>CM048821.1:1981834-2362188 GCA_026586065.1 Dioscorea zingiberensis | reverse complement strand
CTACAGGATTGAACAAACAGAAATAGAAAAGGTAAGGCACAAATTCCTTATTTTAGACTGCTGAAATTCCAGTTAACCAGCATAGATATCCCTGACCTCACGAAGGGGCTTTTTGGCTTGTTCTAATCCGATATTCTTGGAAGCAGCCCAAATTGCAGAAAAGATCCTCAAAATATTCAGGTACCTTTGCAAGTTTTCCTCTGAAAAGAAACTAGTTACATAAAGATGAAAAAGCAATAATTGCAACTGAATCTTACGGTAACCTACCTGCAAGGAGCTTGGCAAAGTTTGCAAAGAGGTTCACCATTAATAGTGCAAGCCTGCAAATATTCTTTGTCCTTTGCATGGCCACCACTTAAAGCTACCATCTTCCAAAGAGCATTTTCTGGTAGAGGACGGCTTATATCACTCAAAGGAGTAACTCGTCTTTTACTCCCACCTTTTAACAACCCCTGGCAGTAAAAAGTCACATCCACTATCCCAGTCATGTTGAAAAGATGAAAAAAGAAAACAACAAAAAAAAAACACAACAAAACCATACCAACAGTGAATTCTACTTTTGTTTTTCAAGAAAAGCATCAGCCGGTTACAGCAAGATAACAAAAACATAATAATAAACTATGCATATTGCTAAATAAGGCAGAAATTGAATTACAAGGAAAACCTTGATAACCATACCTACAAAGAGAAAATTATTACATTGCACTAATTGAATTTCCCATTAGGAAGTAACTGAAAGATAATGGGAAAAGCCCAGTACCATGCAACCTTCAAGTTGGCATACCATGTCACTGGGAGAGAAAAACTACGGTGATTGGGATGAGTTCACCAAATGCTGAATAGAGGAAATCCAAACACAGTGATTGGTGGACATTCAGTGAGATCTCACATGCTAATTACCAAAATGATACTTACCCCATTCTCCACAACCATCCCTTAGGAGTTCACATGTCTTTAAGATGATAAGCAACCAATGCTAAAACATATTCCTATGTTCACAAAAGTAATTTGAAGATTCTAGATAACATACTCCGTCACATGATTTATGGTGTCCTTCAGATAGCACAACTCAAGACTTAAGGGGAAGTTGCAAAGGCTTGCCATGGAGCTGATTTCCGTTCAATAGGTCTTAATTTGTTCCACTCTCTTTAACAAAAAGCCTGGAAGACTTTATAGAATGAAGGATTATCCTGCAGGAGCTCTTGGGGGCTGTTTCCTTATTTATATCACCAGTAGAACATAACATAGACTCCAGCTCCTCTTGCCTGAAATTTTGAGAAACTGGTCTTGGTCTTGAATCCTCTCCCAAGATGCAAACATACAAGTGAATCCGTCGCGTATATCGGCTTACCTGACAAAATTTAAAAATATGTAAAATATAAAAGCTTTTTAAAACGGACAAGGACAACTGGAATATTGAATAGCTTAACAGACTCATAAATTTGACATAAGGCATAATACACATCATCAGTGTTCCCAGTAAGCACAAGAGAAAAAAAAATATATGCAACTGCATTTGCTGAAACTTAAAAAAAAATATTCAACATTAGTATTGTCGGCCAAGTGGTCAGACTTTCATTTGGGGTGACCAATTGCAAATTTAGGTCCCGATAACCCAAAATGAGACCAATAACTGGATTAGCCGAATCTACTCCTAGGGAAAAATGTAGAGTGACAACTTGATTGACATAACATAGCAACATTTTTACTAAAGGAACACTTTCTCCGAAAGTAGGGTTCTTGCATAGCAGAAACAACCTCAGCCTCTACACAGTATAGAAATTGAAAAAACAGAGCTCAAGCCACCAGAAACACATACAGACACTTTTTCCACATGAAAAGTAGAAAAAAAGAAAAACAAATAGCATTATTATAAATTGTTTCCAAGGCCAACTTGCAAATTGCAAGGTAGACCTAAATTTTTTTTTTATAATTTAATAAATTTAACTTTAGAAAATAGGTTTGGCTTCATCCATTGCAGAGTCAGTGCAAGTGGTAAACTAAGAAATCACCTGTTAGAAGCTATAGAAGGGTCATTTAAAATGTTCAATAGTTTCCACCCTACAGACCAAGTAAAGAATGTACCTCAAACCGAAGTGACTCTGCTTGGATAAGGCTCCGTGCATCTGTTTCTGTCAGGTCACAAGTTCCACTATCAAAATGTTTTTGAGTAGTTGAATGCATTTTGTCAGCCTGCATGATCCAATTTAATGTCATTCTTTCAAGGAGTTTCAAAACAGTATAGTTCTTCAATACACAAGATAAACATAACAATACACCTTTACCACCAAAAAATCACCTTATGTGTCATATTATCCAGCAGGTTGGTTTCCTCATGACCCTCAGCAAGCTTACAACTGCAAATATCAGTTGTGTGCCCATCTTTCACAGTTCTGGTTTCATCACCATCCATATTTCCACACATGGTAGAATACATTTGCATGTCTAAATGAGAGACGTTATCCTGACAGAGCAGTATCAGAAGTCAATACTCAAAACAGAGAGCAAGAGATCAATTGAGAAAAATCAACCTATAACTGCAGCTAAAATGAAGGCGAGTAGAATTGTTGACCTCAAATTGGAGGCTGCCTCTCTGAACCAAACCATCCTCATCTACACCAACAAAAGCACCAGGACTACCTTCATGTCTTCTTGAAGTCTCATTACATGACCCAAGGTACCCCACCTTCCTTTTATCTACATTATCTGAGATTTTATCAGCTCTTCCAATATAATGAAACTTTGAAATAAAGGAAACAAGAAATCATGTTTATTTATAAATCATATTGAGATTTTTTTCTCATATACATACCTGCTGCATCTTCAACATCCATGGTAATAGATGAAACATTAACTTTGGCATCATTAGAGGAATTTATAGAATAATCTAGTTGGCAAATTCCATCAACCTGAGAGGAAGATCAAAGTTAAACTGGAAGTGAAGCAGAATGAAGGCACCATTAAAGCACCAATATAATCATTTTGATCATAGTTATTCACAGATGTCATAAAAACACAAAATCCAGTAATTTGATTACACATACAGTAGTAGTTTTGATCAATTCAAGACAAAATATATCACCTCTATCTCTTGTATGGCATCAACTTTTCCATTGATCACAGATGAAACCCGAAACAGGCTCTTGTTTAGCTGCAACCAGTGTGATTCATCTGATGTATCCTGGAATATGTTCAAAATTAGTGTTACACCAACAAAGACCATGACAATCGGTACTACAATAAGACAACAAGACAGGATAACCTTTGCACAGAAGATGTATATATTCACTGCATTATTCTGTCCTCGCCTATGAGCTCCTATCCTCTGCCTTCAAAAGTTGAAGAACATTCAACTTCTTCATCATTCAATAAAAATAAGAAATATAAATAAAAATAAAAAAATAAAAAACCCAGACTTTGAAGACAAATTTGAGTACAATTAAGCTAAACAAGACTTGTTTACCCAATGAACAGTTTACAGAGATATTGACTTTTACATGGTAATACAAACCTGAAGCATTTCTGAAGCAGATTTAGGCAGCTCCAAGAAAACAACATTTTGAGCAGAGGAAAAGTCTAACCCAACACCCCCAGCAGTTATTCCAATTACTGCAATTTTGACCTGAAGTATGGTTAACAAATAATATAGTTCAGTACGGCGAATTCCACAATGGCATCCTAAGCAATTCAAGTAAATTTTATCCTTAAAGTGATGATCAAAGGAGCAGAAGACAACCTCGGATGACAAACGAAAAGCTTCAACTGCCACTTGCCTATCTCTAGCAAGTGTGCTCCCATCAATTCGAACAAACTTGATCTCCTTTTCACATATAAATTCCTAAAAAGGGCCACCTTGAAATATTAGAATGGTGAAAGTTACAATACAAAAAACAAAAAAAAAAAAAAAAAAAAAACAACAACTAAAAAATCTTAAAGGAAAATGGTGTGAAACATGACATGGACCAAAATCTCATGAGAAAACTTGAGCAGAAAATTATTGTTATAAAACCAGATACAACTGTGTAAGCAATTGGAATTGTAATCCTCAGTTCACAAATGAAATCAAAAAGGTTGTTTGTCTTATAATGATTTTGCAGGTTTAACCATTTGCATTTAGTTCTAATAGTTCTTTCAAAAATAGAGTTCAGTAAAAACCGTAGTATATTGCTCTATCAAGTAGCTTAAGAACATTTAGGACATAATTCCAATTGTATTGTAATGTAGCCCATTGACATGTGAATTATAAGTAACATATATTGGCCCCAATGTAACTACAATTCTTTTTTCCATTAGCCCCATTTTCATTCTATTTCAGTTGGGTTAAAAATTACTGCTTTCTTAAAGCCATTCAAATGTAATAACAAGTCACTCAGACAACAAGTGAAAAACATTCTATCATATGACACTCACATGCAGCTCAAGAAATCATTATTGACAACAAGAAATGCTATCCATATAATTCACCTGTACTTCATCCAGAACCTTTAGATGATGAGCAAAAATGATCATTTTCTGGGAACCAAGTCCAATGTCTAAGGTGCTTGCATGCTTTGGTTCTCTTACTATAGAATGGTTTGAAAACCACTCTCGAAATCCAGATAGCTTCGCCAAGCCAATCTCCTTATCAGACAAATGTTTTAAAGTTCTGTTACCTGAAGTAAATAAAAGAAATAACTACATGTTAATAACCGGATAACAATTATTATGCATGTAAATTAAAATAAAGGGAAACTGAGGCTACAAAAGGAGAACAGAACTAAAAAAAACAATATCTGTAGACAGGAGTATAAGCAAATTATGCACAAAATAAAGGCTCAAAATCATCTTCATAACATCATTATTGTAGTTGTCAGTGAATTTGTGTAACAACAAAAAGTACTCGCCTGATATGCAGCAAAAAAAATGCAAATGATGCATTGAAGCAGTATAGAGTTGGTCTTTAAGCTTAAGTAAAGAGTAACCATGGCATGCACTTAAATAGCGCAATTTACAACTATTCCAGCATCACTTTGGTGAGAAGAATAATTCATACTTGATTCATTGTGATGTTTCGTGTTCATAACAGCTTCATGTGCCTTACATAAAGTTGTAGCAAAAAGAATATCTGCGGCCTTCAGCATCAACCTAATAATTTGACGTAGCTTTGGGAGGTAACTGGGTCAATACATGTTCTTTAAGCCGCCTTATCTATGGCATCAAACAGGTTGAGTACAGTAAGCAAAACTAACAGAAACCCACATGCATGCAGCGCGTGCACACACACACTTGATATAATATATCAAACCATCATTTTTCAGTAATGCTTGTTTTACATCTTTCAATTCAAAGTTTCAAACTCAAAGACTGGAAGAGTTTATATTCAAACATTTCTAAAGAATATATTAAAAGGAAAACATGATAACTTCAACATCTAAAAAGATAGATGGGACAAGCATAGCTTGATATGATGTTTGCAAATAGTTACATGTATGATCAACTACGACATATAAGTACCACATATCAATACAATCAATGTACACATCAAATTTCCTCTAGTAGTTGATTGTGTGCATTATCGCATAGGCAGACACACTTGCTCCATATGGCTCCTAATATTGAAGCAAGAAACAGTCTTCCTTTATCAATATTTATCTCTTCTAAACACATGCAGTGAGTATTGGGGAGCATGTGCCCTACAATAAAGCACCCATACTCTGGCACATCACCAATATCTAAGCTATTATTGTTTATCACTTAAAAAGTTGTTGAACACCATCAAAGAATGTAGATTTTGTCCCTCCAAGCAACATTGCTTCAGAATCGACATGGTTGTTTATGAAAGAACAAAACAAAGCAGAGCTGCATTGAACATGCATAATATACATGTCATCAATCTACTTTTTGGCCCGCAAATCTAAACAAGTGAACATACTTTTTAATCATAAGGCAAAAAATGTACCATGAGAGTTTGCCGAAGTAATACATTCAACTCCTCAAAGCGAATGCCTTTTGAGAAATCCTGCAAGAAGCTCAAATGTTGGTCTTCAACCTTTTCTCCCAACCATTCAACAAAGATCCAAAAGCACAAATGCAGGACTAATGAAGGGAAGCTGTAAAAGTGCTCTGAAAATTGATAAAAAAAAACAACCTATGGAAAATATGCCATGAATAAAGAATAACTTTAATAAAAGGCTCAATCTGTTCATTAGACTGTGGGAGGGAGAGGAAGAAAAGATACTGGAAAACAATGAATTAAGGGTGGTTGTGAGTACTATGGATCTACAAAGCAGTAGATAAGTCATCTGAAGACCTCTTTTATAAAAAATTTTCTTAAATTTTCTGTCAATTTGCACCTATTAGAGGATAAAATGTTCAAAATGTTGCAATTTCAGGAGTTAGGCATCCATTACAAGAAAAAGCCTTTTATGTCAGGCTGATTAATTCAGATATTCATAATTTTGTGATCAGTTTCTGGTCATGAATAAATCTTGTATAATGTCAGGGTTAAATATATAGATATCACCACTGGAGAAAAAGATTCAAAAGGCACAAACAAGTTTGACACACTCAACAAATGGAAAATACAACTGTTAGCAGCATTATAACAGATCAAACTACTGTTTGTATTCGTTACAGAAATATATGACTTCAAAAGAAATTCCAATTGTGCCCAGGGAATGCAGCCACCATGGAACATCCTCGTGAGAAGAAGATAATAAGGAGAAAAATGCAAACATATGCTAAAATGGCATCCCACTGGTGATCATTAGAATTTTCTTGCAGTTTAAAAGGAACATTTACAACAAACTAAATGCACTGCCCTTAGAATGGTAAGGGTGAACAAAACAACATATGTAACAGCGACACACAAAAGAAAATCAACCAATATTCTCACTTAAAATGCAACATACCTGGTAAATTTTCCCCTGGCAACCCTGAACCAGTTTGATGGAACAATAATTCTTAGCATATTCATATTTGTCTTCCCCCAGCAAACGTGGCCTGAGGTAAACAAGGATAATGAAAGGGTTGAGACAAGAAAACCATTTTCACGTGAAAAATAAAGACAGAGAAGACATAGCAAGATGGTTAAGCAAAGAGAACTTACCATAATATATTTATTTGGTGATATATGTCATATGGCCTATGGTCACCTAGGAAAAATCAAAATAAAATTTAAAACTAAAAATGAATATAACATGTAGAAACTACAAGAAAAAGGCATTCTAAAAGTTAGCATGCAATACATTCTATACCAGCAGCAATTAGAACAATGATCCATGACAGGAATCAAGTCAGAAAATAGAAGATGAAGGATGTAGAATACAAAATCAATCGATATATATAACCTTGACAAAGAGGGTGTCCCTGATAGGAGAACGATGTGGTTGACCCTTGGTGCCAAATCAAGTATGGCTTTAGTCTACGTGAAGGAAATTGAAGAACTTTAGTAAGCATTATCCGAAGATGAAAAACCAAAACCACAAAAAAAAAAAAAAAAAAAAAAAAAAAAGATTTGAGTATGGGCACTGCACCAGCAAAGTTAAGGTTATCATACAAATCAATTTTAAAATCAATTATATAATTATAATATCAAATAACTTAAGCACCTTATATCACAGGTATGCAAGGGGATGAACTGAAAAGTTAAAAAGTTTTTTTAAGCAAAGATACCTCTCCAGACTCTGATTTTTTCTTTGTACATCGTATGTTATGTGATTCATCAATGATCATGACTTCCCATCTTTTTCTCAGCATACTTTGCTGAAGACGATTCAACATATTATATGAGATAACCACTACCTTTGGATGTCTCTCCAACCGATCAAGATTATTTTGATGGCCAAATACTGAAAAATCCGAGGTCAACCATCAATATACGTAGGTGGAGACTCAAGACAAACATTTTATTTTATCAATTTAAAAATACCATAGAGAACAGATGTAGCTAAAAAAAACATCGAATCACTCAGAATTTTAAAGAAATTCTATAAGCTGAGAATTCTTGATAGAAAAAGTTTTCTAGATCCCAACCATTGGCTCAAAAAGGAAAATCAAGGCATAGAATTCTATAATGAATAATCTATAAACAACACTTTTCACACATGTTATCTATGGAGTACATGTTTTCTATGCATACAATAGACCCGAGTGGTCTGACCCTTCCCCAGACCCCGCACAATGCGGGAGCTTTGTAGCACCGAGCTGCCCTTTCTATGCAGTACATTATCACAAAAAAATAGTCAAAAATAAAGAGATCAGCTAAAAAATCATTCCCTTGATCTAGGTGTATAACATACACTACATTCTGTGACTCTGCCCTTTGGATACATAACTTGAAATGATGTCTTTTATTCAGTACTAATGCATAAATTCTTTATTCTCCGTAAACATATGAAGGTTTACTAGAAATTTACTTATTCATGTTTATCTTGCACAAATTCTTTACTCCAAGTAGAAATTCAATGCCAATCAATTAAAAACCAATATAATACAATAGCTAAAAATGGTCATGGTGTGAATCCAATTTTGTAGTTCCTGCCGAGATAAGATACAAAGCTCATCCAGAAAGCATAATGGCAGCCTCAGGGAAATGGTTGAAAAATACCAAGATCATAAATGATGATCATGCTCTATGCCTCAAACCAGCTTTTAAACATATGTTACAAGGATAAGGTTGGATAATACCAAGATGGATATCCTTAGGTAGAAGAAAGGGAAGCCAGTGCTCTAATTCCTCGGCCCATGAATACCGCAAGACAGCTGGACAGACAACAAGCAAAGGGCCGGCGTCCATATAGCAGCATGCAATAGCTATAGCCTGGACAAAAGAAATAAAAGATAAAAAAGATGGAACAGAGTATTATGAGCATGCTTCAAGTAGAATTCATAAGGAATGGCAAACCATGTTAGCCAACAAATTGTGTCTGGCTCAATACTAAAAAGCATTATAGAAGAACAAAGAAAATGTAGCTAAAGTATAGTTGAAATCATCGATTAATTTGGAAATTGATTTGCCCAAAACTAATGTTCACTACAACTATCAAGAAGTACTCCTTCTAGTAGGCTATTAGCAAAAGTTTTTGAAGGTAACAATTTTGATGCTCTCCACTGGAAAACACTTCTGACTTCTAAATTGAATTAACTTTATAGATCAAGTCCATGCATGGCCCCTACTAAATTCTAAAGCTAACACCAAACCTGAACTATTAAACCCAGGTTAGCTAGCTCCCATAAAAGCTGGATTTTACCAAGAAGAGAAGCCCTAAATCCGGTTTAACCAAAGGAAATGACCGGAGATGAATCTTCTCAAGAAACAAGTTAAGAGAATACATGGGAAACACAAAATTTAAAATTAAAATTACAAGAAAAAGAAGCAAAAAGTGAAAATGGAGAGCAAAGAGGTTTGCACGAATAGTCTTTCCAAGACCCATTTCATCTGCAATGAGGCAACGCCCACCTCTTCGAAGGCCAAACCTTACACCATCTCGCTGATATGGCAAGAGTGCATCCCGCAAGGAAATTGGCAGAGCTTTTAACAACTCATCAACTTTATCATCAGAACAATGACCATCCACACATGGCTCCCAATGATCATGGATACAACATGAAAACTTCTCAATAACACTCCGTGTATGCGAAAGGAACATCCTGCAACTGAACTCTTGGAATTTTCTTTAGACAGTTCACAACTAACTCATAATCTTTAAGCAGATGAACACCCCTTTGACGACCCTGGCTTTCAATACACCTGAAAGGCACGGCCTGGTGTCCAAAAGAAGTGATTCAAACAGCAGGAAGAAACAAGTTAACAAAATGACAAGAAGCCTTTTTGTTAAAAGAAATAGGATCAAAAGCAATGATAAGAAGAAAAAAAACATAATACTAATGGAATTCATGAAAAAAAAAACGTATAAATACATGTTTTACGAGCACCAACAAACAACAAGAAGTTAAGGGAACCCACTAAAAGAAACACAATAGGAAAAAGAAAGAAAGAAAGAAAGAAAGAAATTTGAATAAAATTATAAAAGCATAGTATCCAGTATGTCCTTGGATGTGAAAAACGAGATGCAAAATAAAGCATCAAAGAACACTCTGAGAAAATAAATAAATATATAGAAAGAAAATATCACCTTCAAGTGAGACAAAATGGAACCTTTATTACCTTGAAGAGCGACTCCTCGATGATCCGGAAGCACCGGGCGTCACCGGGGAATGGCGAACCCTGGAGGGGCTCGGGTGTGACGGAGAACTCATCAGCTGAGCAGATCTCAAGAACTACCCGGAACGGGGAAGAGGGTGCCGGCGGCGGGTGTTGGGGGCTAGGAATCTTGCGGCACTTGAAGAGCCGCCAGACGTCGTGGTTGACCACGCCCTCCTCCTCAGCGCGCCGCCGCTTCTCGAGCGCAGCTAGGCGGTTCGCCTCCGCCCGCTGGCGCTGCTCCTCCGTGATCTCCATCCAACGGAATTAGGGTTCGAAGGCGGGATTCATTTGAAACGATGATGAGAAGCCGGTGGTCCTGCCACCGGCTTCATTTATAACCATTGCCTCGAGATCGATAATCAGTTCCTTCGATACACCTCGAGATGCGTGCAGATAAATACCTTGTTTTTTTTTTGGTTTTTTTGTTGGCTAATATATAAATTGAGAGTTGAATTACTTTCCAACTGAAATTAAGCAAAATTAGATCAAACTCGAAACATTTTATAATTATCGATTATCATATTCATACTTCACAAAGTTATGCTTAATTTACATTAATTCTAGTACGATTAATCCAATCAATAAAAATTTCCAGTTTGATTAGTAATTGCAAGTGCTCGCCGATAAATTTTAATACAAAAATCACATTAAAAAACATACATTGACTGTCAAATTTTAATACAAGAGGTTTGAAGCACAAACATAATACAATCTCAAGTAAATGTTGTGAGTGTTCTCTATCGAAACATCTGTTTGTTTTTCAGATTCGATTCATAGAACAAAAAACAAGAATGAAATTTGCCAGTAATATGGTATTCAGGTTCATCAGATAATTAAGAATGAAATTTGCCAGTAATATGGTATTCAGGTTCATCAGATAATTTGGTTCCACAGTTGAAGAGCATTCAGTAAATGGAAAGAACACAGTGGATTGCACTTGAGAATTCAATGAAGATGTTATCAGAAGCAAGATCAAGGACTGATAAAGATTCGATAACCGGAATTGTTGAAGAAGGCTCAAGCATTTTCTTATATCTGGACAAACATTGGAAGCAAGGGATTCAGAAGTTGCGATATGCTTAATTAGATTGTAAAACCAATAAACATGATGCTCAAACATAAGCATATAAATTCATGAAAAGCTGATAGGATCTTACAGCGAAAACTAGACAAGTATACCGAGCCATTTCTAAGAAAGCAATAGCTCAAATACCAATCAAGTAATTGAGAATATCCTACATGATTTAGAGAGCACATTGGACAAGAGGAGATCCCAGCTTGCTGATGGATGGAGTAAGACTACGAGCAGATGAGAAGAGAAGCAATGATGAATCAAAGGCAATCAAGAAGACTAAATGGAAATAAGATATTCATGAGCAGTTCTCTATTACACTCAATCATTAAGAAAACAACATCAGATCAAAGAATGATATATTTTACAAGCCACACTGAAAACTTGAAAGTCATTAAACCAACAATTTCAAGAGGGCAGTAACATATTCAAATGTTATTGCACTACATACAACGAGTATATTGTGGACACATTAGTGTCTATAGAAAGGTACAAATTTCCATTACAGTCACAAAGGGCCACCAGAAGATGCCTCTGATCCTTCTGTTTTGAGTATCTAAAAGATTACGAGACTGAGAGACGGACCGGCTGGTTTTGCATTTGCATGCACACAGAAGACATTCATATATCTTCTCACAGAAACCATTGCATGAGAAAGAGTCAGGGAAATTTACCACTCAAATGTGAATGATTTGTTCCAAGCAGTAAACCAATAACATCCAAAACGAATACCACGCAGAGTAAAAAATTTTGACCAACATGAAAGCCTGTACAAAAAATAGTTAGTGCACAAAATTAAGAAGAGGAGGCTAAAAGGTCTCCACTATTGCCTGCAAAACCAAAAGAGACAAATGCAAGCAATTTAAAAAGAAGCATGCCACTCTAATTCTAAAATTTATTCGCTAAATAGGCTACTCATAGACAATAATATGGCTTTCTTTTGCTGAAAAGTTTGGATTAGAAAATTTTTAAGATAAAAGAAAATAAAATGCATGAAATCTTCTATTATGATGAATGAGATGTTAATCTAACCGAATTAATTAAATAATAAAAGCATAATCTGAAAGGAAACAGCAAGATAATTTCAAGAAAATGTGGCTTAGTACTAGGAATTTTCATCCCTACTTTAGATTTAAGAAGACACATGAATCCACTTAACCTCAGAACTATGGAATAGAAGAACCACTTGGGTCCTTGTGGATATCATACTGTTGTATATTTAATGATATTCACCCTTTTTATGACTTTTAATCATAATATTTTAATTGCTCAAATATCTAAACAGGGTGAATATACACCTAATAAGATAGATTAGGTGTAACTTCATTCGGTAGATACTATTAGATGCGATGTCAGGTGTAAAAACTGAAGAATGTATCAAAAGTGCACCTGAGAAACATGCCAAGGCGTCACTCCACATCAGATGGATCCTCAGAATCAGTAAGTGGAAAGAGAGAACATATTCCAAGCATATGCCCGTTAAGGCATACATAGTACTCTATACAATCATTATAAGCACCTAGCCTGGAGCATGCACTCTTCGGTATCATCTTTGCTTGTAGCATGCTCCACATCTTTGCTTTACAATATGGACACACTTCTGTTGGATGGAACTCCACTTTCCTCTCAATGAGCATATGCTTAACTCTTGAAGCAGCAAATGACTTGAATACACCTCGAAAGAATCCCACATCACCACGAAAGAGCATAGCGCCATCCTCATCTCCTTGATCAAGATGCTCACATGGGTCTGACACATACAAGACATCATTTTTGCATTGTGGAATAAGAAAGCTTTTGCCTGAAGTCCTGGAAAACCTCGTTCGGTGAACAAAGTGGCCTGGGATATTGATGCTGTTAAACAGACCACCCTTGCTACATCCTGAACAATAAATAAGAAGCTTCCCGAGTGCCTTCCAGTTGCCATCAACACTGTGACTTCCACAAGATTGTAGATCTAGCATCATCTTTGGTGCTCGTGTTCGGCAGAATTCTTTCCACAAAACCCGTTTAGCAATCTCATCAAACCATTTGCATACACAAGATAGCGTAGCAATCATTCTCGGGTTCCAATTTAGCTGCTGAAACACAAGGTAAATGGCATCCTCACTCAGATGGCCTTTAGTGCACAAGCATGTGGACGAGTGAGTGCACCGATACTGCTTTGCTACCAGCATCATTTTGGCTGTAAAATCAGTTGCTATTTGCTCAAAGCCTGTTATAATCAGTAGACCACATTATAATTTGACTAATTTAATTAGTAAACCAAGAAAAGAGAAGAAATAGTGCACGGTTGACATCCTTGACATTAGTGAGAAGAAAAGGCATTAGCTGAGGCATTCTATAAAACCTTGAAATGAAGCAAAGGCAAATAAAATGCTATTTCAGCAGTAATAACTAAAAGTAATATTGAACTCAAATAAACTAAAATCTTCATTCATTAAGCATCAATGAACCAGGGAAGTACAAGAGAAATAAAATACATTAAATATATGAAGACTATCAAATCATAGAGTTTTTCATTCTTTGAGAGACCATCTAAATGCAGATGGTCCAAGAATGCTAAAGCACGATGTTAAAAGGAACAAGCAGAGGATATAACCAAAAATCAATACAAATAAGAAGTCCTTGTTGTCCCAAGTAACAGAATTCCAGGGGAAACAATGAATAATCAATATTTAAACAAGACTCCATCTTCCAAAACCCTTCCCATTCAAATAACTATAGAACCTCCCAATACAATGAACAAACTCCAGAAACCAGGCAACTGTTCTTTATGTTAAGCAATCATACCTCTATAAGGCTATACATTAAAAAGGATTTATCTACGTTGCATTTTCCTTCTACAAGGAAGCCCAGACATGGTTCCAAATTGGTGCCTTACAACTGCAAAGTCAAACTAAGAAAAATGAAAAGATCTTCAGTGAAGCATGATTCCTTAATGTTCATCTGTTGCATTGCAGTTGCCCTGAAAGATCAAATTTTTCTATCAAGACCAAAACTTGGGTGTGTTTGGATTGACGAAAATTAGAAAAACAGCAAAACAAAACAAAAAAAAGGGAATAAATTGGAAAATGATGAGAGAAAAAATGAAAGGAAATTTTGTCAATAATTTGCCTATCCATTTCATTTTCTCCATTGAAGCAAGAACAAGAACACAACTTTTTCCACTTTCTTTCAGTCCAAAACAAAATTAACTTTTCTAAATATTTCCATGGAGGAACTAAATCAAAGTAAACGCACCGACCATCCAAGCTTTGTTTTTCATCCATCGAACATCAAGCAGATAATTTTTCATTCCCACACAAAAGATCCATCCTAAGATCGCCCAATTAAAAAAGCCATTCATTTCTTCAATCTGATTCTTAAAAAAAAAGAAACCTACTCGTTAACAAAAATAAGTCTCTCATCCCTCTCCACCCTCATCAATCCAATTCCGATCCCATAACAACAACATTAAAAAATTTCCAATTTGAACTCCAAAATAAACACACACTTCTAACTCCTCCCCAACCCATCCAGCCGATTTACACAATGCATGCAAGATCCACATCCCAATTACACTCATCCCAACCCCACCCACAAAACTTAGATCGAAACCTAACCAAATTAATCCACAAACAAAACACCATAAAAAAACCACCCTAAAAATGCTCTTTTCCCCAAAAAAACACACACACAAACACACACAAAAATATTTTTCCCCCAAAAAAGAAACTTTCAGGTTAGAATCCTCACCAGAAGCGGAAAAAAAATCCCACTTTCCCTTCGAATACAATCACCATTCACTCTCTCACTCTTTCTCTCTCTCTCTCGGAGGAAGGCAACAAGAAGACGATATTAGGGTTCGCATGGCGACAGAGGAGCCACAATTTCCAAAAACTCCCTCAATGAAACCAAAATAACAGAATACGCTATTCTCACTAGCGAACCCTACCGACCAGATTTGTCGTTACGCTAAGGGTATTTCCGTCAGTTTAAAGATTCCTCTATCTTCGCTGATATTTCCGTATTGTCTCTCCAGGGGCAAGGCGTCATCTTTCCTCTGTGCTGGCGGTTCACCAACCTATTAACGTGGACCGGCATGTGCTCGCTGTTTGCTGTTATGCTACCACAGCGGATCTATCTGCATCATTCATTCCAAAACTCCTAAATATATAAAATAAATAAATAAAATTGGAGATAACTCCTAGATAACTTTTTAAGGCAGTACAAATACCACAAAAAAAAAAAAAAAAACTATTTTATTTAGTCTAGGAATCTTTAACTCAATTAATTCTGCTGACTGAGCTTGAAAGGCATGGAAGCCACTTGATGTTTGGCAGTCCATGACTGATGCAAGTAGATGTCCTTATCTTCAAACAGAGGAATTGCAAGTGGACTTGCTTGTTCTTTAGGAAAAGGAATTCACCTTCCAAGTTAGAACCAACAAACAATCAAAGTTTCATGACCTGTCAAACATGGAAAAATTCCATTTTCTATAATCCAATCAATGAAAAGAAATAGATGGGCAAGCAATTGAAAGAAAAATTAATGGATAACAGATTCAAACACGTGCCGGAGTATTTAATCATTGAACATAAGTGAATATTAAAGTTGCAGAATTCATGGCATTAAACTGAAGAAAGTCTCGGTACATACTTGTCACTGATACTATCTACAAACACAGTAAACAGATCTTGTGGAATTCTAACAGGCAAGAATTTCTCACAGATCAAACAAACAAAACAGTACATGATCACCACATTTGACGAACTTCTTTCTCAATCAATCACCATACAGTTATAATAGCTGGAACATCAACGAAAGTAATCTGAATGGCTTGGAGGGACGAGAGATATTAGGTGAAGATTTCCTTGATGAGCCAGTCCAAGCTGGGGTATGCGAAGTATAAAATCAAGAAAGAAGGCAAAGCAAAGAGGACGGTGACAAGAATGTAAAGAGCTAAAATGGTGGCACTAGCAGGGATTGCATACAAGATGATGAGGAGGAAGATGATGATCAACGGAAACTTAGCTGTTAGGTTCACAAAAAAGGCCAAGGATTTGCATAGAGAAGAATGAATCCTCTCTACGTTTAAGTGGTTAGGCATGAGGTTGGTTTGGTTGGTGCTTGGATGAGGATGGTCTTGATGCACATATGGGGCCCTTCGGAGATTATGGTGAAGAGGTCCGTTGCTTCGTTGAGCCAATCCAGTGTTTGAAGGCCAGGCTGGCTGGTGGTCGGTACAAAATGAAGGATGAGACCGCCCCTGTCACGGTCATACTCTCCACCATCCAGAGTAGGAAGAAGTTCTTGCGGGGAAACTTGAGGTTGCCCTTGTAAACAAGCCGGAATGACAATAAGTGACACCATGGGCAGGAAATGAAGAGAGGCAGCTGGATTGGTAGGCTAGGGAATTTGACAATGGCCCATTGGAGTCCGAGAACACAATTCTTGCAGAGGGTGTGCCCGCACCACAAGACATAAGGCACATTCTCCACAATGTTGAATGATTCCCAGCATATAGGGCATTCCAAACCTTCTTCCCTGCTAGTGCAGGAACATACCTCATCATCAGAGCAATCAGGATTGGATGGCCCTGGTTTTGCAGATGGTTTCTTTGGTCCTATACTTCCAGCAATGGCATTCGAAGCAAAGCTCCACATGGTGTTCATAGCTTGAAGGGAAAAGAAGTTTGCTATCAACACCCCCACAGACCAAATACTAAAAATCAACTGAAATCGTCAAAATCTATCACCATGACAGAAACTCAATATCAATATAATCACTATGGTACACTGACAAGCTGCAAATAGGAAACCCTGCAGAATGAAGACAACCTTCAGAATCAAGAAGAGGGGAAGGGATAATTTTCCAGTCCTGTACATGTAACCAAAAAGCCATTAAGTTTGCAAGAGTAATACACCAGTAATTGAATTACTTAATCTGATGCTCAAGCAACACAAAAAATAGTTCCTTTTTTATCATTCTTCTAATTTAACATTATCTCTTTAAAGTCATCCTTTTAAGTTTGAGTACTTATTGGAAATGTCCTTTTAACCATAAAATCATAAAGTAGCATTTCGGAATGCTAAGACTAACCTATAATGAATAGAAATCGACTCACAACCCAGATCTACTAATGGATATCTTAAGCAGGTCATGGAGCATAAAAAGCCAAATTTTGAGAGTGGGAATGCACTTGGATTGCCGGCAAACAGTAGGGAAAGAACAAGGAAAATGACAGAAGAAAAATTAGCAAAACTCTTTCAGGGCTTGTCCTATTTTCCTTCCAATGGAACTTCATAGCCAAGTTCAATTCATCCACTAATGCCCAACAAATAACACTCAGCTGAAAATCAAAGATCAATCATAATTTTTTGTAATGCAACTACAGATCCAAGCAAATGCTCATTTCTCCATAACAACTAATCACTGAATTGCCCCAAAACATGAGGGCATTAACAGATCTGGCATAGAATTTGCATTCAGAAACTTGAAGATGAGATACATGCCTTACAACCATCACGAACAACACGTTAAAATCCAACATTACTCCTAATTCAATCGAATCTTCGAAAAAGGTCTTAAATCTCCAAAGAGCAACATAAAAAGGTCATCTTTGTACCAATAAGACAACCAATACTAAAATAAAACACCAACTAACATTCAAGGACAGCAAAAAGAGGCATGTCCATAAATTCAACTCAACAAATAACAAAAACTTAAAACTACCATACAGAAACATCTCCGATCGCCCAAAAAAAACCAATTTTTTTATTAAAAAACCCTCCTTTTTTCTCCATTAGCAAAGAACATACAAATAGAATCAGATCAGAAGGTCATCTTACCAGATTCTTGGAGGAATAGCAGCACAAGGTGAGATCAAAGAGAGGAGCAGAGACTCAAAGCCTCCTATCTCTCTAGTGCCCTGGAAACCAATAGATCTTTCAACGCATTATATATGGCCGACCACTAAAATTTTAAATTGCAATTTAATACCTATAGTTTTAGAAATTGTTCTTGCTTTCCAATATGGACTGATTACACGTGTAAGTGATCTGAACCGTTAGATTCAGATCGAACAGTGAATAGACGGAGAAAATCTTCAGGTTTGGAACACGGGGATCTGTTTAAGATTCCAAACACTCGCACAAACGTAAATTCTACCACCATTTGAAAATTTTTGTTACACTAACCCATGCTGAATACTAATTTTAAGCTTTTTCAAGGGCTAAGCTTTAAATAGTATTGTAGTTATTATCAAGTTTAGTCCATAGTTTTTAATTCCCCAAATTAAGAAAATAATATAGTTGTGCATTCACTAAGGGCCGTTTGGTACTTTGTATATAAAGTTTTTGCATACAAAGTCTTTCCATGCAATCACTTTCCCTGTAATCACTTTTCCATTGCAATGTTTGTTATGCCTAATAAAAAAGTGTAATTAAAATGCATGCAAAGTGATTCATCTGTTTGGTATTAATAGGTTTATCATGTAAAGTAATGTTGATTCCCAATTTTGCCCTTGATTACTTTATTAATAAAATTAGGTTTTATATAAGAACTTTTTACTTACCATCCCTTGGAAAATAGCCAAATCACTTGTCACCTCTTCGTAAATAATACCCCATAACCCCATATTTTATTTTATTTTCACTTGTCACCCATTAAGTTAGTTCTCTCAATCAAAAGTTTTGAATAATTTATAAAACAACGTAATCGGAGAAGTATAACACAAAAATACCCTTTTTTTTAATTATATTTATCTATGCCTAATAAAAAATTAAGAAATTCTAAAATTATAAGTAAATTATGATTTTATTAAATTGAAAGAGATGGCAAGAAAAGAAATAACTAGTTAATAGATAGGCAAATTTGACATTTTACCTCTTCTATACTTTCCCACCAACCTTGTAATCCTTTTCACACCTCCCCCCATGTGAAACACTTTCCCTGGTCAAAGGGAAAGTAATTACAAGTCAAACTTTATTTTACATGGTTCATTTTATAACCAAACGTGTGAAAGTGATTCCCGGCCTTTACTTTCCCTGTAAAGTTCTTACTTTCCCTCATACCAAACGGGCCCTAAATTAATTTAGGTTGCAAAATAAAATAAAATAAAATAAATCATTTAATTAATTTACTTTATTAGATCTGGGAAGTAAGGAAGAAGTTAGTCTAAAGATCTAAGAAAATTCGAAAATTAGGATATATTCTCATTTTTATTTATAAATAGATAATAAAATATTATTTTAAATAATTTAATATTTGAAAATTTAAAAAAAAACTAAAAAAGTACTAATCTACTACAACAAACTAAGGAGACGCCTCAAACTAACAACGAACTGAAAAAATTAAAGGAGGAGAGAAATGAAGAGTCTAAGTCTTGGAATATGAAAAGTTTAAAGGGCTATTATTGAAGTATGTTAATGAGTATAATTATGAGGGAACGTGAAGAGTCTAATAAATGCCTATATAATGGGCTTAGTTGGTTATGTTTTGTAAGAGATTTAAGGAGCTGTGAATAAAAGTGTTTTTATATTAAGATTCTCTTTTTCCTCTCCTATCATCCCCCAACATTGTCCAACAAATTGTATCAGAGCATTTCCAACGCATTTCCAATAAAATTGTATCAGAGCATTTCAACAGTCTTCTCAGATCATTGCCGTGAACCCCGGCATCTTTTCTAATTCTAATTGAATCACTCCATGGTGCGCGTCCTCACTGATCGTTTTTTTCTTTCGAATACGCCCCTTCCCGCATTCACCTATCTTGTTAATTCTTTCCGACGCGCTAACAATATGTCAAGAAAGGTCTCTTCCGAATGGATCGACTTCTTCCATCCCTATTTCTTTGCGACTATCAAAGCTGCTAAAGAGTTATTAAAGTTAACTGCTCGGTCCCTTGCCGCAAACCCCGAGATCTTGCCATCATCGCCACGCTTTCCTCCGAACTCTTTTCACTCCTCTTCGCAGAGTTTGGCTTTGGCAATAGCAGTAGCAGTGGTGTGAATGCACCGCCAGGATTCTTGGAGGAATTCTTTAGCAATGAGAATTACACAGAGTTTGGATCAATTACTTTTGGATTTGTATGAGAGATTGAGAGACTCGGTAGAGAGGGTTTTGGCCATGAGAGACTTTCAAAAGCCTCTCACACACTGTTGATGTTAGTTGAGAACCCAAATTGTGCTAGAGAACTAGCAAACCATCCGAAATGGATTCTAGAACTCAGTCATCCGTCAATTGGTCCAAGAAGAATGATCGAGATTACTAGTATCCTTGTTGATGTGATCATGAAAAACTCGGGGAGGTCTCATATAATGGACTTAGTTGGTTATGTTTTGTAAGAGATTTAAGAAATTGTGAAAGAAAGTGTTTTTATATTAAGATCCTCTTTTTTCTCTTCCTACCATCTCCTACCATTGTCCAACAAATGGTATCAGAGCATTTCCAACAAAATGGTATCAGAGCATTTCCAACGTATTTCCAATAAAATTGTATCAGAGCATTTCAACAGTTTGCTCAGATCATTGTCGTGAACCCCGACATCTTTTCCAATTTTGACTGAATCACTACAGCTCCTCTCTCCCTTCTCTCTCATTTCCCCTTATTGAGCTTGATCCTAAAATCTTTGTGGACTGGCTCCTACTGGATTTATTTTTTATACAAAAGTGAGAGACTAATAAAAGCAAAGCAACCAACTCGCTCTAGGGTTTTGGGAAAGAAGACATGATATATTCTTTAAACTTCTCATAGAGGAAGAGGTGAGGTTCTTGAGCCCAGATCACCAATGACGATGGAATTGCTGGAGAAGAACGAGGACATCATTCTTTACAATATCTACTTGGAGGAAACCGTCGCCGAGCTTCTCAGCAAGGGCCTCCGTGACTCCATGGCGTGCGTACTCACTGATCGTCTTTTTCTTTCGAAGTCGTCCCTTCTCGCATTCACCTACCTTGTTAATTCTTTCTGACGCGCTAACGATATGTCAAGAAAGGTCTCTTCCAAATGGATCGACTTCTTCCATCCCTATTTCTTTGCGATTATCAAAGCTGCGAAAGAGTTATTAAAGTCAACTTCTCGGTCCCTTGCTGCGAACCCCGAGATCTTGCAGAGTTTGGCTTTGGCAATAGCAGTAGCAGTGGTGTGAAGGTACCGCTAGGATTCTTGGAGGAATTCTTTAGCAATGATAATTACGCGAGTTTGGATCAATTACTTTTGGATTTATACGAGAGATTGAGACTCGGTAGAGAGGGTTTCGGCCATAGGAGACTTTCAGAGGCCTCTCAGCTCGTTGTTATCAAAACAAACAATAATAAAAATAACCAATAAAAATAAATATTAAATAATTCAAAACACTAATTTGAAATCAAGGGTGATAAAACTAATCATTATAAAGTAATATTTCTATAAACTCAAAGTATTATAAAATTCTTTTTTGGTAATTGAACGAAAACCTCAAATTTCATAGTAGGCTACTTTGCACAAAATATTAGAGTTGTTCATGATTCAGGTATTGGTTTATGTAGGTCATTATAATAAAAAAAAACATGGAAGCAAGAAGAACATCAATTGATATCTAAACGTTACTTGCATATAATTTAACATAACATATCGGCATTAATTAGGTATGGAGGTTTCTTACGCACAATTTAACATATCAACAGTAACTACATATGGAGGTTACTTGCATATAATTTAATAGATCACCCTTAATCAAATATGAAGTTACTTACTTGAAGATTCAAAATCCCGAAGCTTTACCAAGATCACCGGATCGTCGAGACAAATTAATCGTGTCATGTGCAATGTCCATCAATGTTGGTTTATCTATGTCCACTGATTTATACTCTTTTTCCCTGCCCTTATAAGAAAAGATCTAGAGGGGTTGAACCAAACCAAGAATGGAAACAAAAGCCTTTTGACTCACTCTTGTTAGGGCTAAAACTCCAAACCGCCAAACTGCCTAAACCGCTCCAAACCAATTCGCTGAAACCGTTGGTTTTTCAAACCGTTGAAACTAAAAAAAAATTGGTTTGGTTTGAAATCAATTAATATTCGGTTCGGTTCGGTTTGAAATTTATAAATTGCAGTTTGGACCAAACAAAACCGCATATTCCTCCTTTTAATGTGATTGAACCAACATGGTCTAATTCATTGTGCCATCTGACTTGGGTTAACCTTGTAGGGATTAGTATGAGATAAACGGAGATAATCATAATTTTATTATGATTTGATATTTGAAGATGATTATAAAAAGTTTATGATTTATCTCTATCTCGAATATAGATTTGAGTACGACTAGGACACACTCATCAATATAAGGTGAGATATGATGAGAGAATAGACATGCAATTGTGTGAGAAAAATAAATGACTCATTAAAAAAAAAAACTCAAAAATGTTGATTTTTTGGTTCAAACAAACCCAAACCGACTCAAACAAAAAATCATTCAAACCGTTCAAACCAACCCAAACTAGTCTAAATCCAAAAACTTTCAAACCACGGTTCAAACCGAACTAGTTTGGTTTGGTTTCATTTTCCAAACTTTTCGGTCCGGTTTGGTTTATATTTCTTCAAATCAAAAAATAATGGTTTGGTTTGAAAATTTGTTCAAACCGACCCAAATCGAACCGATTTCACCCCTACTTGTATGGCTCTTGTCTTCCTCTAGCCGCTTGGTTGGACGAAGACTCTCTCTATAAAACCCAACACTTGTATTATCTCCATTAAGGACCTCATGAAAATTTTCCAAAAAAAGGAGAACTATTTCATGAATTATATTGTTAATAAATCTTTCTTTTAGATCAACCCAAATTTTTTGTTTGAAATAAACTCAATTTTTTGTTTTTGAGATAAAATGATAAATCTAGCTTAGTAAAGTTTCATGAATGAAATAAGTCGTGTTTGAAATAAATTCAAATCCTTTTTTGAGATAAACTGAACTTAATGCCCACTTTGAGATAAATCCAAATTGTCCATATCCCTGTAAAAGGGAGGGCTATCATGCATAAATGAATCACAGAGGTAATTAAGATTTCTAGCATAGAAGATTTAGATAGGGTCAACACTAAGAGGTAAGAACTCTTGCATGCTTAAGTTAAGCTTTTTCGAGGGCCTATAAGTTAAAGCTCCAAAGAGTATTGTAGTTTTTATTGAAGGACCTTTAAGTAAATAAATCCAACATAGGTGTCTATTTGAAAACTTCTTAATTCGAGGGTTTAAATAAAAACTTGATGAAACTATCAAAACTTGAGATAGGAAAGACCGTATATACTCACCTCGAGATGACAGCAAACTCAATCATAAGATCAACAAGCTTAATCTAACATAGTTTTTATTCTAGTTTCCTGATTCCCGAGTCCTCCGAAGTAGTCCCCTATTCTTCTCCTCTTTCGAGCTCGATCCACATCAATGGCGACGGGCAAGCCGCAGCGCTCCCCGGCGGAGATCGAGGACATAATTCTCCGAAAGATCTTTCTCATCTCCCTCGCCGACCCCTCGCCGGCCGATCCGGCTGTCGTCTATTTGGAGCAAACAGCCGCGGAGCTTCTCAGCGAGGACCGCCCCCTACATCTCCTCCGTGACTCCATGGAGCGCGTCCTCATCGATCGCCTTTCCCTTCCGGAGCCGCCCCTCCCCCCATTCACTTATCTTGTTGCTTCTTTCCGCCGCGCCACAGATGAGTCAAGAAAGATATCTTCCATGAAGGACGCCTCTGTCAAGTCCCAGATCGATGCGGCTATCAAAGATGCTAAAAAGTTGTTGATCTCGTATTGTCGGATCGTTGCCGCAAACCCCGACACCTTTCCATCTCCGAACCCGTCATCGCCACCAGCAGCTGACCTCTTCTCGCTCCTCCTCTCTGAGGTTGCTTCCCCGATGGATGCCTTCGGTGGCAGTGGCAGCGGTGTGATGGCACCGCCAGGGTTCTTAGAGGAGTTCTTTAGGAACGGAGATTATGAGAGTTTGGATCCGTTACTTTTAGACTTGTATGAGAGATTGAGAGGATCAGTAGTGAGGGTTTCAGCGTTGGGAGACTTTCAGCGGCCGCTCAGAGTGCTGTTGATGCTTATTGGGTACCAAACCTGCGCTAAAGGATTAGTAAATCATCCAAAATGGATTCCAAAAATAAGTTATCCAGTTGGTCCAGGGAGAATGATGGAGATTTCAAGTATCCTTGGAGCATTCTTTCATGTTAGTGCTTTGCCAGATTACAGGGATTTCAAGAGCAATCCGGATGTTGGGTTAGTATTCCTTTTCATTGTTTGTTCTTTTTAGTTCTTAGTATCAATGAAACATGTTGCCTGAATTTATATAAGTTTGAGTCCCGATTTCTATGTGCTTAAACTTTTATGTTGGAATTAGTCCATCTAACTTCTTGTGATATAAGTTAAGAGCTCCTTATATTTTTATATCCTAGTTATTTGATTGGAGCCATCATGCAAGTTTGTATCATATTTCTAATTGTATAATTGGACACATGGTGTGTAACAGACAGCAGTGCTTCTCAGAATCATCAACACGTCGACCTGCTGATTTGTTATCTTCTTTCACCACCATCAAGACTGTTATGAATAGTTTGTACGATGGGCTTGGAGAAGTTCTTCTAATTCTACTGAAAAATGTGGATACACGAGAAAAAGTTCTTGAGTACCTTGCTGAGGTGATCCTGAAAAACTCAGGGAGGTCTCAGTATGCAGGTAATCTCATAAAACATCAACAAATGCCTATATATATTTGAGTATGACCTTACTTCCTTTCTTTTCATGGTACTAGATCGATCCATTTTCTTGTGCAAGCACTGGCATGTTTGTAAATCTCAGTGCAGTAATGCTTCGCCTCTGTGAACCCTTTCTAGATGGTAATGCATCAAAAATAGGCAAAATTGATCCGAAGTATGTATTCCACAATAAAAGATTAGATTTCAGGTGAGAGCCTATCTCCTGATTTTTTCTGGGACACTTAATGTTTTTTATTTATTTTCTCTATTTGAAATAGTAGACCTCTAATTAGTGATAATTATATATATTAGACAGTTGACGGCTATGCATGCATCATCTGAAGAGGTTGCAGCCTGGGTAGATGGCAGGAGTGGGGGAGAAAGCTCTGTGTTAAATTCTCAAGAGGCCTCAAGCTCTGGCACTGGTGATAAATATCCATTTATCTGTGAATGTTTCTTCATGACCTCACGAGTACTCAACCTGGGACTGATGAAAGCATTTTCAGATTTCAAGCATCTTGTTCAGGTATAGTAAAACTCTGCTATATATGTTTTTCTTTAATGTTTTTTTTTCTCTTAGCAGTTTGTTTTATATTTGAAATCTTTTACTTCAATCTTTGCTGGTTTCAACACTAACTTCAAGAAATGCTTCTTCTTTATTATCTGAAGACTAGTTATGCCTGCTGTCATTATTTGGTGCTTAAGAAATGAACATTGGAATGAATAAAACTTTACCATTCATGAAGTTATATCTTTGAATTATGAAGTTCTCATTTTGAAAACTTCTACAATTGCCATATACAATGTTGCAACCAAAATTGGGATGAATAAAACTTTACCAGTCATGAACTTATATCTCTGAATTATGAAGTCCTGATTTTGAAAACTTCTGTATCTGTCATACACAATGTGGTGACCAAAATTGGAATGAACAAAACTTTACCTGTCATGAACTTATATCTTTGAACTATGAAGTTCTCATTTTGAGTTCTGTACCTGTCATATACAATGTTGCGACCAAAGTAATGAAGAATTCAATCAAATCAAATGACCTATCTGTTTTTTTTTTCTTATTTAGTCAAATATGTCAATAAAATTTTCTCATATACCAAATTTAGGACCTGTCAAGGTGTGAAGAAGATCTTTCTAACTTAAAAGCCATGCGAGATCAAGGAGGTACTCCACAACTTGAAGAAGATATTAAACGCCTGGAGAATGAGATTGAAATGTATTCACAGGAGAAATTCTGCTATGAAGCTCAAGTACTGAGGGTATGCCTAGTTGAGATGGCGATCATTTACAGTCAGCACTTTCTTTTTCCTTGTTTCTTAACCACGCATCATTTCTTATAGTTTGGACTTATGATTGTTAATTTTTGTCATCTCGATCTTACTTTGTCATTTTAATCTCTTTAACAGAGGACCTCACATGCAGATGATATTTTCCTTCCACCAAATAACTAATCCCTGATGTTTTTAGACATAGACTTGTTATGGCTAGTATGTGTGTTTCTTCTATAATATGATTAAAATATCTTTTCTCATACCCTTCCAAGGATGTCTGTCTAACAAGTTATTTTGACTTATTTAACCTTGACTTGATTCTTGTTGGTTAAGATCGATTGAAGATTCACCATTCACATGGATCCCCGCCATTATTGTTTTGATTTCTTCTTATTTCTACTGAGATATTTATGTTTTCATTTATGAATCTAGCAGCTTAGTTTCATAGATGTGATGAATTTTCACTCTGATATGTTGTCTCATAGATTCATGATAGTAAGTTATTGCCACTGTGCACATTTTTCTATGTTGTCACATAGCACTCATTGTAAAAATATGATGTTGCTCTAGATGGTGAGAACATCAGACTAACAACCACTTATCGGAGTTTCGGGAGTCTTATTCCTCAATTATCTTTTAGAACTGATCATGTGAACCTAGAATCTCGATAATGGGTGGCCTGTGGTCATACTACATTTTAAAACATTATAACTGAGTTTGAATTGTAAAGGGTTCTACCTATTATACTAAGGGGCAAAGGAATGAGGGAACTTGTTTGTGTGTTTTCAAAAATTTAAGAAAATCAGGATCGTTGTTTTGGCTTTCTCCCAAAATTTTGGGAAAATTAAGAAAATAATATCAATATTCATTACAATTAGTTGTGGGAAAAAAAAATTCCAGTATGGCACTATCTGCATATTCAGCATTTTGAACAATGTTCCCAGGGTATCGCATCTGCAGACACTGCTCATTTGATTCTGTGAACTACATACTGATTTATGTTTATCTAATACATTAGTTGATATCATCTTGCTGCATTATTCTTATCAATGATACCCGATAAATGGAACCGCATCAAATAATTCTCTCCATCTTTTAAAGCTATATCTAATCAAAATGTTCTATTCCTTGAGGTCTAAATAGATGTCAAATGCTTCTAGCGATGAAAGCATATGGAAGCTTCCTCTTGATTTTTGGGTCCATTCTGGAGCTTAAATCACCATATGCTTCTTCCATGCAAATAAGTAGTCAGCAAAATTATGAATCAATTGCTAGCCATTTAATTTCTTATACTTGATGTTGTCATTGTTCTTATGTGTTTTCTCTTACTATTTACAACAGTTGTTATTTCTGTGATTCAAATACATTCTTGATTTAATTTTTTGTTTCTGTGGGAACTTGGAAGGATGGGGACCTACTGCAACGTGCGCTGTCTTTCTACAGGCTAGTTGTTAAATGGTTGGTTGGCCTTGTTGGTGGGTTTAAAATGCCTTTGCCATCCAACTGTCCAATGGAATTTGCATGCATGCCAGAGCATTTTGTTGAAGATGCCATGGACCTACTAATTTTAACTTCTCGAATTCCAAGAGCTCTGGATGGTTTTGTTCTGGTTTGATTTCTCTGCTGGACATTTAGATCAGTTCAATTTAATTTCTCTTATGCAACTGACTGATTTTTTCCTTCAATTCTTGGTCTACTTCCACAGGATGATTTTTTGAATTTTATTATAATGTTCATGGCGAGCCCATCATATGTCAAGAACCCCTATCTAAGAGCGAAAATGGTTGAAGTGTTAAATTGTTGGATGCCACAACGAAGGTAGTTTATTTGCCAACATATTTTATGCTTAGATGAATGATTAACTTAATTGAGTTTCTTTACAGTGGCATATCTGCAACAGCCTCCCTTTTTGAGGGACACCAACTATCGTTGGACTATCTGGTTCACAATCTTCTTAAATTATATGTTGACATTGAATTTACTGGCTCCCACACACAGGTGAGTTACGCTTCAGGCAGCCTTCTTCTTTTATTGAATAGATTAGGAAGACTGTAGTTTATATTCAATCTTGCTTGAGGAATATTTATAAGCCTTCTTATAAAAAACTGTTTCTCCTCTTAAAGACAACAATCATTGCTTCTCATTATTGTGCAGTTTTTTGACAAATTCACAATTCGCCATAATATTGCGGAACTTCTTGAATATCTATGGAATGTCCCTAGCCATCGTAACACATGGATGAAGGTGAGGTTACATTCTTAGTGACTATTCTGTGGTCTTAGTGGTTTATTAACATACAATCTTTGTGGTGCAACATCGTAATTGCTTAGTTATCTTTGGTTGCCATAGATTGCCAGGGACGAGGAGAAGGGAGTGTATTTGAATTTCTTGAACTTTCTTATAAATGATAGCATCTATCTCCTTGATGAGAGTCTGAATAAAATTCTTGAGCTTAAAGAGTTAGAGGCAGAAATGTCTAATTCTGTTGAATGGGAACGAAGATCAGCTCAAGAAAGGGAAGAAAGAATGCGCCTTTTCAACTCTCGTGAAAATGTGAGCTTGATAATGTTTCTTATTCATGCACTCCAAATTTCAGAAGCATTCCACAACTCTGTGCTTACTAACATGTTATAGCTCTTTTAGATGTGCTGTTCATTTCTTACTCATAAAAATGAGTTAGCATGAGTATTACAAAGTTGGTTATATATGACAAAGTTTGCCTGACAGATCTGCTTATCATGTATATAGATTGTCCGATTCGACATGAAGTTGGCAAATGAAGATGTTGGGATGCTTGCTTTGACATCTGAACAGATACCTGCTCCATTCCTTCTTCCAGAGATGGTCATGCTCTCTTCCTTTTTCATGTCATTCCATCTGCTGAACTAATTCTGGAAAAAGAATTTATGTGTTCCTTCATTGAAAATTTGGTATTTTAATGGAACAGTTCTTTTTCTGCCATTTTGGTTATATCTAGCACAATACTGATAAATTCAAGAATTACATTGAATATCCTCCATTTTCAGCTTGGGTTTGCCATTTATGCTTTGCATTAGCTTTAGTATTGGCACTGTAATTACCCGAAAAACCTTATTAAGGTTCCTGCTGGGGATTGTCAATAATTTAAGTATTTAAAGTTTCCTTTGTCTTTGTGTTCAGTAACTCTGACTAAACCTTTTGCTTTTACTTGTATCTTTTCCTCCAATTTTCTTTCAGGTGGAGAGAGTTGCAAGCATGCTGAATTATTTTCTCCTACAACTTGTTGGTCCTCAAAGGAGATCTCTTACCGTGAAAGATCCTGAAAAATATGAGTTTAGGCCAAAGCAATTACTGAAGCAAGTTAGTATCTCCAAGTTCTTCATTTTATCATTTTTGACTGTGTGTTTTGGGAACATTTTAATCTTTCTTGTTGAATAGGGAGTAATTTTATCTTGGTTTGTGATTATAGATTGTTGAGATTTATGTTCATATAGCAAGGGGTGACAGAGAAGGTGTTTTCCCTTCTGCTATCTCCAAAGATGGGAGGTCATATAATGCACAGGTAATTCCTTTTACAGAGAACAAGCTGGCATGTTCTCCTATTTGAAATATTAAGTGAATACTGTTGATAAAAACATATAACCTTATTGTACAATGTCTTCTTCAGCTGTTTGCTGCAGCAGCAGACATTCTGTGGAAAATTGGTGAAAATGCAAAGGTAATTCAGGACTTTGTTCAGCTTGGTGTTAAAGCTAAAAATGCGGCCTCTGAAGCAATGGATACTGAGGCTGTTCTTGGAGAAATTCCAGATGAATTTCTTGACCCAATTCAGGTTTGCTTTTCTGCATTTATCTCTTAACCCGTAGGAGCAAATCTAAGATACATAGGGGCTTTCTGTTTCACTACTTATCCTTGTTTCTGGAAACCCTTTTGCCTGTTTTGTCTTGGGATTGAACAGAAGTAAAGAAACTGATTTACCTTCTTGTCTATTTCACCATGGAAAACAGAGAAAGACACCTGATTAATTCTCATGCCTGTTTCACCCATCTTTGTTTTTGTTGCATTAGGTTTTTGCTTCCATTTCAGTGAAATACATGTTAAAAATAATATATGCTACATTACAGATTTTTCTTGTTCTGTTGCCACTGAGTCTAGTAACATCAACTTTGTGTCTTATACTGCTTCCAAAATATTTTCAGGACTAATAGAATTACCAAAGTCTTAATCTGACATTTGTTGTTTTATCTCTTACTAGAATCTTAACCTTATCGATATGATGTCCTCTCTTGCAGTACACTCTGATGAAGGATCCTGTTATTTTGCCTTCATCAAGGGTATCAATAGATCGAGCAGTAATTCAGAGACACCTTCTCAGTGACAATGTACGTTCATCCTGGCGCCCTCTCCCTTAAGACTACATGTATCATTTATTGTTGAACATTATTAAAAATAATTCATACTCCCATGTTGCAGACCGATCCATTTAACCGCTCACATCTTACTCAAGACATGCTAATCCCCGATGTTGAGCTTAAAGCAAAAATCCAAGAGTTCATTAAATCCCAGGAACTGAAGAAGCTTCGCCGATGAAGTAGTCAAGCTCAACTCACTACCATCAATCTTGTTGATACTATCTAGCAATTGCCAACAAAGGGCATTCCGCTGCAAGGGCTTGCATGTTAAACAAACTCATAGGTTACTCAAACATGATTGACATTATTTATATAGACCACACAACACAACCAAAAGTATCAAAGGTTTTGATTCATTAACTTCATTTTGCAGGTATGCTGAATTGTTACATGGGGGGATAACGACCCACTCCTTCACAAAGCTCAAAATTGATGTAAATGATTAGTTTAACTGTATCTCAAACTCTGACCAAAATTATACATATTAGCCTCATCCCAGTAAATGAAGGTTGTTGCATGACTTTTCAAGTGATTCTGGATAAAAAAAAGAAATCAGTTTATCTCTCTCTCTCTCTCTCTCTCTCTCTCTCTCTCTCTCTCTGCTTTATGTTGATCTATTGATTTGCTGCATTAGCTCAGTAACATTACTGTTATCAGAATAGTTTAAGCATAAATAAGTTATTTTGTATGCTTAAATGCATTTGATCTGCTTACAGGTTTTCTAGCAACTCAAGTAGATCTCAATGTTACCTTGCGGAGACTTGTATCGTCTTGGATTTATTCCCTGATTCTAATTTTGATTCATTGTAACAGTGGCTTAGTGTTATGGATATAATTAAGCAGATTATAATAATAAGATGGATACAATTTATGCATTGATAGGCTTTCAGTTTCTCAAGTAACTCCATTGGTTCCCAACCATGCATGTCTCATGTAGACTCACGAAATTCTCTATTTATCTTGTTGGATTTATTCTCCAATTATGATTTTGAGGTAGGTACCTACCCAGTGATGGCAGTATGTCGACACAATGGCAACCAGATGAGCTAATAAAGAAACCCTAGGTTTGTGAACCTTGTATGTATAAGTTCTAAGACAGCAGCATGTGGTTTAACCTGGAGACATGAAACAGAGAGTTAAATCCAAAGGAGTGAAGTCTGAGAACACAGAGATGCTTGCATGCATTTTCTCTAAAGCATCTCTGTGTTCTCAGGTCACCCCTTTGGGTTGCCTCACTCTTCTACCAAACCTCACTCAATTTTTATTGGATTTTTATTGGCAAAATCTTGTAAAAAATTAGGGAGAGGAGTGTTTTACTATTTTTATTTATTTGGTGTATATATCAATATCATCAGTGGGAGACTTTTTGTCGTGTAGATACCAAACTTTGTATTTGGTTTCCAATCATTTATTTTTTATTAAAAAAAGTTTATATATATATATATATAAAAGAAAAAAAAAAAGAGTTGTTGTTGTAGAGATTGCATGATAAAAAGGTGTGATTTTGTATTGGTGGTTGAAAAACGAAGAGAAGCACAGAAGAGAACATGGTCTCCTCTGGCTGTACATCCTTGTTGTGCTCCTCTCCTCCCTCCACTCTAACCTCAAAGAAGCTGAAGCTCGCTCTTCCGAAGAGAGCTTCTTTATTGCCAGTGTGCCACCAAAAGCCCATCTCTCCAACTCCTTCTCATCTTCTCCTCAAGTCCATCCCTCTCGCTGTCTCTGCCTCCATCCTATTATGGTCCTGCCCAGGTATACTTCTTCTCTTCTTTCTTTTCATTGCATTATTAGTCTCTCTCTCTCTCAGTAGATAATGAGGTGTTTGTTAGTGAATGATGGAGTTAGTGATTCTCAAAATCAAGATTTCTTGAGTGTTTTCTTGAGCTCTGAGTTTGACAAGTTTTTTTCTTGAATCATTAGCTTCATCTTGAGATCTGAGATTTACAGGCATTGCTATGAGTTGGGCTTTCATCTTTACTTTGGTTTTGTTTGAGAATGGTGGAGTTTTAGTAATTCTCAATTTGGCGGCTGTCTTGTTCACAAAGCGTTTTCTTGCGCTTTCATGAATTGGGTATTTTTCTTTGCCTTGGACTTTTAAGTGTGTATGTGATGCTCTTGAGTGTTTTCTTGAGCTCTAGTGCTTTTCATGAATTGGGTATTTATCTTTGCCTTGGACTTTCAAGTGTGTATGTGATGCTCTTGAGTGTTTTCTTGAGCTCTAGTGCTTTTCATGAATTGGGTATTTGCATTTGCCTTAGAGTTGCACTTCTTCTGAAAATTGAGGCTTTTAAGTGTGTGTGTGTGTGTGTGTGTGTGTGTGTGTGTGTGTGTGTGTGTGTGTGTGTGTGTGTGTGTAGTGCTCTTGAGTGTTTTCTTGAGCTCTGAGATTTAGAAGGGCCATTTATGAATCATGATTTGCATCTTGAGCTCTATGAGATTTGCAGGTACTGCCATGAGTTCAGTATTGATCTTTACCCTGGCTTTGTTGGTGAAGTGTTCTAGTTCTAAAAGTTAAGACTTTTGGATGGGTATATGTAGTATTCTTGTGTTTCTTCTTGAGCTCTAACATTTACATGCACTTGCCATGACTTTGGTATATGTCTATTTACTTTGGTTTTTTGTTGAATGGTGGAGTTCTAATTTTTCTGAAAATTGGTGCTTTCAATCGCTTATGATGTGATGCTCCTGAATTCCTAGTGAGTGTCTTCTTGAGGTCTGAGATTTACCGGCATTTATCATGAGTTTCGTTATTTCTATATTAATGTAAGCTCAGGTTCATGGTTTTCTATTTCATTCCTTCGGGATTTCAGATTGGTTTTCTGTTTGATAATTTGTAGATCTGTCCTTCAAAATCCATTGTGAAACTGTTGATTGGTAATTTACATGAACAGGGTCTGTGTTCTCTAGACATTTTCCATGTTTGTGCTTTGATCACTGATTGTTAGTTCCCATCCAACTAACACCACTACAGTGTTATCAGTGATAATGAGATTGAGGATCGATGAAGCTTTTAATATTAGAGTGAATGCTAGACTTTTAGTATACCACGTCAAGTTTAATGTGCATGGTATAATTGCAGTTAATGCCGGTCTCCTCTCGGGTTTCTCTGGGTTGGAATCCATGCCTGGTCCTCAGCTGCCTCAGTTTGATTTCCTAAATAAATTTAATGGTATGTCTAACTATATTTCTTGATTTGGCTTAAATCCTTGGTTTTACTCTTAAATTTATCAACCATGAAATTTTCGCCTTGAAGAGGAAAATCAGAAGAAGTATGCTGAGTTCGATGAGAGGTTCAAATCGTCTCCTGTGCTTAAGGAACTACTGGAGAAGTCCAAATTGAACAAAGAAAGGTATCTCAATTACCTGTTTACAATGTTTGTTAAACTTGAATTCAATCTTCCAAGCAAAATCATTTCTGCATATTCAAATTTGCAGATAACCTCTTTAACAATTCTCATCAAGTTATGTTGCTGCATTTTCGGTTTCTCCCTTGCTAATTTATGCTGATTTTAATCTCGGAACCTTATCAGGAACAAGAAAGAAATCCAAGATAAATACTGCATCCGTGGCGCAGAATGGGGTGTGGGTGATTGCTCCACACAAGGAATGACACAAGAAGAACGAGACGACTTCATTGCCATGTTGAAAAAGAAAAGTGAAGGAAATTGAACTGGTATGTAACTTCGTATCAAGACCGATAAATTTCCTTTGTTTTTGTATATCATCTTTATCAATCAATATACAATTGTGAAATTAGACAAACTACAATTCTTGCAAATGAGCCTATGGTATGTACCAAGAATTTTTTTTCTTCTTGTTCTATACATCAAAATCATCAATCAATTCATGTTTATTTGTTCATTTCGGATGGCCATATCATATTATTGATAGTTTTTTCACTCATTGACATGACTTTTTTTTTTTTCTATCTCTTCACAGTTCTTGTGTTCCCTACTATAAAGAAAAGGCAGCTTGTTTTCACAAAAACCTTCAATACTGGCACAAAAGATCTAGTCAGCATAATTTGGGAACACAAACACAGCCTTACATTTCAATACAAGTGATTTAGGTTTTACAATCTCATGTAATATGAAATATTTGTAATCAATGGTGTAATACCATGATTTTTCTATTTTTCCCCCAACACTTCTTGTTGCATGCACTGAGTCTCTGTTGAAAACATCCCTTGATTAATCCTATAAACTGGATATATTCACAATGTCTTTGTATATACTGATATTTTTTTTTTTAGTATGATGCCATTTGAAAATGTCACTAAGATGGAAATGAAACCTGAAAATTTACACTAGAAACACAGACATGAGCTTTAGACTTTATAAATGTTTCCATCACCACCACCTCCCCGATTTCGAAATGAAAGAGGTGGAAAAACCCCATCTTTCACTTCATGTTTCCTACCGACAGTTGATCTGGAAAAATAATTGAAGTTCCAGTTAAGATGTTACACTAGCGGCATTCCAAAAAATCACAATGAATAAGAAGAATATATGAAGAATCCGATCAACTCCTGCAACTCAAGGAAAACGAGAAACCACTTGGCATATACAAAGAGATTTATGGATTTCAACATTAATCAATTGCTATAGCTTGTTTGAAGAGTTCAAATCTATTGTCTATATGCGATACAGTTTGTAGTGATCTTTGAGTCGGTGTATGACAATTGTCTCTGAGTCAACAACAACAGTATATACAAGAAAAACAAACAGGAAATGGGTACTTAGCACTACCTTTGAACCAGAGGGGAAGCGGGATTATTTGGTGAAGACCGAGGCGATCCAGTACCTCCTCGATATGTTGTATGCCTTCGATCAAGTACCTCTCTGGTTGAATTTGAATTATTGGGTTGTGGTCTTTCGGTCAGCGATGGTAGTTGAACAGGGCCGAGAGAACCGAACTCAAGTGATTCGGCCGATGAGCCATAGGTACAATCTTGACCATATGGGTAAGGCATCACAACAGAAGGGACAGATGTAGTTGGTCCAGCACCATTGGGCTTTACAGCAGGAAATTGATTCACGCCAAATGACGCATTTCCCAAGCTCTGCATAGTATTTATAGACTGAAAAGAAATGCTCTGTGCTTCACTTGAGGCAACTGGCTCTTGCCTATGTGTATCCCATGGTTGCTCAGAGTGGTTTTCAGATGAAGAGAATCGGTCAAACCGGGGGCTCTGCCTCTCCGCTTGCTGGAGCCCATGATTGCGAGCAGCAGCTCGTTCTTTTGCAGCAATCCAGTTTCCTTCTCTGTCAGCAAGGTCACTTCGTTCAGAATTGGTGTTACTTCGGTGGTTTCTAGTGGTCGGCGGTCGACGATCCCTGAAAGAAACCTTCTGTATGGATGAAGGAAAAAAAAGAAAATCAGTTTATTGAAACACTGCTTGTGATTTCAACATCAGAATCTTTGTCAATAACAAAATGCCTTTGTGTATGGAGTCTTATACATAGATCAACATAATTTCCATTTCTATGAAAGAAATGTAATCTGCAGGCTGAATAAACATAACTTGAAATTCTCAACCTAAAACTAAAATCCAAGGATATTCAGCTATCCATCTATCTGGACAAACCTTTTCTGATCATCTTTCACATAACAAAGACTCGGTAGCTCATGTTAACAGGAATTAGAACTTTATCCATAAGTCAGTAATTTATGTTTGAGGTCTTGCAAAAAATTGTAATGTGCCCATAAGTGGCTGAAATTTCAACTACTAGATAGGTGGACACCAATCTATACAACTATTAAAAGTAAAAATGCTCAAACTGACTGTTGGACAAATCAACAACTATTATTGAGATAAGCTCTCTCACTTTTTCCTTTTAATGTCAATGCCAAGAAACATCAGTTTTGCAAGCTAAAACTAAATTTCATAATGATTTCTTTGCATCATCTTGTTAATATTCATAAAATATATTATCGAACTTATATTGAGCATATAATAAGAAGCTATGATAAACGAGTTTGGTTGGAAGGCAAAGTATACACATCAATTTATTTACAACAAAAAATTAAAACAGTAAATTACTGTGAAAGTAATTATCAGTACATTGTACAAGGATGCAAAAATGTTCCAAAACAATTTTCTGTAGAGGAATGATAAATACATGCTCCTAAGAAATGAATGTTAGAGTGAATGGAGACTGAACAAATCACATACAAATATACTTTGAGGTGATAAGGATACCAGTATTGAAGGATGCAGATCATGAAAACAAAGATAGTATAAATCTAAATCCACCCAAGCCACGTCCATCTCAAGAAGATAAGAATTGAAAAACATCAAGAAAAAGAAAAATTGAAAAAGTAGGCAGCCTGGGTCAAGAGCCTTACAGGGTTTGGAAGGTAAGGCCCTGTACCACCTCTAAATCTCGGAGGTCCATCAGCAAACTGACGCAGAGCAGCAGATGGCCTAGCAGGACCTTGCTGTAGAGGTGTTATAGGAACCAATCGAGGGCCATACCTCACGAGCTGCGCAAAGAGGTTTGCATTGGTTGAAAGTGGTCTTCCAGGTGCTTCCAGAGGAAAATGATCCTGTAGATAAACTGGCGGCACCATAACAGGAGAAGGGTAAATCAGCTGTCCATTGGTGTGAGAGTTTTGACAAGACCTTCCATATTGCAGATTTTGCCAGTGGCTAGCAAAATCACTGTTGAGGATATCAGACTTATGCACCTCAGAAGGGCCTGCAGATGTCATATTTAAGGAAGCAGTGGAAGGCAAGTGAGCTTCAGAACTATAAGCACTCCCTGGAGAATCAAAAGTTTGATCAGATGGATCCACATGACCATCATCTTCTATTTCATCCCTACCAAACTGACTTGTTGATCCATCAGAAATCCCAGTGGCAGGTTGAAAATTATACACAGGGAACATGGTTAGAAATGGAACAGGAGGACCTGTGGGAAAAAATGTCAGGGGAACCATGGCATGATTCTCCGCCCCACAATGGGGTCCGCCAATGAGCACTGGCCCAATAGGAATCATTTGATCTGAACCCTTTACCTGGGCATATCCATATTCAGATAACTGGTAGGTTCTAGCATGTGAAGTAACAAATGTGGATTCACTAGTTTCATTAACATCATTGCCCATCACTGATGACGGAAACCTATCCCTGTGATCATCATCCTCCTCAGCAGAAACAGGATATGAACTGTTGTACTGCCACCCACTCATTGCTTTCCCATGCAAAGAAGCCATACCTGTGGAAGAAGCAGGATTGTTCCCCCATTTATCCTTCCCTGACTTGGAAACCCTACCAAATGATCCATCTCTAGAACTATCAGAGGCAGATTTGCTACTTGAAGAGCCAGTTTGTGACATTTGCGAAGGCCTCATGTTTGTATCCTTCTCAGAAGAGTACATGGCATTAACTCTGCTAGTTTGATACCCCATGCCATCAGTGTAATCTTCAGTTTCAAATGATCTGTTTTCTCCAGAAAATTTTTTCTGGCCAAGCATCGAAGGAGCACCAGAATTACTTGTTCGCAAGGCAGAAGCAAAGTTAAAACTATCTGAAATTGACGGATGGTTATCATCATCATCATGAAAAGCATGAAAGCCTCTATCATAAAGGTCAAATTCTCTAGGAGATGAAGTATCATGTTCATGCACATCTAGGTTCTCTTGTGACATGCCAAAACCCAGGTTGTCTGACTCATTCACATAATTTGTGTTCAGAATCTGCCCAGCAGCATGAACAGAATTTGACAATATTGAAGAAACATGAGCTTGAGGAAACCACATACTGGATCCCCAGGAAGGCTCTACTAAAGGAATATTACTGGGGACCATTCTTATCATATTTCTATGAGCATATCCAATTGAAGACAGAACAGGAGATAATTGAAGATGCAAGTGAGATGAAGCCAAGTGTATTGGCAATTGAACCTGTCCATCAAAATTGTGCACTCCCAAAGATATTGCATGGGCCAAATCTTGATCTTCGTGATGTATCTCTTGCTGTGTTTCCAAATTTTCAGCAACTGGGTCAACCTCTTCCCATGTACTTGTGAAGCCAGTATCATGAATAAAGGCACTTGATACACTGTTTATATCAGCAACATTTTCTGAGGATTGATGAAATGAACTTTGTCTTGTTGATGTGGGATCATCAAAGACAGAAACTGAACTATGGTCATCTGAAATTTCAGAATTGAAGCTTTTCATTCGACTAGCAGGATGTGACTTTGCAGGCATACTTTGACCATTGCCTACAACAACAACAACAACAACAACTGAGCCTTAATCCCATACTAGATGGGGTCGGCTATATGGATTCTCTGTCTTCATGTTGCTCTCAAATATGAAATAAGATAAAATTAAATAAACTGAAATAAGATGAAACATAAAAATTCATAAATAAATAAATAATACTAATAACAAATAATTTTATAAGAAAATGGAATGTTAGAAGCAAAAAGTATTCCCACGTAAAGCTAGGCTAATGAAGGAAAATAAAATAAAATAAAATTAGCCGAATTTATCGGTAATCCTATACTAGGCGGGTCGGCTATATGGATTCTTTGTCTCCATGTCAGCTCTGTCAAAAGCAAAGATCCTACCAATATCTAACATACGTAGGCCCCAGACACTACCTCTCTCCACGTAATCCCAGGCCTACCTCTACCCCTCTTCTTACCTTCTACAACTAAACTATCACATTTCCTAACCTGAGCACTGGGGGTCTCCTACAGACGATGTCCAAACCATCTTAAACGCCCTTCTCAGATTTTATCTTCAATTGGTGCAACATGCACCTTCTCGGCCGGATATGTTCATTTCTCGATCTTGTCCAATCTTGTATGACCACTCATCCACCCAAGCATCCTCATTTCGCTACACTCATCTTATGGATATGTTGAACTTTAGTTGCCCAACACTCGCCCTCAGATATAGCATGGCGGTCTAGCCAGCCCCTATAGAATTTTCCTTTTACTTTGTTAGGCATCTTTTTATCACATAATACCCCAGCACTTCTCCATTTCAACCATCCAAATTTTGATTCTATGGGTTACATCTTCATCTATCATCCCATCATCCTGAAAAATGGAACCTAAATACTTAAAATGGTTAACCTTAGGCACTACCACCCCCTCTAGTTTCACTTCTCCTTCATCTCTCCTACTTAGACTAAAATTACAGTGCATATATTCCGTCTTACTTCTACTTAACCTAAAGCCTTTACTTTCTAAAGTGTTTCTCCATAATTCTAACTTTTGATTTACTCCATCTCTAGTCTCATCCACTAGGATAATATCATCTGCAAACAACATACACCATGGGATGCCATCTTGGATATAACTAGTTAATTCATCCATTACTAGGGTAAACAAGTATGGGCTCAAGGCCGATCCCTGATGTAAACCCACTGTTATAGGGAATTCCTCCGTATCGCCTCCTACTGTTCTCACACACTTCAGAATCAGCCCTTCATACATATCCTTAATAATATTTATATATTTTACATGAATGTTTTTCCTCCAATACCGACCAAAGGACTTGTCTCTGCATCTCTATCATATGCTTTCTCTAGGTCAATGAAAACCATATGGAGATCCTTCTTCTTTTCTCTATAGATCTCCATCAAGTTCCTTAATAGGAAAATAGCTTCTGTTGTGGATCTACCTGGCATAAAACCAAATTGGTTCTCTGACACCTTCGTGATATCCCTGAGTCGATGCTCTATTATCCTCTCCCAGAGTTTCATCGTATGACTCATTAACTTAATACCACGGGAGGTAATAGCTACTTTGACCATTGCCTGTCTCCACAAATTTGTTATGTTTCCCTTGGGAGGTAATAGCAGCTGATGCGTCAGTAAGTTCAGGATTGGATCGTCTCCTTACAAATTGACACTGTCCCTGCACTTCATGATCATTGACAGAGTAATCAAACCCGAAATATTTCAGACTCATGTTTGAGATAGCTTCACTGTAGCTAGTGCTTCTGTCAACCTGATTAGAAGTCTTGGAGTTAATCCTGATCCCATAATTTTTCTGCCTTTGAGTATGAGAAATTGTAGCTTGGTCACTAGTGCCACACATGTTCCAGGAGTGTTGCTCGATGTTGTTCGAAATTAGAGCAGCAGGGCTGCCTTCGACCCGATGCCCATGACTAATGTTGCTGCAATTTTTCTTATTGACTGTGCTTTTAGAATTGGTCTCTTCTTCCAAATGTATAGTTTCGAAAGACCGCATTGACCACAAATTTGAGACATGAGCATCAGGCCGATCACCACTCCCATGTCTTTCCCATGTATTCATGAAAAACTGGTTCAATTCAGGAATCAGGTTCTCCTTTGGGCACTCAAGCAACCTGGCCAATCTTTTTGCTCCCAAAGCAAATGCACTTCGTATTCTAAAAAAATTGCCTGAAGCAAATAAATAAATAAATAAAATATAATATTAAGCATAGAGTTCTACATGGATCTACCTTGACTGAAATATATTGAGAGAGAGAGAGAGAGAGAGAGAGAGAGGCAACAACTGAGGCCAAAGCAGTGGAACCATGGCAAGTGCAACAAATGAAGTGGAAAAAAGAGATCACAATAAGAAGGAAGATGAGAAGTGAAGTAAAGGCATCATTTTTGGCTTTATTAGCGCATATGAAAAACAGTACTGTAACTACATGACAAAATCATATGTAGCCTAGATTGGTATGCATATGGTATCTAGTACCTAGAAGAAATAACATTAAAACTTTAAATGATAACTTTCTCTTACTAGAATATAAGAAGAAACGAATTATGCATTTCAGACACCATCCCCACCAACTCACCTGTCAAACTCAATATACATAATACATTGCATATCAAATAAATAGCTTATGTGACCACAACTCAAACACAGCATTGCACTTTTACATACGCCCAACTAGGCAGCTACTGATCCCAACACATGCTACGACATCCAGTTAGATTTGAAGAAATAAAACTTTACTAGTACAACTACAAGTCTACAATGGTGGGGAAAATGGAGAAAGAATACAGAAGCAGAATCGACCATATAACTGCTGCCATTAAAAAAACCAAAAAAAATGTATTAAAACATGTGTTTTCCTTGTTAAAAGGGTGTTATTATGAAAAATACCTTTGCTGACACTGCGCCCAAGATTGTTGTTTGTCCGTAATGGATCAATAACATTGAAATGTTTTGAAACAAAAGATGGGCTCTGAATTTCTTGACCAGGTTGCATAACTGTATATATTGTACTGCAAGCGTTGAGAAAAGGTTGACTCAGCAACAACTCACCACCATCTTTTCGAGGAGGTTGAGCTGCATAAGTTTTTTAATGATGAGAGATACAATAATATGTTTTCCTTGTTTATTTTTTCTCCAGCAGGCAAAAAAATATTAGACTTTATCTTACCACTTATAACGGGAAGTGAACTGATAGGAACAGGGCCCCAGAGACTAACACAAAAGTTCTCCCAGTCAAAATTACTGAAAAATTCCAGAAAACGATATAGAACCTATGACAAAGTAATAGGGGTCACAAGATTCAAAGGTGACATGAAGGAACAAAAATATATGCTTAACAGAAGAAAGTCACCTCAAGTGGTCCAGAAAAAGAATTATTGAAAACATGAAAGATGTAAAGAACCAGAGTCTCCAAAGCATATGTTGATATAAGTCCATGATGAGCACCCAGAATGCGACTCTCATAATAACACCATGCCTTGATTAAGATAATGCTTCTCTTGAATAGATGATTTTGATTAATCAAATGGTCAATCTACAGGAAAGGAACTTTCATGAGCAGGCTGCACATGTTGAGAAATAGAAGTATAGAACCCATTTGCTTCAATCACAAGTTCAGGTTGCAATATATGAAAGAGAAAACTTACTTCTTCAAGGAAACAAAGGGTACATAGTCCTCCGACCTGATTAAAAGATATATCTACAACAATGTTCTCTACAAGACATTTTACTATCTTTACCTGCATATAGGAATGAAAAAAATTCTTAAATTTATCACACAGAGGACAATGATATAGTAAGTTCTGGCATCAGAATCACAATCATAAAGCACTATTAAGCACATAGGTGAAAGATATACTCTGCTAGTATATGCATGTTTAAAGTTCAAATAAAAAGGCATACCTCTGCCTGAATGTACTGAACTTCTTTTACACGAAATTCAGCATTATCACTCTTTTCTTCATTCTGTAGCATGTCCCGCACCTCAAGAGCCCAGGTGTCCTTCAAACTTTCATTCTTACTAAATGCAGTCAAGTCAATGTCCCCATCAGGTAAATAGGTCTTAAGAGGCACAGACCCAAATGTAAAAACCTGAGAACCACTACGAATTTCAGAAAATAAGAGATAGAAAATTCCTAATTTAGTGTTTGTTAGATATATTTAACATGACAGAAAAAAAGACAAATTTATTCTCTAGTCACTAGTTTGCACATGAACCTTCATTTAAAATGCCACATTTAACCATCAAAGGCCCAGGGTATGAAATAGTTTTGGTAGTTCATTTGCAACACAATCACCATTACTATTTTAATAGGGAACTACATCATAGATAGAAAAAAGACCACACTGTTTCGAAGAAAAGGGCCCTTAAAACTCCTGAAAGCCAAAGCAGACATCTTGAACTTCAAAAATCAGAGGTCTGCAAACTAGGCAACAGAGATTATGGGGCGATATCAAACAAGCTTAGTGAGCTCCAGAAACAAACTCAGAATGCAACTGTGACACAAAAGAAGATACATATAGCATCTAGAGAATCATTAGTGAAACAATATGAGCAATTTCGTCAAAGAAAAGAATAGAGATAATCAAAGTCATCCTTGATTATTTTCTCCAGATTGAGCATAGCAATAATATATAAAGAAAAATGCAGTTACACTGGAGAGAATATACTTGAGCATGGCAGGTGATCACAAGCCCCGGCACCAAGAATCTTAATTTGAATTAGTCATTTTAAGGAATAGATAGGATGAAAGGAATTTCCACTAATAATGCAATAAAAGTGAAAAGCGGTTTGATCCTCAAAATAGCTTCAAGAAGACGCACTGAACTTCCCCTAATAAGTTTAATCACATGCCTAAGAACATAATCAACTCAACAAATATGCCAAACAACACAAAATTTCAAATAGAGAAATTATAGAGTTGCTATTTCAAAATCTCTCCCGTATCAACAAATTTAGCAAACGACAAAATGTCAATCTTGAATAAAAAGATCACTGTTCAAAAGCTAGTCCAATGCAGTATGCTCGAGTATTCAGTTTGTGAGCAACAATAGCTATTAGAAACCTTGGAAACCAATATTCACAAGAAAACGGAAACACCTGACAAGAGAAACATTTCATGATGAGCCGCTGAACATAATTTGCGACAGCATTCCTCCGCTCCTCAGATGGTTGGTTTGGTTGGATGCACTTGAGGAGCTCTGCCGTGCTCTCCTCAGCCATCGCCCACCTCTCGGCATCAAAAACCCGGGTAACACTGGCGTCTCCATTTGACAAGAGGCCATTCAGCAGTAGGCCATTCGGCTGTGCCCAGCCTTCATGATCGCCCATGCAAGGCTCCCACAGCGTGCCTACTCCCTGCAGCCCAAAGAGCCACCCTCTCCCACTTCTCCTCACAGACCAACCTCAAAAGGAACCACTTTTCTTCACAGCAACCTCAATGCAAGTAACAAACGAAAATCCAAACCTATACGGACCACAAGAAGAAAAACAGCATTAATTCGAAAGTGCATACTTCCACGACCTCCAGATCATCCACAAAACCCCAATCCTAATGCACTGACTCAATTGCAGAAAGACTAAACACTCCTCTAATCCCCGCCGACAAATGACAACCGAGAAATTGAAACAGAAAAACCTAAGCATGCTAATATAGCTCGCAAATCCAAAATCAAACAAAGCCTCCCATTTCTCACCGAGCGCCAAAGTCCACCAAGCGCCAACCTATCCGAGCCCTAGCCCGCTTGCATTTGCGATCGAGGATGGAAGCGAGCAAAACCCTAGAGAAAAGCGGGGACTTCGACTGAAATACTTCGATCTTTGAACCGAATTCGAGCTTTGGTGGCGCAGTTGGGATGAAACCTGGAGATTAGCGATCGATCGAGCGAACTGCCTACGAAAAAGGAATCTTTGTCTGGGGTCTTGGGAGGGAGGAAGACAAAAATAAAAAATTAAAAGAATAATAAAAAGAAAAAATTGGGTCGAAATGGAAAAAAAAAATCGTATTTTAAAAAAAATATATTCCAAATCATAATTAATCACAACTAAACCCATCATGCTGTCTTTATTATGAAATAGAGCATGATCACAAAATAAATAAATAATATATTTAATAAATGTGATTTATTCACTTATTTCAATAAATAAATAAATCTATTTTCCCCTGATTTTATTAGTTATTCAGAAATATTTGTTTTATTTAATTACAAAACTGAAACTTCAATTATAATCACTATAAATTTGACTAATTACATATAAACCCTGACAAAGTTTAATATTTTGCATGAAAACCCCTAGAGATCCATTCCATTGATACTGACAAAAACCTAATTAAGAATCCCTAATATATTTCAATATGCAAAACAAGAAGATGAATCAAAAATTATTTGTTGAAATAAAAACATAAACATGAATAGAAGTAGAGAACCTCACAACTGCAATTATGTACAAAAGGAAAACAATGTTTCAACATAAACCCTAAACAGATCTACTTCTGTAGTTCTCAAAACAAACAATTTTAAGCAAACTGTTAATTCCCATTGGGTACATAGAAATCAAATGTGACATCAACTGTACCGGATGCATCTCCGGTGTCTCGGTACTCAACACCTGTTATCTTTCCCTTGTAGTCCTCTTCGGACTCTTGATATTCAGGCTTCACACGCCGGACAGGGACCGTAACGGAGTATACTGTGCCAAGGTCAGGGTCAGTCGAGACACTTAGCTGGACCTTGTCCTGTGAATCTATCTCCACGAAATCGGATAAGGCCTCAATGATGTTGGTCACTATCTTCTGCTTGGCTTCATCACTGACAGCACATCGGTCTGAGAAAAGGATCATTTTGAGTCGCTGCTTTGCAACCTTAGCATTGGAGTTCCTTCTTGCTGTTGGTGTGGGGAATAATATCCTCCAGGCCAAGCTCAGACGGTCAAAGAAGTTCATGCTGATGGCATTAAGAAGGAAGCCCTCTGCATCTTGATTAAAGGTTGGTGATGGAAGTTTGTTCTCAGTGATGCCAAAACAGCGAAAGTCTTCACGTCCAGTTGAATGTTCTTCCAATTTCATGTGTGACCATTTGGGTGTGATCTTGAGATCATTAGATCCTCCATTAAGAAAGCCACCCAACTGTACATGCTGCGTGATGACAATATTGTATTACCAAGAACATGAGATTTAGACCTCCATGGCTTACTAGGGATGCAAGTGAGCCGAAAATGCAATTACTTTAAGGCCACTATATTGAATGATAGATAACAAAACTTGCACTATTAATAGGAAAAATCTAGGAATTGGACCTCTATGCAAATGAAGGTTCTGATATACGTGCTCAAAAATATAAGTCTAGGGCCAACACAAACAAAACTCATGAAATGGTCATATACCAAGCACTTTTTAGATGATGAAATGATACAGATGAATAGAAATAGAACTTGCCAGGCCATAAATACAAAAAAATAGCAGGTCACACGACACAACACAGCACATTGTAATCTTTGAAAGAAGAAGATACATCAAAAAAGCAGTTGGCTTTGGATAGAAGTTGGACTAAACTTGTACTTCAATTACACTGCATCAGTAAAAGTTTTGAAGCACATAACACAATAAATTGACTATCATTGAATAATGTTTATTATGCTTCTCGCAGAATCTAACTCAATTTGATTGCCACCATCTACTGATTAAGATGAACAACTCAAATACAAACAACAAGAAAACAACTGTTCAACCATCAATATGTAAAGCTATTAGAGTAGAGAATGTAGTAAGACAGCCATTATATTTGCTTGAAGATCTGAGTGCCTTAAAGAGAAGAAAGAATCCTACCCATCCAATATAAAGAAATAGAACTGATATGAAAACAAGTCTCCAATCTAGAAAATAATTATAATGCAAGAGAAACAAATGCTATCATGTTTCATGTCTAATGTAAAGATGTCAAATATGTAAAGCATTATTTTTGGGAGATATACTTACAGAACAAGGTAATGAAAATGTCTCAGATTACTTCATACCTCAACAGAGTAAACTATAACCACTGACCTAGTTCTGTTTGACATTTGAATCTGCATGTCATTTTATTATTCCAATTTGTGAAAAGTTTTAAAGACTACTCCTGTAGTTGGAGTCTGTCATTTTTTAATTCATATTTACAAAACTTTTTTTATTTATGAGAAGTTCTCAAGACTACTCTGCAGTGGAGCCTGGGTCTGATTTTACTATTCCTATATATGAAAACTTTTCCACACTACTATACATCATCCTCAGTGCTCTCAATTCATTTATAAGGCTCTAGATGTGTTCCTTTAATGGAATTATTTCACTTCTCTACCTCAAATAGAAAAAATAGAGAGAGAGAGGAATACATTAACATTACTCCTAAATGAGCTTAAATTGATTCCTTGAAGAAGCATACAATGACCAACCCATCATCTTTGATAAAAAATAACCCAGAAATGCATCGGACAACAACATCATATTCCTAACATTGGAATCAAGTTACAGAGGAAAGTCCGCGTATCTCCCTAATTAACAAATGCACAATTTTCAACAAAGAGAGCATCCAAAGTTTTGTACACAATAAAAGAAAAGGCATGAAATTAGCAAGTGATACTACTCTCATTTCAGTAGAATATCTAATAAAAGCAGAACTGTAAATAAGGAAATATAGCCTCTCCAAGTCCCACGCTACTTGATCACATGTGACCATCAAGCGAAATAATACAGGTAAGTACAAACATCCCTTCTGACAACATTAATAACTAATCACCATGCTTATTGATCAGACTGACTATGCTTTTCATATGCAAGATATTCTAAAATAGATTATTGCACAATATAACACATCAATAGAAACCACCACTTACTGAGTCCACAGAGTTACACCAACATGCAAAATAACAGAGAGAAAGTGAGCAAATTCTTCTAAAAGAAAACAATATAAAAGTTTGTGCTAAGAATGTCACAACAACCTCAACTAAGGCTTAGTTGTTGTTGTTGTTGTGACATTCTTAGCATTATATTGTGCGGTAATCTATTTTAGAATATCTGGCATATAAAAAGCAAAGTCAGTCTGATCAATAAACATAGTGATTAGTTATTATTGCTATCAGAATGGATGTTTGTACATGCAAAGAAAATGCAGATAACTTATCCACCATTTATTGATAATAATCCAAAATCAACAAAAGAACTTAATGTCCACAATCACAAGTAACCGATCCTTAATGGTGAACAAAGTAAATACAAACTCCTAATCCCTTCTTATCTCCTCAACAGGTGTTTAAAAATCCAGAAAGTTCTTTCTTTCTTATTTCCCCAGATCGCCAACCAACCTACCACCCTCACCTAGTGCTACAGATAATCGTTCTTATGCAATTGGCCCGCTGGAGATATCGTTTCTCACATTACGCAATAAATAAATTTTATGGCCGCCATCCGGAAACCAGATTCCATAAAATTGATGAATTCCTGATATGGGCGATGCTTCCCTCGAACGAATCCATCTGGTTCCTATTAACCCCATACACAAACACTGGCGAAAATCGATTGACTAATCACCAAAAAAAAACGAAAAAATAGGCTTTCTTGCATCTAAAATGCGACAGATACACAATAACAACATCCGAAATCGCAGCTTCGACAAAAGGATTCGACGAAAACTAAAAAATTTAGGGAAAAAAGGTGAAATATCGGACCTTTGAAGACGAAATGGAAGGGGGTCTGAAGACATGCTTGGGATGAAGAGAAGCAAACGCCCCGAATGCCTTCAAATCTCCAGCAATCGCCATGGCTCGCCTCCTCTCTGAGCTCTCTCTTTTTTCTCGCTCTTTTCCTCTCAGAAGCGAATGCCCGAAAATGAATGAAGAACTACACTGTAATTTAGACTTGAACGTTGAGGCTATTTTAGTACATTCCAAATTTATGCAAGCTTTGGAGAATGGAATCTCTGTGGTAGCATACAAGAGAGCTCTTGTTATTTCTTGGAGTAAAAGTCCAAATTACCCTTCACTCCTTCCTTACTATCATGCTTCGAGCCCTAATTTGGGGGTTCGACCTGGTTCCCAAATTCAAAACCATTAATCTATTTTTATATATTTTTAATACAATTTTTGTGAGTGGCTAATTATGTGCAATTCTCTTCATTTAATTGCATATTTTATGTCTAATCAAAGTTTGCATTTAACTGCTTTATTTTATAAAGCCCGGAAAAATACTTTTGGATTAAGGAACAAGAGAAATAATTAATTTGCCTTTTTATAGATTTAATGAAATTATTTCTAGGTTAAAAATCAAATAAGGGCAGATCTTCTGAAAGTTTCTATATGAGTGCGAAGAAGAATCGGATCCATTAGATTATCATATGCGTAATCTTACTGCTTTTTTTCATGATAGGTTGTTTTAGGACTTGAACCCGTGATCTTCAAGTCACGTGACAATAACTTTATCTATAGATCACAAGTTAAAAACCAAATACAAAAATAAAATATGGATCTACGATGTTAAAAATATTATACAAATATATATTTTTTAACTTGTGTTTATTATATATATTGTTTTTCTTTATTTATTTCCTTTACTTCCACGAAACTTTCTTTTTCACATATATTAAATCTAAATAAAAATAGAAAAATTATCAAAATATATTTATAATATCACAATTACAGATTCACATATTTACACACAAATCTTTGATCTATATATATAAAATGTATAAATAAAATAATTACTTTTTTAGGGAAAAGATCAAATGCTTGTTATATAATTTGGGTACATTTCATTACAAATACATTAAATTCCCCAACAAATATATATATATATATATAAGAAAAAAGAAAGCATAGGATAGTACTATCAGTAACAACCAACCTCCACATTGAAATGCATACCATCAAATCAAGGTACAAAATTCAAATACTATTCTTTGAATAATTCATACATTTGATTTGAAACACATTTAATTAGCAATAGTTAAGCAGAAATAAAAATCTATGCAGATTAATATATTATTAAAAAGTGAATTTAAACATAAAAAATTATAAAAAGTAAATGGCATCTGACAATGAATATATGAGAATTAAAAGAGAAATGTGAATTAAAAAGTATAAGAAAAAAAATGAAGCAGTTGTGAATTACATGAATAGCATGGAATGTTTAGAAAGGACAATTATGCAATAGAAGCATTCAAATCAGTCGAGAATTATCTTGGGAAAGGAGTTATGGAAAATCTTTTACTGGAAATATAACGTTGTCCAAATCAACAGTACGCGCTATATGACTATAATACCCTTGGATCCCAGAATTGGAAATCACCACTGTTGGTGGTGTCTTGGATGGGCATTTCCGGAAAGAAAAGTTACCGTAAAACCTAGAAGATTCCGGCCAGAGAGGTGGCGATGGTGAAGAACACGGGGAAGGAGAGAGATTGGGTGAAGGGGAAGGAACCGGAGCTCGATGCAGGGGAGAGCTCGGGAGCGGGAGCGGGAGGGGTGGCTTCCTCGGCCACGATGGAGAGTTTCATGCCGTGGTAGCAGTATCCGTTGCTGCAGATGAAGTAGTAGTGGCCGGGTTTCTCAAGATGGAACGCGTAGCTGTGTCCCCGGTTCCACTTCGTGATCGGATTCTCCGCCGAGCATCGATCGAAGTCGGTGGCGTTCACCTGGACCACGTCGTACATCCCCTTCTGATAGTAAAACACTGAAAACCAAGAAATACATCTTGAGATCGCATTGAAGTCAAGGAATGGATAGATCTAGAGATCAGGAAGAGATCGAAACCTAGCCATTCGTCAACGAAGAAGCGCTCATGAGAAGCCCACTCAGTGTAGTTGACGTCAGGTGCCCAGCCCTTCTTGCCGCCAACGTCGTGCTTCGTGGCGGAGACTGTGACGGCGAGGATCCAGAGGAGGAGGATCGCCGGCGAGGCTCCGAGGGCAAGACGGCGATGCATCCCTAGGGTTTCCATTCTCGGGACGAGAGTTTGTTGCCGATGGGGTTCACGCTTAACGTGGGGGAGAGTCGTAGATGGAATGGAGGGGTATTTATATCAAAGGGCTGGGAATAATGTTAGGCTTTGCTGTTTATTACGATCCAGCCACCGAGCGAAATAAACGTTTAGGATTTAACAGTCGTTCCTCCAGATGCGTGCTTATTGTTAATACAACTTCAAGGATGAATCTTTTTGGCTGGTTTTCAATTTTTATAAAATTAAAGAATAAAATATAAACAGCCAGATCATTTATAGGTTATTTTCTTTATTTATTAGATATTTTCAGAAAAAAAAAAACAATGATACCAAATTACATGAATTTGATTTGTAACAAAGATTAGATTGTATTAAAATCAATACTTCTGCAGTTGTACATTGTCCCAACAAACAAAAAAACTATGCAATTTCAGGTAAAATTTGAAATGAAATCGAAGTGCAAAGTTTCATCAGCTCAAAATTCATCAACTTTGATTGAATCTTTAGGAATCTCAAATGCATCTTTTGATCTAAGCTTCTTGACACCTGCAGTGATGCACACCTTGTCAGACTTGAAGCTCTCTACACTGACATTGGTGACCTTCATCCAGACAAGGACTTTGGTCTTCATCCCTTCCAATCCTGAGAGCTTCCCTCTGGACAGTACTCCCTTGACACGGGTTGCATATCGGAAGACCGATGAGTCCTTGAAACAAACCTCACAGTTGGAAGGCAGGTGAACAACCAGCTTCCCTTTGATTTCGTCAAATTCATAGCAAATGATGTTCTTTGGAAAGAGGCCAGGAGGTAGGTTGTGCTCTCGGAGGAGATCCGGCAGCGGTTTCTGTTGTTTTCCTGAAAAACAGTAAAAAGAGCATAAGAACGAATCATTGAAAACTCTTTTGATCACATGAGTATTGTTTTCAATAACAAACTTTAAAAGAGTTCTTTTATCATTGAAAGCTCTTTGATTACATAAGATGAGCATATGGCAAATTCAAAATTTCAAGAAAAACTTCCAGAAAGCTGAAAGTTGAAAAATGAACTAGAATTGAATAAGCTTTTACCGGAATCTCTTGTTTAAGAAGAGCTTTTCCACACGCAACATTGAAGATATGCTAGTGTACATATATGCTCAGTTCAAGAAGTTGGAATGTATCTTCATGCAGTGAAGAAGAAAGAATTGAATGAAGAAAATAGAATGACCAGGCAAAACACAGAAATGTATAGATAATGATTTCACTTCTTTTCATTCCATTAGTTGTTCTTTTCCTTATAACCTATTTGATGAGCAAAATCAAGAATTACAACAAAATAGGTGAAATAATCTTAATCATGAGAAGCTGAACCAATGAAAAACAATTCCAATTTCATGGAGGTAACAGAGAATTGTTCTTGTTTCACCATGATCATATTTTTGATGAAAGGTGGATAAACCACGTTTTATTTAATTGACCATGATCATAGTTAACAACACAAATTCCAATGATAAAGGGCCGGGTACATGAGAAGCCAATATTGCAGTAAGAGCAAAATAAAAAATTACATTAAAATGCGATTGATAATAGTCTTAGATCAATGACATAGGAGACACTCATGGTATATAGGCAAAGGTGAACAGCTGAGCAGCAAATTCAATCACCAAAACAGTGTTTCTATGTCCAAACAATAAAGAAAACAAATGAAAGAGAAGATTTCGGTAAAATTTCTCTCTTCTCATTGATAGCTCATGGCCTTCTCTAAGACATCAATCCTTGATTTGAAATCATTATGCATCCAAAGATATGAGTGTTTAAATGTTCCTAAACATCTCTAGACCCATTAATCTGAAATCCCCTTTTTCCCCAGGTTTCAAATCAAAGGCCCACTCTTGAACAATATTGCATAGCATGAAAAAAATATTTAAATAGGAGTGATAGCAGAACAAAAGACTATAAGAAGAAATTTCATTTCTTTCATTAGCGACTCCAAAGAATACCATAAAACTTTAATATTTTCTTTTCTTTTCCTCAATCCAAACACATTCTTTGGAAATTAGAATAATGCAGATTTAGATTTGAACAAATTCAGACCATCCCATGCATACAGATAATCAATCAAGAAACAGATGAAAATGTACAGAAGAATGCATCACAAATCACATTCAAGATTCCTTAAAAACAACAAAATCCTCAAGAATTGTTCATGCAATGCCACACAAAACATCTCCACATTGAATAATTCCCCCCAAAAAAAACCATAAAAATCAAACCTTTAAGCTTTTCCAAGACCCATTTCGCCTTCTCCTCCACAGTATTGGAGAACCGCTGATCAACCATAAGAAATCCATCTCAGAGAAATCGCAAGAACACCAAACCAATTCACTAAACCATAGGAAACAGCAATGACAAAGAGAAAGCCATGCAAATCAAATGGCAAGAAAAGCAAGGAACTCACAGAAAGGTCTTCTCCAATGGAGGAGAACTCTTCCTTAGCTTTCCTGGAGATCCAGAAGCTCCCCACTTTCGTCAAGGCCTTCTCCATTGCCCTCTCTCTCTCACCCTCTCTTTCTCTATCTCTCTCTCTCTCTCTCTCTCTCTCTCTCATTAATAGGCAGATAGAGCAGAGCACACCAAACCATGCCGAGATATACTCTCTACCAAACTAAGATCAGCTGTATCACTTTCAACACCAAACAGCAACGTGTGTGTTTTTTTTTTTACAAAGACACCACTATAAAACCTCATAATTTCATATAATACCCTGGAATGAATGGATATATCATATATCATATATATGTAAATAGGGATATATCTGTAATTGTAAGTTCTGCATGGGTATTTATGCAAAACAACATGCAATTAAATGAGTAATCCATACACAATTTATTATGCTTAGTTCTCAAGTATCATTCTTTTTCTTCAAATCTAAGTGTGAGGCCAGAGGCCTCCATCAATGATAATCTAAACTTTGTTACCAATTTTAATCAAGAAAAAATTTGTAATTGCACATAAATTGTGACAAGATAGCATCCTCCATTAATTCAAATTTATAAATTTTATTTCAATGCAGGAACTCACAGACATACAGTAATAACTGTCTTGACTGTTTTCTATTTCTCTGTCTCCCTCTCTCTCTCTAACCTGAAATTTCATTTAAGTGGACTGGTTCTCAATCCAGCCTCCTTAGTAGGTACTGTACTTGAACTTCCTTGGTTAATGGCATTATCCACTCGCCGTACAGATCGGCAACCATACCAGGCTTGATTTTGTAAACTGGTGGCACACCATTGTTCTCATTTACCACCACCTCTTGACCAAAGACTTCGGCCTTGGTCTTCACTCGTTGTTTGATTGCAGTTTCCACAGATTCATAGGTTAACATCTTCATGAGGAGGTCGGGATCCTAAAGAAACCAGATGAGTGAAAGTAATTAAGGTCATGGCAGAGATTTGCATAAATAATTAATGACGAGTAAGGGCATTGAGAATGTACTTGTGCCTTGATGGCAGATTCATATGCCGAAGGAGATTCACGGAATTTGGCCTCGGCTACAAATTTTCCATAATGTATTCTCTTGGACAAAGCCTGATTGGATAAATCAAGAAGATGTAAAAGAGCATGAAATTTCAGCTATTACATGCAGTAATTATACCATCAAGACTACCAATGCCATCTGATTCCATACCAAGCAACCAGTCAGATATATTATCAGAAAAGTGATGAATGTATATGGGATGGTTCTATCGCTTATACCTGAAGAACCATGGTGTCACAAACTGCAGTTGATCCTAAGTTCCCATCATCCCCTTCATTAACCAGTCTTGGAAGCAAGTTGTTGAAATACATGTCCCAGATCTTCTTGTTTATGTTGATAGAATCAGCAATTGGATGCAAAACCTAGCTCAAGATGGAAATCAAAGAAAATATCATCATAATGTCATTGAGAGAGCTTGTTATAGCCAGATTGTAGAATATGATAACAACTAAGCATTATCAAATATGTTGGTCTGAGCCATAAACTATAAAGTCGACTTAATTGATCCATTAACAGATTGTTTTAATCAATTGGTAGATTTCATCTACACAATATGAAAACCTAAGCATTTAATTTCAAACAATATATTTGTCAAGCTACTCAAAATCAATTTCAAAGAGCTCGACAAAAACATGACTTGCCCAAAAAATCAGAATCAGAATGCTGCATTTTCTATTAGGAAAAAGGTGTACATAAAACTGCACTAAATTGCGAGACCTCATCTAAAGAAAACAAGGTCATAATTCATATTAGTAGGAATTATATATCTTTACCTTAGGATATCGCATAGGAGGCAACGTAGGTTCAGGTAAATCTTCAGGAAAAAAAGGATGTTCATCAGGGCTCTTGTATCTACCTACCTGAATACAGGATATACACAAGAACTGAAAATTTGACAGAAAGGTATACCTATTCCCAAAAGCCCAAAAGAAATACATTTCCTTCATATTTGAACGCTTGCACTAAATTCAATGTTTCACCTGAGCATGCAGTTTTTCGGTTTCGCGAAGCATATACTCAATTAAAGAACCATGAAACCCTTCCATGCGGAATACATTGCTGTCATATGTATCGGCATTGTAGCAGTACTGTGCTCTCTCGACTAAGCTAAATATTATGCTATCTTCTTGCCGAATCAAAGATTGACGAATGGTATCCAGAGTGAGGCTATCACTCTCATCAACCCTTTCCTCCAATCTACACAATGAAATTTTTGAAAAACAAAGCATAACATGAGCATTTCATGGTTACAAGCTTCCTATAGTGAGTAAAACACATAACTTCGATGCAAAAAGTCCAATCATGGCAATGTTCATCAATGACAACATGCATAGAATTCTGCATTTCAAATGAGAAACATTACAATTTAAAACGAACACAATGAAATGACAAGTCATTGTCCAGCATTGGATGCCTCATATCAAATACATTTAGTACAGGGGTTGCATTAATTTAACAGACAATGCATTCAGAAACTCAGCTTGAGGCTTCTTTAAATTCACAACTAAAGTCATCAATATATACCTTTACCAAAAAAAGATCCGACTCATGTATACACTAAAACATTCCAACAAAATTGATCTCTTTGGTGCTAAAAGAGTCTCCTTTTTCATTCTTCTGATGTGAAGAACAGAATTCAAAAACTGATGAACAACCTCCAGAAAAAAAATACAGAACGAGAACAAATATTAAAGCAAATTGGGCAAATAACATAACAAAGAAAGACACAAGAAACCAAAAATCAAGCTCAATTGACACAAATCAGATCCAAGAACATAAAGAACACACAAAAACACGAATCCAACTACCAAAATCCAAATAAAACTCAATCACAAAAAAAGCAAAGTATCCAAAAAGACCAACAGAACTAGATGCTGGGCAATAGCCAAGAAACAAACTTTACACACCTAGCAGAAGATCCAGAAGAGCTTTGGGCTGAAACTAGCATCCTCTGAGGTGAGAACGAAAGGGAGAGTCCAAAGGTGCGGTTTTTCCACGGTGAGGGGTTGGTTAGGGTCAACGGAGGGCAAAAGTTGGGTCTTTGGAGCTTGAGGAGGCAGTGGGGATTGGCAACCAAGGGGGAACTGGGTTTCAAGAGCTTCGCCTCCATTGGATATGGACAAAGCTTGAAGCTTTAGGGGGAGAGAGAGAGAGAGAGAGAGAGGGAGAGAGAGAGAGAGAGAGAGAGAGAGAGAGGAGCAATGGTGGGTGGAAAGGGCAAAGAAAAGAGTGGCCATTTTATAGGGAAAATGAGGACTTGGATAGAAAATACTCAAATAGAAAGAAATTGGGGGTATATATATGTGTATTTTTTTAAGGGTTGGTGACTTGGTGTGTTGGGTTGGGACTTGGGAGAGGGGGTTTGGTGGGATTCTAACAACATCCAAGCGGTTTGACCAAATGGTCAAAAAAAAAAAAAAAAAAAAAGGTTTTTTCCCTTGGCAAATTAGGGTTTGGATTAAAAGTTATATAATGTTGAATTGTTGAAGGAGATGGGAATTTTTTTGTGTCTAAATGTTTGTGTTTTGATTGTTTATTTGTTTTAGAAATTGTTTAGGAATAAACTGAGATTTTATTTGTAATTATAAAGAAAATATATATGATTCGATATTATCACTTTCTAATTCTTTCCCAATATCTACCCATTTTTACTGTGATTAAGATTTTTTTTCAAAGAAAAAGAAATACTTAAATCATAAAACTATCATTAGTTTTTTTACATCCAATTTAAAATTAATATTTTTTTCTTGTTTTCTTGAAAATTTATGTGGAAACTATAAAAAGAAAATAGAGTGAGCTAAATTTCACTCTTTATTAGGTTATTAAACCATTCAAGCTTGGAAGAAAATATGTAATAAAACAACTTCTTCTGATTTTAAGTTGAAACTTACCAAATAAAAAATTATTTATTTATTAATTTGTTGGAAAAAGTAGTTGTTTTCATGTGGACAAGACCATGAATGTCACTATAGTTGGATCTACGTAATATTGGTGAATGTCCTTATCTCTGATTATGACCTTTTTCTATTGAAATAAAGATATATTCATTTTCTTCATTTGCTTTGGTGGTAGGTGAAGTTCAAACTAAGTTTTAGACAAATAAGTATCCAAATAAATATATATTCATTTATTAAAAAAAACAAAATCTACATAACTTTCTTATTCACTATTATTTTTAATATAATCACGTAATAAGATGGTGGAAAATCTTATTTCTTTAACTACTTATAGTTGTCTAAAATAAATATTGTTTGTAAAAATGCTCCCTAATTTTATATTATATGTAAAATGATAAAAGGAAAAATAAAAATATTTCCTTACATTTTCTTATAATCTTATTTTTTTTTCATTTTTTTTTATAAAAGACACTTAGGTTGTGTTTGATTGCCACTTTTTTCCATGAATTTTTTTTCCATGTCTGATTTTCCAGCCTTTATCGGCTGTTTGATTGCCAAAATTTTTCATGAAAAAGTTTTCCAAAAACCCTGTCACGTGACCCTATTTTCCTCAAATTTGCGGAAAACTTTTCCTCTCTCTACCCCAGGAAAATTTTTCCATGGAAAATAGAGGGGGTTTTTTGAGAAAATAAAATAACAAAATAACAAAATAACATAGGGGTTTTTTAAAACAAAACAAAATAACAAAATATCAGGGTTTTTTATCTCTCTCACACGACGCGAACCCTAGAATTGAGAGAACCTCCGCCAACCTCCCCACCCGACCTAACCTCGGGCCGAAGCTTTCCGGTTCAAGAATCTAACCTCTCATGAATCCCGGTCAAGGGCGCTAGTCCGGGTAATCAACCCCGCTTAGTAACACAAACTTTTTATATGTAAACATTCCTCATTGGTGAAATATGTGAACATGCTTTTTATTGGATTGTTTCAAATTTTAGTTTGAAATTTATGTATTTTGTTTTTTTTATTTATGTTTGATTGATGTTTCAAATTTATGTTTGATTGATGTTTCAAATTTATGTTTGAAATCTATGCTTTATATATATATAGGGTCATGATACTATGCGGTCGGCATTATCACTGTGCAAGTGCGGTTGCCTCTTTTTGGCCCACTTGCACAGTGTTTTGAGGAAACTCAACCGTATGGATGAAAAGAACATAAAAAATAAGCTAGCATATCAATTTTCATACAATTTGGGAACTTGTAGGGTCTTCATCTTAACGGGTGAAATTTTGAACCGGTAAAATTTTTATAAATTTTCACCCGTTAAGATGAAGATCCTACAAGTTCCCAAATTGTATGAAAATTGACATGCTAGCTTATTTTTTTGATGTTCTTTCCATCCATACTGTTGGAAATCCTTAAAACATGCTCTAAGGGCCAAAATGGGAGGCGACCTTATCAGAACAGTGTTCCGGCCAGCCTGATTGTATCATGCTCGTATATAAATATGTTTTTTTCTATGGAGAAAGTCAAAAATTTTCCAAGGAAAATGTTACTTTTTATGGGGAAAATTGATGCAATCAAACAACAAATTTGACATTTTATATGGAAAATGATAGATTTTCCATGAAAAATAAGAGCAATCAAACAGCAAAACAAAAAAATTTCATGGAAAATGTGGCTGGAAAATGGGTACAATCAAACAATCACTTTCTTGTTTTACACGGAAAACTTTTCCATGGCAAACTTTTCCATGGAAAGTTTTCTTTTCCACTCATTTTCTATCTTGCAATCAAACACAACCTTAGAAAAATATTTGGTTAAAATCAAATCAGTTCATAAAAAACAATGAAATGATATAGTGCTATTGAACTCTTCAAACAACGCATAATCTTTTCCTATTGAATAAAACTACCATTGAAAAGAAATGAACCTTTAATCTATCAACAGTGTGTTGACTAAGTTATCACTTAAGACTGGAAAATGAATCAAACACAAAAATAATCTCATTGTAGAACTTTGATATGACTAAGAACCTCTCAATTGGAAGGTGGTTGATTGGTGATATCCCATTAGAGTATCACACCAAGGAGTATAGAAATAGCCGGGTGTTGAACAACGAGTTAGCGACATCTTCATGCTCGTGCCGTTGAGGTGTAGCAATAAAAAGTTGGTCTCCGATGGGATGATAAACAGGGTGTCCAATAGATTGATGAAGAATCTCAAGATCTCGTGCAATCATAGGGGCTTGGATGGGTGCTGTAGAGGCGGAAGATAAAGCACAAGATTTCCCAAGAGCAAGGCTCGGATGGTGGGGTTGAAGTGATAAGGAAGAAGAACATTACCACATCTTTCCATTGGTGAATGGGCAAAAAAACAAACGGTCTTTTTGTGATTCTCGCCAAACCTACAATCTTTACGTCTGAAATTTTGAGAGCTACTTCCATTCCACCGTGGGCATTACGACAAAGATCACCCAATAACTATGGTAGCAAGCTCCTAACTCTCATTGAGAGTTCAATCCACTACTTTTAAGAGGGTGTTATGATCCCAAATGTCACATATTATTATTTTTTTAATATAATCATGTAATAAAATAATAGATTTTTTTTAGTAGTTGTAAAAATCATCTTTAATTTTACATTATATATAAAAAAATAAATGAGAGAATAAAAGGTTCTCAGAGACCGGAGAACCTGGCTCTGATTCCATTTGTTGGGTTAGCTATGATATCAACTGATTCCATTTGTTGGGTTAGCTATGATATCATTTGTTGGGTTAACTCTGATATCACAACCAAAGCATCACACATCTCCACATTAGTGTTATATTATCTATTTTGTATTAATTACATTTTTTTTTGTTTTTATTCTTTCTAAATAAAAAGAAATCATAAATCACATTTATAATTGCTCACCTTGCTAGATCCGCGTGTCATCAATCACAAAAAGAAAGGAAGCTTAATTGTAAGGTCTTATAGTGATGGTACATGAGAGTAGCATGGGCGGGATGGTATCGTTTTGACAAATATTTATAATTTAGCGGTGGATATAGTTTGAACTTCTAACCAAAGGTGGTAATCTAATAATTAAAGATTTATTTGATTTCAAATAAATGAACTTCTAAATGATATAATTAAAAATATATATTATTAATATTAATCTTAAAAGATAGATACTAGTATATAGGTTTATAATATTATACGATATGATATAATTTAAAATATTTAATTAGGCAAACTAATATACTAACTAATATTAAATATAATTAGTTTAATAAATTATATTATATATTATCATATGCTAAAAATATTTAATTATTATTAATTTAATAACTCTAATTTTTAAATAATAATACTACTTTTAAATATATAGAGTACAAATAATTAATATTAATAAAATATTAATAATTTTGGATGATAAAGATTATTCAATTTATTTAATCATCTTTATAAATAAATAATTATTAATTAATTAACTAATTAAATAATTAATAATATATATTTATTAAATTAATTAGAGGGAAAAGGGCTTTGATACCAATTTTTGAAGTGTTCTGATACCAATTGTTGGGGTCATCCAACAACTATAATGATTCAGTTTCTTTAAGACGTATCCTTTACCTAAACAAATAATAATAAAATTACCTCATCTTAATTATGTGCACATCGCTTTTCTTTTTATTTTTATAGGGTTAAGAACATCTACTACACAACCCACGTTTTTATAGACAGAATAACAATGATCCTACATTTGATATTTGGTCACTTCAATCCCACACGATAAGCATTTGGATTGCAAAAAGTTGAGTTGAATTGGACTAAAGTATTTGCCTTCAAAGCAACTAAAATAATTTTCTATTAGCTATAGTTGCTAGAATTTGTTGGGCCTGGCTCTGATACCATTTGTTGGCCAACTAGGGTATCACACATCTCTACATTAGTGTGATATTGCCCATTTTGAGTTAAATACATTTTTTTATTTGTTTTTACTCTTTCAAACAAAAAACCATAAATAACATTTGGGATTGTTTTTTAATGGATCAATTAGAAAGTAATAAAACAAAGACCACACCTTGTTAGATCCACATGTCATCGATCTCAAAAAGAGAGAAAGCTTGATTGAAACTTTTGTTGTTTTAAATTGCTTTCAAGGTCATAGTCTTTTTTCCGCTTAGCAGCAATTTCTACGGACCCATTGTCTTCCATGTGGGAAGAACATGAAGAGTGAGAAAGATAAAAAAATTTTATTGTTGTAATGTACACCATAAACTTGGAGATCATTGCCCAAGATGATTTCAAACATGGACAAAAAAAAGGACAAGATGTCCATGTTGTAATGGTACTATAATTTTTTTGAATTAATAATATTATATAATTTGTTATTATTATTTTATGGCTCACGTAGAGTCTAGTATCCAGAATGTAGTAAAAGAACCTGGCTCTGATACCATTGATTATCTCTGGCTCTGATATCATTTGTTGGGCCCAGCTCTAATTCCACTTGTTGGTAAACTAGAGGCATTACACATTTTCGTATTAGTGTGATATTGCTCATTTTAAGTTGAGCACATTTTTTTTTAATTTGTTGTAACTCTTTCAAACAAAAAGAAACCATAAATCACATTTGGGATTATTATTTAATGGATCAATTAGAAAGCAAGAAGAACGAAGATTGATCTTAAAGAGAGAGGAAGCTTGATTGAAATTTTTGTTGTTTTCAATTGCTTTCAAAGGCAGAGTCTTTCTTTGGCTCAACAACAATTCCTACAGAACCACTATTAGGGCTGGCAAACAATCAAACTGTTCGCGAGCAACTCGAGTTTGGTTCGATATTGGCTTGAATTCGATTCGATTATTTTAATAACAAATTGAACTTGAATTTAAATTTGAGCTCGAAATATAAATGAGTCGAACTCAATAGAGTTCAGCTCGTTTGAGTTCGGTTCGAAGTTTGAATAAATATATATATATATATATATATATATATATATATATATATATATATATATATATATATATATATATAATCGTTGGATCAAATGATCCAAGAGCTCAGCTTTTACTGTGAAATCTATTTATATATTCCTCTCATCTCTCAAATCCACCCTAACCCTAAATCTGCTCTCCTGAGCCTCCGCCCTCTCTCTCTCTCCTTCCGAGCACCCGAGATCCTTAGTCCTTCAACTACTTGATATTTTTTCTATTCGTTTAGCGCAGGAGTATAGGTGGCCCTCAAGATGAGGGGAACCCTCGCTGGGGATCGGGGTCGGGATCGTCTAGGGTTTCGGACGAACTGAGGAGGAATGATTTTGGTGGTAGTGGTGGTGGGTTGAATCAGGATTTGGGGCCTTCTAGGGCTAATGATGTTGATGACTGGGGTGCGGGAAAAAAAATCGAGAAATCAATGGCCGCACCCGAGAGGGAGGAATCGGGGTTCTTTGATTCACAGTCAAGGGCGGATGAATCGGAGAGCTGTGTATCTAATAAGACTAGACCCCCACTGTTTTTGTTTTTTGTTTTGGATTTGATGATTTTATGATTGGATTTCTTGCTTTGGGGCTGACTGTGTTTGTTTGTTTTTGTTTTTGTTTTTGTTTTTGTTTTTTTTGCTTTTTTTGCTTTTTTTTTTTGGAATCTTCATAAGAATTAAGGCAAGGGGGCTTGGGTTTTGATAGATTTTTCTTGGTATCGGGATATTGCGATGTGTCCTCCTCCTCTTGTGTTGTTCCTGTGAGTTTGGGAATTCGAAGATCCCATCCCGACTAATGTGATAACAGAAGTTGATCCACGTAGTATCAAGCCATGAAATTTGCCTGGTTAGTTTATGTTCATCATTCAAGAACTGCATACCAAATATCGAGCCATGGAAGTGCAGACGCTGGTGACGGAGGTGACGACGATAACATGGTGGCGTTGGCATTCGAGGTGGTGGTGGTGGAGGTTTGTGGAGCCGTGGGGATCGCGATCTGGATCCGGATCTTGGGATATGGTTTTTGATAATGTCCAGGATTTGCAAGATAGAATTTTATTATAATTTTATAATTTTTTTAATTTTGAGTATTTTCAAATCAAACTTTTATAACTAATATGAACTGAACTCGAGCCAAATTCGAGCTGAATAATATAATTCGAACTTGAACCGAATTCGAACTGAAAATTTTAATTTCGAACTCGAACCGAACTCGAACCGAAAACTATAATTTCGAACCGAACTCGAGCTGGGTTCAGCTCGTTCAGGTTCGGTTCATTGCCAGCCCTAACCACTATCTTTCATGTGGGAAAAACATGAAGAGCAAGAAAGATAGAAAGTTTCATTATGGTAGTGTACACCATGAACTTGAAGATCATTGCCCAAGATGCTTTCAAACATGGAAAAAAGGGTAAGATGTCCATGTTGTAACGGTAATATAATTTTTTAAAAAATTAATAATTTTATATAATTTATTATTTTTATTATTATTTCATTATTATTATTTTTTGGTTCATGTAAAGTCTAGTATCAAGAAGGAAGTAAAAGAAACTGGCTCTGATACCATTTGTTATCCCTGGCGCTTATACCATTTGTTAGGTTTGGCTCTGATACCATTTGTTGAGTCTAATAACAACAGAATTTTCATCTGAAAATAATTAAATAAATTAGATAAGACAAAAATATTTCAAAATAAATTTTATATATCTGCCAGGTCTTAGCCTGTATCTATTTATATATTTTGTAATAACAAATATATATTTTTGTTGTTTTCAATTGCTTAGATTAGATTCTTTCTCTAGCTCAAGAGGAATTCTTAAAGACCCATTGTCTTTTATGGGGAAAACAGTAAGGAACGAGAGAGATTTAAAGGCTCACTGCAGTGCACACTATGGAGATCAATGCCCTAGATGCTTTCAAGCATCCAAAAAAGGGCAAGATGTTCATGTCATAATGGTAATATAATTTTTTAAAAATTAATAATTTTATATAATTTATTATTATCTTTTTTTAAATAAATTTTTCAGGGTGACTTCGCGCCCTTTTGAGAGCGAGAACGAGACAGACAGAGAGTTTGGCGATCACTCCTGATAAGTTAGTTTAAATGTATTTTTCTTTCATTCCGGTCTTTTAATTAGAAAGTATTTTTTATTATATTTTTGAGTTTTTAGCTTAGTTTTTGAAATTAATTCCTGTTTTATAAACTAATTCTACAGACGACCAATAATAAAATTTCGTAGACGACAATCAAGCTGAGACTCATTAAATATAGTTAATTTTGAGATATGTATACTCTTTGGATTGCAATCCATGATGAGTTGTTCCTTCCATGAGGCTTTGGAAGAACAACTTTTGAATGGTTGGCCCACAGGTCATTAGGTTTCAAATTAGAACAACTTTTGAACTTGGCAACAAATAAATATATTTATTATTTTTTGAAATATTTAATTATTTTCATATGGATGATGATTGTGTTTTCAAGTGCTTCAGAGGGAAGAGCCTTTCTTTGGCTCAGCTGGAATACCTACAACCCCACTGTCTTCTATGTGGGAAGCAGATGACGACTGAGTAAGACAGAAAGCTTCATTATAGAACTAAACACCATGAACTTGGAAAACAATGCTCAAGATGCTTTCAAGCATCTAAAAGGCAAGAGGTCCATGTTTTCACAGTAATATAATTTTTTTAAAAAAATTAATAATTTTATATAATTTATTATTATTAATATTATTTTGTTATTATGTTTTGGTTTAGGTAAATTCTATTATGAGGAATGAAGCAAGAGATCTTGGACTGATCAGTAGGTGAGTTCTATGGTTTTGTTTTTGGATTTATATTCTTCAATCTTTTGTTTTATATTATGCATTCCTAAGATTTCCAAATTTTGATGGGTTGTAAGCAATACTCATGAAAATTTTGTTACATCTAGCCTTCCATAATTGCCAAAGTGTATTGGCAATCTGAAATGCATGAGGCTTTAGAGTATTTTGGAGTATTCCATATGTCAATATCTTTTTTTTTTTTGTACATAAGAGTCTTATAAGACTAAATCCTTCAAACAGTGTTTAATGATTCGGGCTTGGGCGAGTAGCCCGGTCCTTGGGCATGTCTAGCTACATACTAAGACTATTTGACTTCAGACTCATTACAAAAATATATATTTTTTTATTTTTTATTTATGAAATGAATGAAAAAAAGAACTGCTCAAAATCTGAATTGTTTGATTGATCTCAACTTTTATCATGGTATCAGAGCCTATGGTGACTTGCATTGTTTCAACTATGCGTTAATTCGAAGAGAGGTGGTACGTCAAGCAACTCTTATTGGGAATCTGAAAGTTCTGAAACTTCAGTCATGGTGACTCACAACTGCCCAACTCAAAACCGAGAGGATCGGCATCGAGACTTCCATCCAAAGCGCACCAATGGTGTCAATAAGTTTACATATTGAGCAAGAGGCTAATAATGTTCAAGGAAAACTGTAGATCACCAAGAGAAAAGGATGCTTATTTCCCTAGCATGTGGAGGATGAATTGACTAGTAAACAAACAAAGCGAGGCCTACAACCTAAGAATAAACATGGCATTCACCCCCACATTATTCACACACACAAACACACACCCAAGCATAAGTTGTTTAAAACAGACGTCGTGGTCATAACATGTGATCAGTGCAAGATCTTTTGCTTGTTTCTTGATAAAAAAAAATTAAAAGAAAGATTAAAAACATAATAATTACATATTATGACCCTGAAAAGATTTAATAATTACATATTTATGGGATACACATATATGTCACACATAAATGAGGTGATAACTATGAGAAACGCTCAAATATATATAGGGGAGAAACACTCATATATATATATATATATATATATATACTGACGCTACTTATATGGCCGCCTTTATCACTATCATTTGTGCAGAGCGTCGCCTCCATTTGACCCACTTGCACAGTGTTTTGAGGAAATCCAACCGTATGGATGGAAAGAACATCGAAAAATAAGCTAACATGTCAATTTTCATACAATTTGGAAACTTGTAGGGTCTTCATCTTAATGGGTGAAATTCTGAATTCACGCGTTAAGATGAAAACCCTACAAATTTCCAAATTGTATGAAAATTGACATGCTAGCTATTTTTCGATGTTCTTTCCATTCATACATTAAATCCTTAAAACACGCCTCCAAGGCCAAAATGTGAAGCAACCTTACTTAAAGCGTAATCCTACTTTATTGTATCATGCCCATGTATATATATATATATATATATATCATATACATATATATAAGTGAATAAAATTGAAATAAATTGAAGATCTAAATATGAGTACAATTCTGCTCTCCTTGCTCATGATGTAGCAAAAATTACATATGAATAATGATATGATTATTAAATAAAAACAAGAAGAATCACTTAATTAAATTGATGAGGAAAAGGAAATTAATGCAATCTTGTAGAATTTTTAGCCAAGAGAGATGAGCATAGAGCCCATCTAAAACGCAGAGAAACTACCATATCAAACTTGAAAGCAGGAAAGATCGCTGGTAATCTAGAAAACATAATATGACAAGCACAAACATGCTTGTCATATATTGATTAGTTAGTGACTGGATACATCAAAGTTCATGACTCATGCCTCTAAAAGTCCAAATCCTTGGCTTATAGGCCCAATGTCAAACTATTAATTATTGACAACAAATATTGATTAATGTGCTTGGTGTTTTTTTTTTTTGGGTGTATGTTTTACACCAATTTGTCTTTTACTTTGTTGGAATTGAGATATGGAGCACACATCACATATCCTTAACTAACATTTATAAAATATTATTCTTTGAAGAGATTGTTTCAAACTAGCAATAAAAATCAGAAAAGGAAAAATACTAAATTGTGTAACAAATGATATGAGAAGTGAAATAATTCTCTGCTTGGTCTTTTCTGAAACTCCTCCAGAACTAATGTCTCTTGTAAATAAATTTCTGTACCTTTTCGTAAGGACATCAAAATGATTTAAATCTTTGGTGGTGTCATCCCCAATCTTCTCCATTTGCTTCCTTGGAAGATCAGATAGTGGAAGAATTCTTTGCTTCCTTCACATTATCATCAGAAATACACAATGACCAGAAAAAGAAGACTTCAGGATAGTAACTAATTATGATAATATTATATAACGGATTACTGAAGCATTACCTAGATGTAGCAGTACCTAAGCGGATAGCAGACTCATGAAACTCTTCCAGTTGGTTAAGTATAAACATCAAATGGCTGTTAACTCCACAGATAATTATGTGATCAGTCTCCATAACTTGCAATTGAGCCCCTTCTCTGATCCTTTGCATGTTGTTCTGTCAAGATGACACACATAAGATAGTAACTTTAGCATTATATAGATGTCATCTTTTAAACTAAAAGTTTCTTTCAGAAGAAAAACTTACTCTAAATTGTTCAGTCATTGTGCTCAACAAACTCTCTGGGCATACTTTACTTCTTAATTGAGTGATAATTTAATCTTTAACCTCATAATTTCCTTTGTTTGCAGGTGCCCATTTTACTATCATATGAAGTTTGCCTTTCTTGTCTTACTGCAACTACCAATTACCAATGTATGCAAGACCATAACAAGGCAAACACACATGCACATGTACACACAAGCATTTTCCTGCATCTCTATCTCTGTGCATGATAGCTAAAATAACTGATTCCCTCTGATTTATCTGAAACCCCCCCCCCCCCCCCCCCCCCCCCCCCCCCCACTTTTTTTTTTTTTTTTTTTTTTGGTGAAAACAGAGCTCTTCAGCTAACTAACTTACATAGTCTTCTAGACTTACAACAAAACTTTGTAATTGATGGGGCATCTCATTGATGCTCATAAACCTCCAGTTTCTGCTCGTGCTTCTTCCTAATTTTGCCAAATAGTCAGCAGCTTGGTTCTCTTCCCTTGGAACATATATTGCTTCCCAATGGTCCAGTTGGTGCAGGAGGACCATACATTCTCTGGTTGTTTCCCTTGTTTTCCAGCAGTTATCTCCTCTTCTTTGTTGAAACATCCTAACAATGGATATGTTGTCAGTGTGGATGGTAACTTGTCTTCCACCATTTGCTAACAAGACCTTCAGTCCCTCCCTCACAGCTTTCAGCTCCCCATCACAGCTTGAATTAGCCTTTTGTGCAATTACACCTGCAGAGCAGAAATGACCCCTATTAGTCAGAAGTATATAACCAAGTCCTGCATTACTTACATGATCTCCCCATGATGCATCTGTGAACATGATATAGTCATGGTTCTTCTGATTCCATATCCTATGTCTCAACTTGCTGAGTTCTTCAATGGGCATCTCCCTTTTTTTTTTTGAGAAAAATCAGAATCAAGCTGAAATGCTCTCTGCGCTTGATCCATAGCACCTAATGAACTTTTGAAAAATTGCATTTACAATTCAACTTCTTTCTTTTTTAAAAAAAAAGAAATCGATAAACTATATTTATTTATAATCAAGAGTTTGTGTTACATATCCAGGAATTACAAAAGAAATAGACATTTTGACTTTGGTAATTCCTGGAGTTGAGGGCTTTAGCTAGTTGCTCTGGTCCAGGTCTGTTGGCGTGCTCTCCTCGTTGCCTATGCCTTGTGGCATTGCCCCCCGTGGAGAAGCTTAATGAATTTTATCCAGCATGAGTGTACAGTGTACACACACATGCACCCACCAATACAACACTATGTGACACCCTTCATTGCTTGCTTTTTTTTTGTTTTTTTTGTTTTTGGACAAAGGCGACAGGTGCTAACCCGTCAGAGGTGGACAACGTGACGAACACATGTGCATACAGAAAGCATCTGTGTCCTTTCCTATACAGACATCAAGCTAGACTTAGATCAACTACTCAATGCCACCTCCAATGAAATTGTATTGCTCTTCTCTGATCGACTAATATCATGTTAGGAATAATTTGAGGTTCTTCTCATTGTTTGTGATTTATGGGTTTCTTTTGCATGCAAAATAGTAAGGAATCTAGCTTTGAATAAGTGTTTTTCCATACTTTGAGGAACTATTTGGCGGCAGGTATATGTTGTTATAATAAAATAATATTATCTAAATAATAATATATGTTTGATATGGTGGATGTGGGTGGATGGGAAAAGGCTCATCCCTGGATCCAAGCTTTTTTTTTTTTGTTTGATGACCTCTTCAGCACCTGAATGGGGACTTAGGAGGGATGGCCCTATTTCTACAAAAATGAATGGTGACTTTGGGCCAAATCGACCGAAAGTCGTCATCCCTCTGGCTGGTGGAGTTGCTCATCCTGCTGGCTGGAGAGATGATGAGGAGAGAACGTGAAGAGAGAATCCAAAAAGAAGAACAGAAATTTCATCAGAAAAACCAGTCTGTTTTCATTAACCGTTCCCAGTTACAATATATGAGCTATTGTTTAGACTGGACGGTCAGGATTAGAATTTCACTGGGTCCAGTATTTTACAATGTTATCAATGGCTGTAATGCAACTATAAATGGATGGTTCAGATTTAAAGACTATCGGGACCCACCCCTTTACATTGAAAGTGTGGCTGAGATTATATCTCAAGCTCTCTTAATACCCAGCCAATCATTAATTGCCAAGTCACCTCTTATCCAATTCTAACCAATAGCAACTCTCAAAAAACTCAACTGAATTAACTGCTACTGAGAGTTCACCAGGCCTCTCATTTCAGCTTATCTTCCCGTTTATACTTTTCACTCTGTTGCTCTTTATTTTTTTCATAACAAGAGATCCCATCCGCATCCGCCCGTCCGTCGGAGAATATTAAAGGCTAAAGCCACCGCCTTATTGCCAGCTCCATCCCGCCCCCGATCATTGCAAGAATTTCAAGAACGGCTCCTGGTAATAGATCTTAAATCCTATTTTGAATTCCTCTTGGTCATTGCTAGATCTTAAATTCTGTTTTGATAATAGATCTTGAATTCAGGGCTGGAAATCAGGGATTTTATTTCAGATTTTTAATTGATAGTGTCTATGCAAACTGATTTTTTTTTTACCTTTTTATCTTGCGAAGGCTCTTGTTGCTCTGAATCCAAGCTCTCCATTGCAAAGGTTCTTGTTGTTCTGTCCTTTCAGACTTTGATCGGTAAGTAGATTTGATGAATCCAAGCTCTGTGAAACAAGAATAATGAAAACCGATTGTTTCTTTTGTGCATCTCAGTTAGTTATTTCTCTTTCAAAATTTATAGAGTTTTTTTTATTATTATTATTATAATTGAGTTATGAATAGCATTATCAGTAACTAGTCTCATCCTTAATGTTAATTGTGCTACTTGTATCATTTGAGAATAAAAGTTTTATACATTCCTTGTGAATATAAATCAAAGGACAAATTAGAACAGTTTTGTTGCAAATTTTGATGCCCGCTTATTGATATTGGATGATGCATATATACAAAGTTTGATACCAATTGTTTCTTGTAACTTGAAGCACGCTAATTGGGCATTCTTGTTTCAGGATGAGAAACTTCTGATTCGGTACTCTGGAGAGAAGGAAAAACACTTGAAGTTAGTTGGGTGATGTATTCAAGACTTTATTTGGCCAAGAAGACTGTATGTACAGAATGAGTTACAAACACGTGAATTTTATAGCACTTTCTTGTCAGAAAAATGGAAGATGCTGTCCAAGCATTTTGCAGCAACATAAGAAGTTAAAATATGCTGGTGCACTCGTCCATGGTAGCAAGGCATTGGGGCAATTTGCTTATGAAATTACTTTGTGGTATTCAGGATTTATGAGCTATGAAAATGCTCTTTTTCAATTAAGCTAGCACTTCTAATTTTAACAAAGATGATAAGTTCTTGGTTGTATAATCTCAAATTTTGCAGCTATCTATGATTCTTGATTGATTACGGATGTTTGTAAAATTTATGATGTTTTATCTATTATTTTGATTCTAATAATAATAACAAAGATTATGAAGTTGTTATGCTCCTTTTATGGAGTTTATGCATTTGTACAACCGAGCAGGCATAGTTGAGCAGGGCATGGAGTTTATGTGTCCATGCACTATAGTACTGATTTGAATTGAGGCAAAAAACAGTACAACAGCTATTTCGTATTTCACATAAGAGAACCTCATTCAAGAAGCACCTTCAAAGAATACCTACCTATAAAGCTAAACATGTCCATCATAAACCACTGTAGGAGTTATAATACAACAGTACAAAAGGGTAAAGATGACCATTGTGTAAAATTGAGCCAAATTTGTGTTTATTAGTCTCAAGGGTATTTCTGTCTTTTCTTGTGGTGAACCCAATTTAAAAACTCCAGTTAGGGCATACAAGAAGAGTGAGAGAAAGAGAGGCTGCCAAGAAGAAACACATTGTGTGGGGTTGCTGTGATCTTCTGAAGCTTACTGAAAGACAAAGGAACAGAAGGGTTGCCTTTGTTTGTGAGTTGTAAGAAGGCTTGATAAACCTCTTTGTAATTCTCCCCTGTACTCACTTCTCTTTTCTAGTGAATTGTGTGATCCCGTGGATGTAGGCAAGCAAGGCCGAACCACATTAATCTCTTTGTGTGATCTTTTACTTTTCTTGTTAGTGTTCCTTCGATTCTGGTTCTCTGCATCTTGGACAAGCAAAACAGGGCTGTTCCATTCTACACATTGGCCATTTGTTGTTAATAGTTTTAAGGTCATACTTCCCAGGAGTTTTGGTTTACATCACACTAGCAAGATTCCCATAAACAACAAGGTATACAAAGATAATCGTATAACTAGAGAGGCAAATGTTGATAGCACAACTTCAACAACACCCAAACATATTGTGTGTAACCTTCCATGAGCTCATATTGCAAGATATTATTTACCTCATATCCAACCAATATAGGTTAGTGTTGATATCAAAATATATATATATATATATATATATGAGCTTTGAAAATATGAAATATCCCAAGGTTGCGTTTGGTTGGGGGTTATCCCACTTGGGGATAGGAATAAGTTTTAAAAAATTTCAAATTTTTTTGGAGGGAATTTTAAACTAAAGGTATTAATAATAAGATAGTGATGTGTCTACCATGTATTGGTGAGTTATATTTTTAAATCTTAGTTAAAGGTTTTGGCGGGAAAAACTTTTTTATGTGGAATTGTGTTGGGGATAACCTTTGGGGTTATCCCCCAACCAAACATGGCCCAAGGGTCAATATGAAATATTCATATAAATTACGATGAAATATTTTAAATGAAAATATCCTGAAATTAAGATATTTAATGATCCCGAGGTGGGCCAAGGACATAAATCTCAAAATTGCCCCTGAAAACACATAGCTCGAGGCAAACTTAAATCTCAAAATCGCCCTTGAGAACACATATCTCGAGGCAACCTCAAATCTCGAATTGTCCCTGAGAGCACATATCTCGAGGCAATCTCAAATCTCAGGATAGCCCGAATACATATCCCGAGGCAATCCTAAATAACCCGAGAACATATCTCGAGGCAATAAGATAACACTAATCCCAAGATGCCCAAATACAAATCCCAAGGCATCATGAGGCATCATGAGAATACCAATCTCGAGGCAGACATTAAAATAAAATAATAAAAAAAAGAAAGAATAAATATTCAAAGTTTGATTTGATCTCATCCAATGGAGAGGTTAATTCAAATTTTAAAATTCTCGTTTGTCTCTATCCCTCAATATTAGTTAAAAAAAAATCGGTATTATCCCTCGCAACGTGGTTTATCTCCTTCGCACGTTAATTTAATATTTTTTTTTTAAAAAAGGATGGATATTATCCCTTGGCAACCTGGTTTATCTCCATCCGTGATTTAAGACAAAATATAAAGGATTTTGAAATTATTAGGTGGTTTATATGGTAATGTTTAAAATAAAATATAAAATTTTTTTTGGTCGCATTGGGGATAAGATCAAAACAGGGACGATAATTTAAAACAAAAAAATATCTAATATCTTGTTGGATCCCTGGTTTATAAAAAGGGAATACTGAGATGAAAATAGGAGGGAGGGGGGAAAAGGTAGCAGAAGATCAAGACCCCTCCTCTCCCATATTTTTCATCATGTTGTTGCTGCTCTGTTGTCTTCAGCCTCTCCCTTGTGGATGTCGTTGATGCCAGTCTTCACCGAATCGTCAGGGCTCCCTTGTGGACGCCATTGCTGCTGCCTCTATAGTCTTCGGCCTCTCCCTTGCGGATGTCGTTGACGCCGGTCTTCACCAAATCGTCGAGCCACCCTTGTGGGGCTGTTGTCGCCGCCGAGCCACCCTTGTGGGGCTACTGCCGCCGCTGATCGCCGTTCTTGCCCCCACTGGAGATGAAGCCTTCTTTTATGAGAAAGGACAAATAAAAAATAAATAAATAAAAGATGGAATAAAAAAAGGATATGAAATGAAATCAACAAAAAAGAGAGAAAAAAAAAAACGTGCAGAGAAATTAAAAAAAAATTAAATAAAAAAATTGATTAAAAAAAGTCAAAAAAAGAAAGAAATAACAAAGAGAGGGAGATGGAACGTGGAATAGTGACACAACTAATGACTTGTATGGATGAGTCACACCAGTCTGTTGAGTCAGTAGAAGTTGATCTGGAGACTTCGAAAACATCTCGTAAGAAACACAGTTACATTCTTGTAATTGGAGCTGCTAATAGACCTGATGCAGTAGACTAGGCTTTGAGGAGGCCTGGGAGGTTTGACTGTGAGATAGTTTTAGGAGTCCCTGATGAAAATGCATGGGTGGAGATCTTGACTGTTCTCACACGCAAACTTAAGCTTGAGAGGAAGTTCAATCTCTGTAAAATCACCAGAGCAACGCCATGGTTTGTTGGAGCTGATTTGGCAGCATTAGTAAATGAGCCTGGGAACTTGGGGATGGAGAGAATAATTGATAGAAGAAAATTTGAATTTTCTTGTGGAGCAAAAGAGCAGATTATTGAAGATTGGTGGAGGCAGCCATGGACTCCTGAAGAAATGAAGAGGCTTAGTATTACTATGAATGATTTTGAGGAAGCTGCAATTTTATGATGATATGAATGTGTAATCCATTGTGATGTGAATGATTGTATATTTTGTTAAGAAAGCCTTCCAAAAGTCGTGCCATGTCTAGTTTTATAAAATGCCTCTTAGATGCTTGATGAAATGTTTGAAAGACATTCAATGCTTGAAATTTATGTTCTCTTTGAATAATTTTGAAGTAGCAATTCTTACTATCATTGCCATGGAAATAACTGAACTTTTAAAGTATAGCAAAAGCATTCAAGTAGATGGATGCCTCACTAATGTAGCAGGGTGATGATTTTTTTTTTTATATAGAAAGTGTGTGGAGATATCATTAAAAAAAAAACAAAAAAAAACAAACAAACAAAATGGATAAGATGACAAAAATTGCAGCAGAGAGCATTTCAAAGTGGAAGCTTCATGGAGAAAGGCTACAACTAGAGTTAAAGAAAAACATCATAATCTGGGTCATTGCTTGATGTCTTTGGAGATTCAGATTATGCTCATTAATTAATATGCAAGTCAAGAGTCCAAGCCTATCAAACCCAATGATCATGAAGCTATGGTGAATCCAAAAAACTGAATTCCCTGGAAGGTTGTGAGCAGCCCTTCAATGTTGGCAAATAAAAAGCAAGTCATTGCTGCAGTTATTGTAACAGTGATGCTGCAACACTTATGTATATGTACACATTTTTCCAGGAATACCAATTGCCATGATAAAGAGAAAAGAAAAGAACTTATTGATGCCACTGTGTGTTGCCGTTGCTATAATGATACCACTATGCCACTGCAAAATCAAAGAGAAAGAAAAAGGTTGCTACTGTGTTCTTTTGCAAATTGAAAATTTCAAGCTATCTGCTAATCGTACTTGCCATTTCTTGATGGAGTACCGCCTCTGCCCTTGTCGTGTTGGTACTTCCACGCTACCACAAGTTGCCGCCTCGGCTGATCGTTTGCTGTAGAAATGAGAAACAAAGAAAGGAAGAAGAGTCTGAAGCTGCTGCCTGCAGTTCTACCAGCTTGACCATTCTTCACTCAAAAGTCAATAACTTTTGATAGGAAGCTCCGATCGATGTGAAATTTGCTGCATTGGAAACTAGACTTCCAGAGCTTTCCAACCATGTATGGTATAGTTCCTATCAGTGGCCCAGTTGGTACAGATTTTGATGGAAAGAGAGACAATTCCTACAATTCTGCCAGCTTGACCACCATCTATCAAAATGCCAATAACTTTTGATAGAAAACTCCGATCGAGATGAAATTTGCTGCATTGGAACTAGACATCCAGGGCTTTCCAACTATATATGGTACAACTCATTTTGATAGCCGAGTTGGTACAGATTCTGGTTACAAGGGATGGCAGATTGTCGTGGACTTTTTTGTGGGTCATTAGCAACCATAACGTGCATCTTGAGGCGAGTGATAAAATATAAATCTTAGATTGGCACTCATCTTGATGCGATGATGGAATACACATCTCGATGCAGCCAATGAAGTATAAAATGACACAGGTTTTGAGGTGGTGATAGAACAGGCAGCCGATGCGAATCTCGAGGTGGCAATTTAGCTCAGAGCATTAGATGAAATACAAATCTTGAAGCAGCCGAAGAAACTTAAAATCCCAAAGCGGCGAAGCAGACAAGGCGACGCCAGATATATACAAATAAATGATATGTATGCATATGATAATATATCCATATGTAATGGAAATTATGTTCTGCAAATAAATGAAATTATTTTTATTCATTGCCTCTCTACTTGTACTTTTGCCCTTAATCGGAGGTTCCCAAGACACTGTCTGAGGTAATTAATAATAGGGGTTTGCCTTTATTAGGAATGGAAGAACCCACAATAAATAAAAATATACGACATTTGTGATTCGATGTATCGTCTGGTGTCTCTTCACAGACACGATGCCAGGCGGGTATTTTCGATCCGAAAGTTAGTTAAACCAACCATGAGATTAATAATTATTAATCTTAAAAGATAGATACTATTATATAGGTTTATAATATTATATGATATGATATAATTTAAAATGTTTAATTAGGCAAACTAATATACTAACTAATATTAAATATAATTAGTTTAATAAATTATATTATATATTATCATATGATAAATAATATAAACATAAAATATTAGTAAAATATTTAATTATTATTATTAATTTAATGATTAATAATAAATCTAATTTTAAATAATAATACTACTTTTAAAATATATACTACAACTAATTAATATTAATAAAATATTAATAATTTTGGATGATAAATATTATTTAATTTATTTAATCATCTTTAATCATAAATAATTATTAATTAATTAAGTAATTAAGTAATTAATAATATATATTTATTAAATTAATTAGAGGGAAAAGGGTTTTGATACCAATTGTTGAAGTGCTCTGATACCAATTGTTGGGGTCATCCAACAACTATAATGGTTCAGTTTCTTTAAAAAACATATCCTTTACCTAAACAAATAATAATAAAATTATCTCACTTTAATTGTGTGTACATCGCTCTTCTTTTTATTTTTACAGGGTTAAAACATTTATTGCACAATCCACATTTTTATAGACAGAAGAACAATGATCCTACATTTGATATTTGGAGACTTCAATCCCACACGATAAACATTTAGATTGCACAAAGTTGAGTTGAATTGCACTAAAGTATTTGCCTTCAAAGCAACTAAAATAATTTTCTATTAGCGGTAGTTGCTAGAATTTGTTGGGCCTGGCTCTGATACCATTTGTCCGCCAACTAGGGTATCACACATATCTACATTAGTGTAATATTGCCCATTTTGAGTTGAGTACATTTTTTTATTTGTTTTTACTCTTTTGAACAAAAAAAACCAGAAGTAACATTTGTGATTGTTTTTTAATAGATCAATTAGAAAGTAATAAAACAGAGATCATACCTTATTAGATCCACATGTCGTCGATCTCAAAGAGAGAGAATGCTTGATTGAAAATTTTGTCGTTTTTAATTGCTTCCAAGGTCAAAGTCTTTTTCCGGCTTAGCAGCAGTTCCTACAGACCTACTGTCTTCCATGTCGGAAGAACATGAAAAGTAAGAAAGATAAAAAACTTTATTGTTGTAATGTACACCATAAAATTGGAGATCATTGCCCAAGATGCTTTCAAACGTGGACAAAAAAAAGGCAAGATGTCCATGTTGTAATAGTAATATACTTTTTTTAATTAATAATTTTATATAATTTATTATTATTATTTTATGGCTCACGTAGAGTCTAGTATCTAGAATGAAGTAAAAGAACTTGGCTCTGATACCATTCATTATCTCTGGCTCTGATATCATTTGTTGGGCCCAGATCTAATTCCACTTGTTGGCCAACTAGAGGCATTATACATTTTCACATTAGTGTGATATTGCCCATTTTAAGTTGAGCACATTTTTTTTAAAATTTGTTTTAACTTTTTCAAACAAAAAGAAACCATAAATCACATTTGGGATTATTTTTAATGGATCAATTAGAAAGCAAGAAAACGAAGATCGCACCTTACTAGATCCATGTATCGTCGATCTTAAAGAGAGAGAAAGCTTGATTGAAAATTCTGTTGTTTTGAATTGCTTCTAAGGATAGAGTCTTTCAACAGAAATTCCTACGAAACCACTATCTGCCATGTGGGAAAAACATGAAAAGTAAGAAAGATAAGATGTTTCACTACACCATGAACTTGGAGATCATTGCCTGAGATGCTTCAAACATGGAAAAAGGGTAAGATGTCCATGTTGTAATGGTAATATAATTTTTTAAAAAATTAATAATTTTATATAATTTATTATTTTTATTATTATTTTTTTGGTTTAGGTAGAGTCTAGCATCAAGAATGAACTAAAAGAGCCCGGCTATGATACCATGTGTTATCCCTGACGCTTATACCATTTGTTAGGTCTGGCTCTGATACCATTTGTTGAATCTAGTAACAACAAAATTTTTCATATGAAAATAATTAAATAAATTAGATAAGACAAAAATATTTCATATATATATATATATATATATATTCTTGTCAAAGTTCAAATGTGTCCTTTGTTTGAAGGGGGGTCTTATCTTGTAGCTATTTATATATTTTTTTAATAACAGATATATATATTTTTGTTGTTTTCAATTACTTATGCTAGAGTCTTTCTCTAGCTCAAGAGGAATTTTTAAAGATCCACTGTCTTCTATGGGGGAAGACAGTAAGGAACGAGAGATTTAAAGGCTCATTGCACTGGTGCACACTATGGAGATCAATGCCCTAGATGCTTTCAAGCATCCAAAAAAGGGCAAGATGTTCATGTCATAATGGTAATATAATTTTTTAAAAATTATAAATTTTATATAACTTATTATTATTATTATTATTATTTGATTCTGGTGAAGTCTAATATCAAGAAACAAGCGAAAGATCTTGGACTGATCACTGATGATCAGTAGGTGAGTACTACCCACTAGTAATTGCAAATTAGAACTGTGACATGTTATGATCATGATGTCCGCTTTCAACAGATTATGCTTGGGTGTGTGTTTGTTTGTGTGAATAATGTGGGGGCGAATGCCATGTTTATTCTTGGATTGAAGGCCTCACTTTGTTTGTTTACTGGTCAATTCACCCTCCACATGCCTAGAAAATAAGCATCCTTTTCTCTTGGTGGATCTATAGTTTTCCTTGAACATTATTAGCCTCTTGCTCAATATGTAGACTTATTGACACCATTGGTGCGCTTTGGATGGAAGTCTCGTTGACGATCCTCTCGGTTTTGAGTTGGGCAGTTGCGAGTCACCATGACTGAAGTTTCAGAACTTTCAGATACTCAACAAGAGTTGCTTGACGTACCATCTCTCTTCGAATTAACACATATTGAAACAATGCAAGTCACCATAGGCTCTGATACCATAATAAAAGTTGAGATCAACAAAATGGCAAATGAAATGGCAAGAACAACCAAGATTACTGGAGACCATGAATACTTTAATGAAGTGGCTTTTTTGCCTGAAGACCTGAAAACTCTGTTGAATGGTCTTGTACTTAAGCTGACAAACATCTGTAAGGTTTAGTTTAGCCTGAGTGGCTCATTTTACCAAAAAAAAAAAAACAAAAACAAAAAAGAAGTTATCAGAGAGGATGTACATTTTATTTTAAAAAAATGGCAAATGTAAAGCTTAGGCTCCTTATATTCATCTGATTTTAATATGATGCCCTGGCTGCTTTTACTTCTCATCAAGTAGGTGTAGTCCTTCAGCTTCCTTAAGAATACACTCCACCTAAACCAATAAAAATGAAATTAGAAATAATGATTTATTTAAAAAAACTTAACAAAATAATGAAATTAACTTACCGTGATCATGTGTATATCACTGCTCTTCTTCTTGCGAGGCTGAGAACACGTACTGCATAACTCATAATGCTTGTGGACCGAGGAACAATGATGCTTCATTTTTTTTTTGTCACCCCGCATTGCAAACACGTCGATTGCAAAAAATCCAGTTGAATTCAACTGAATTCTTTACCTTCTAAGTAATTTTCCATAGTTGCACCTGCAAGATTTTAATCAAAGTTAGCATTAAAACAATTGAACTATATGATGTTCTGCATCTAGGAAGAAAGCTAGATCTATAAATTCATGCATGTTGGCATATAACTTTCTCAATGGGCAGAACGCTAACAAGTCTAAATTAGATATTGTTTTTTCCTTCTTGGATTAATTCTAGAATTAAGAAATCCATTTGTGCCTTCTGTTATTAAAACATGGGTTTTTTCCTTTTAAGTATTTGGGGTGTTGGGTTTCTCCTTTTAGAGTGCATGTCTTTTATTTCAAAAATTTAGTTAACAAAGTAGAGAACAAACTTGCATATTGGAAGACCATGTACTTAACCATGGCTGGAAAAATTACTTTGGCTAATGCTACATTAATGTCTATTCCATTATATGGCTTAAGCACTTACATGATCCCTGACTCTATTCTTGATGCTATTACTAAACTTGTAAGGAAATTCATTTGGGCAAATTGCAAGAGTGGTAGTGGCCTTCATCTAATTGGCTGGAGTACGGTAACCAACCCTAAAACTGGGGGGTTGGGTATCAAGGATCTAAAACTGATGAAAAGAGCACTTTTAGCTAAACATGTTTTAGAATTAATGAACAATGGGGATAAATCATGGATTAAAGTGATGAATGTTAAATATTGGAAACTTACCCTTGGAACATAATTCAACAAAAAAGAATATTATGGACATTTAGAGGTTTGCTCTAAGACTGCCAAAGATATAAGAGAGAGCATTTTTTGAGACCTGGCTCTGATACCACTTGTTAGGGTTTAGGCACCCCACATTCCACACTAGCATGTCAACTTTGGGCCAGAGCCTTCGGAGGGACTTCTGAATCAGGTGTGACTGTCTCCTATCAAAATGGGAAAAAAATTGATAAAATTTTTCTGTTTTATGATAAAATCTTTATAATGCTAGGTTTTACTCTTAGATGAGTAGATGATGAACAAATTAAGGCATGCCCAACCCTCCCAAAAGCAATAGTCCTCAAGAGATTGATGTTTATTCCTAGATTAAAATCATCTCACATACTTAGAAGTAGAACAGAAAATTTAGCATATATGGAAGGGGCAAAGAAATAAAAGTTTAAATATAACTATCTACACAGATCAACCAAATTTTAATCTCTGAACGGATCGTTGAACACTACTACACCCGCGTGCCTAGGATTTGAAATAATATATAAGGGGATATAATCTACACTAAAATCAGAGAAATTGAACACAAATTGGATATAACTAATATAAAAAAATTATATATATATATATATTTTTTTTTATAAAGTGGATAAACCATATTCCTTTATTTGATAGCGAAAATGAAGTACAAATTGAAAAATGAAGTACATGTTCGAGTTAATTTCAAGCTCGGGTTTGAGGTAACCAATTTTGAGCCAAGTAATAGTTGGGCCCAACTCTATTAAGCTCAACCCGTTTACAAACCTAGCAATGAGAGTTTTTTTTTTTTTAAATAAAATTTAACTTCAATGGAAAATAAAAATTAGAGGAGAAACTATCTGGATGTAGTCAATTCACTTCAACAAAGAATTATACTACATACAATTCTACCTCCTAAAATCCTTGTCACATCCCTTGGGCAATACAGACATAATAACCATTTTGAATTAATCTCCATTCAGTTATTCAAAAATACAAATAACAAGAGATAGCCTTCATCAGCCATTATCAACAAGATATCATGCACGAAATATCTACAAAATTCAAACATAATTGATATGTTGAGCATGTAAATTCTTCATAGATATTGTACTTTAACAGACGGACACAATATGACCAGCGGGTAGGCTTCAGTGGTGGTGATAAGTTGGAATCGGGATCTTTTCCGAGAATTCCTCGAGCAATCAAGCAATCCCAGGACAAGCTGATCTGCATTAGATAGTAAGGGTGTCAGCTACAATCTCAAACAGTTGCATAATTACATGCTAGTTTCGCAGGTTGAGCTCCAGTTGCCTGAAACATCGATGGAGATGCATTCATCATATGTTAGCATATCATGATGTTGTTCATTGTATCATCAAAGTTCGATTGAGGATCAGTTTGGCTATTGCATGATCATTGGAATGTCTTTCTTGCATTTCCAGTTGGAATGCATATGCAGCTTAATTAGAAAGGATTCAGAAAATTATAAGTAGGAGAGAAGAGAAGCTATCACAGAAAACATATTTTTGATCGATGATCATTTAGATGGCCGAACAACTTAGATAAGCCGGTGACATAACATTTTCTGTAAACCACATATGACATGACAGAAGATGCAAGGAGCAAATCAAACTTGCAAATCAAACTCTAAGTAGGACTTAAGACTTGTTCTAATTTGACTAGGAGAACATAGTTTGAAAAAATTTAAATATATTATCTATATTCTGGGATGGAGAAAAAACATAAATAAATAAATATTTTAAATAATATATTATCTGATTAAAACAAAACTTATTGCCTTATTGGGGATTATCTCAAACTATATATATGTTGTCCTAGTCAAATTAAAACTTTAAGTCTGAGTCCTATTCACAGTTGGAGAGCTCTTTCTGATGTCGATTAGGGTCGTGGCTTCTCAACTCTTTCTATAAATTGGATAGAGTTGGCACAGATCAAAAACACGCCGGCGTCTCTCTCTCCTTGCCTCTACCGTCCCCTTTTCTTTGCAATTTAAGGATTCAGTTTGTGGCTACTTAAATTCTCAAGGTATATCTTTTATGTTATTTTGATTATTATCCAATTTATGTTCAATTTCGCTGATTCTAGGGTAGATTATGCCCCCATAAATATTATTTCGAATGATTTTAAAGTTTGAGATGTGCATTGTGTCAATTCCCACATTTACAATTTTTTTTTTGTTTAAGAAATAAATGAAATACTGCAAGTGTTTATGTTTTTATTAACTAAATAAGAAACTTTTGACTCTTGAAGAGGTTGGGATGTGCACCGTTTCAAAACTTTTTATGGAGGTTGAATGTTTTTTTTTTTTTTTTTTTATAAAAGACCACTTGAATGATTAGATTAGAGTGGACCATATAACAGTGTACTCGTACAGCCTCACCTAAATACTGTACCAATATATACACACTTTCAATCTAAATATGAACAATTTAATTAAAAAAAGGCAGCTAAATTAATTAGGTATGTTTTTTAAAAAATAATAATAAAATAGCATGTATTGCTTGTAATTAGACAAGAATTAAAGGAAAATAATTGTCTAAATAGAATTCCAATCATGTGTACATTTGGTACACAGGAAGCAGGATCCACTTGCTCAAATTAATGCAATATGATTTTCTAAATTTGGGAGTAAATTTCTGACTATATATTTTAATTAAGTTCATGATCAAGCTTCCCATGTAGCATAGCATAAGAATATAAACACCTACCCTAGCTAGCTCCAGGAAAGCTTTATTTTTTATTTCAATCTACACTTCACATGAGAGGAAAAAGTGTTGAATATTAACAAATATTCATGTGCCGTGTAAGCAGATAAGTAGGTTGAGATAATTAGGCTTCAATTTTCAAGCTATATCCAATTCAAGATGATTAGATTAGAGTGAACCATAACAGTGTTAGTGTACTCGTACGGCCGCTCAACTCTCTTTATAAATAGGATCAGAGTTAGCCAATCAAACGCATCCCTCTCTTGCAGACAAGAGACCATTAAACTTTTGGGAATTGAAATAACACATAAGGCCGAACAATCATAATAAAATACACCTACTATCAATGTTAACATGCACAGGCTTAAATAGGAACACCCATATCAGTATAAGTTTCATGTTCTTTTTTGTTTTCTATTATTTTTGCGTTATATTATGTTGATATCAAATTTTGTTTAAATTAATCAACTTAATCTATTTTGTTTGCACAAAACTTGCAGCGTGAATGGCAGATCCAGACCATAACGAGTTTTGCAAGGATGCTCTTGAAATATTAGAAGTTACCTTCAGCTTCAAAATTATATCAAATGGGGTCCTATTTCCTTGTCTTGGTCTTCTATAGCTAGAAAGCGGCATCATCCTTCAACATTTCATCTTCCATTTTTGGTCTTTTACGATGCTTACAAGAAAAATTCGGCAAGATTTTTTAGTTTATTAACTCAAAAGGTTTATCACAAAGATTTTCCGGAATTACGTGGGTGTCACATTTGCGGTTCTTCACATGGTTGGTTGGTGACGATAGATATCAACTTACAAATACAGTTGTTTGATCCATAATCAAATTACCTTTAATGCCTTTATATGCGGAAGATCGTCATACAACTAGTTTAAGGTATGCCGACTTCCATCAACGCTTGATGGAAACATCAAAGGAAGAGTTGCGCGACCGATTGATATATAAAGTTATTTTATCTGCTGACCCTCGAAAGACTTCAAACTATATGGTGATATCTAGTTCTCATAATAGGTGCAAACTAGGATTTTGGAGATCGGGTGATGCTGCATGGACTACTATGGAGAATGATCCTGAATGGAGCACGGAAGATTTTCGCTATGGCCTCATTCAAGATTTTTTTATTGCACGAGGGAAAATTATATGTTTTGAGTGAAGCGGCTCAATTATTGATTGTTGATCTTGTTCCACATCCCAAGTTGATCACATCTGTTAAGTTTGATGAAATGAGTAAGTCACCAATTTATTTGGTAGGTGTCATGGGAGAGGTGCTCATTGTCATGCAAGGGAGAGATGATATGGAGGAAATTACAACATCCTTTGGGATTTTAAAGTTTGACACAGAAACTTGGCAAACTAATGAGTTGAAAAGTATAGGAGATAATGTTTTGTTCTTGGGTGGCAATCGTTCCATGGTCTTTCCGAGCAATGAACTTTTAGGCTACCAAAAAGACAAAATCTATTTTACTCATCATGATTTTAGTATGCATCGGCCACGAGGATTTGAAGATAGGGGTGTATTCAATATTAAAGATGGAACGATTGAACCATTTCCTCCAAATGATCTCCACGACCCTGAAAAATCCAGACAAATATGGCTAGAACGTCCATGGTAGCCAAGCATTGGAGCAATTTGCTTATGGAATTACTTTGTGGTATTCAGGATTTATGAGCTATGAAAATGCTCTTTTTCAATTAAACTTGCACTTCTTATTTTAACAAAGATGATAAGTTCTTGGTTGTGTAATTTCAAATTTTGCAGCAATGTGTAATCTCAAATTTTGCAGCAATGTGTAATCTCAAATTTTGCAGCAATGCTCCTGCATCTATGATTCTTGCTTGATTATGGATGTTTGTAAACTTAGTATTTATGTTAATGGTTGACATGCTAGCTTATTTTTCGATGATCTTCCCATCCATACGGTTGGAAATCCTTCAAACATGCTTTAAGGGGGCCAAACGAGACACGACCTTGAATGCACAGTATTACAGGGTACTAAACTGATAAACGGGCAAACCACAGGGTTGTTGTGGTTCAATTTTGAACCACGAGGACCGAATTGAAAAAGTCACAAACCACAGGGTACTTTTTTGTAATTTCCCCTTAAATTTATATATGGACCATTGCAGGCAGATTTTAATTATATAAGGAAAACCACATTGTAGACAAACAGATGAGCTTTGTAAGAGATGTCAGATATTGTGAAGGTTTACTGCAGGATTGAAAGAAGAAAACAAGTGGCCAAAAGCAGCATTTCAACCATTCTATTTGGTGATAACATATCTACACAATCCATCTGGACAGTTAAATAGCCTATGTGTACCTTTATCATGCCTCCATAAAGAATGAGATGTCGTCACTGATGAGCACATCCAATATGGAAACAAAGCAGAATTCCTGAAAGCAGACATTATTACATTTTGTTGTAGGAATGTAGTAGCAAACATAATTTTTAAAGCAGAATTGAACTTTCATCATGATGATATCCATCTAATATATCTCCTTAGTTCAAATGTAATAAAAAGAAAAAGGCCAGACACAAACTGATGAAATTATAACTTAACAGCTTTGTTCAAGTAAAAAAGCACTGCCTGAGTGAGGTACACAACAAAAAATAAGTTCATAATATAAGATACCTCTACCTATTATGAATATCAATGTTGAACAATTAACAATAAATATCAATGCCTATTTTGTTGAACAATTAACAATAATTTTATAATAAACATAAATATCAATGTGTATTTTGTTTCCGTGAAGGAAATAACAAGACAACAAAATTATCACACACTCTAGATTGTGATAGGTCAACCCTTGAATAATAAGTGTCTTTCCCGAGTCAAGAAGAAATTTAGCATGCATAACACACATTAGTGGTTTGTTGGTAGAATTACACAATTCAATGAAGTAAAAGTTATTAATCCATTCAAATTTTCTTTTGCTTCCATAAACCATGCAACACAAATAGAGGCTTTTCTTTCTTGATACTTTGTAAGAAACATACTCATTGACAAAGCATTCAGAATTTCTACATACCAGCCACATTATATATATATTGCTATGTTTTCAAGAGTAGCATCCACATTACATATATATATATATATATATATATATATATATTTTGCTATGTTTCAATGTTACACATGACATGTGTTATGACTTTCTATAGAGGTTGAATGTTTTTTGTTTTTGAATGAGTTAAAAATGTTTTGGCACATTACTTTTCTCCAACTAAGGATCAATGCAATGCAATGCAAACCTGGATACAATTCCAGTAGTTGTTTTTCTTAAGCAGAAAATTTACAAGTCTAATTATTTTTTTTTGAGAAAAGAGGATAAATCACATTTTATTCATTAGATAATTTTAAGAGAGTTCAGTACATTGCTTATGCAGTGGGAAAATAGAATACATCATAGTTTGCTCTCTCCTGCATAAGATGTTGCCCCCTCATGTCTTCCTTACAATATGCCATCCGGTAGTTGTTTTTCTTAAGCAGAAAATTTACAACGGTCTAATTATGAAACTCTAATAATTCCAAACAAATCAACCAACAAAAGCAGCAAAACAAATAAAAAAGGAGGCGTGATAATGAGAAGAGACAAAGGATAGAAATGGTTACATTACATGGATGTAATCATAATCGGCGAGGAACTGCGATGTGAGCGGCCGTGGGCTGCTTAACGAAGGATAAACTGATGAGCCTCAAGCAGAGACGAAGAACATAGTCTAAAAAGGAACTAAACTAGTAGGACTTTTCGGACTTTAAATATATTCGATTTGACTAATTAAAGGAGAGCGAACATAGTTTGAAAAAATTTAAATAATATATTACGAGGTTGGAGATCAAAAAACATAAATAATTATTTTTTGACAATGGCCATAAAGAGACCGTCAAGGAGGGGCCAAGGCTACATATTACACACGCAAGCGCCTTCCCCATCACCTCCACGGAGAGAGCTCTCGAACCTCGGCCAAGACCTCTGCGTATTAATGCTAAAGTCGGTGCCAACGCCTTTTAACAAATTTTAACCCGATGCAATAGACTCGTGGGTCGTTGGTCATAAATAATTATTTTAAATAAAATATTATCTCAAACTATATATATATATATGTTGTCCTATTCAAATTAGAACTACTTTTTAAGTCTGAGTCCTATATATTCAGAGTTGGAGATCTAGCTCTTTTTTATGACTTTTTATGGAGATTAGATTAAAATAAGAGACTGTTATTTATAGGTCCCTGAAACAGTAATGGGTCTCTAACCAACACACCCAGCACCTACCTTAGGGACCCCAAGGCATATCAGTAATCAAGCTTCAGTAATTCAAATGAGCAATTTCCATTAAAATAAACCATAGATGATTGGAAAGCTTCAAGAAAATTACAAAAAATAAAAAAAATAAATTCAAACTTTAAAATCATTCAAAATAATATATAAGGGGATATAATCTACCCTAAAATAAGGGAAATTGAACACAAATTGGATATAACTAGTATAAAAATTCATATGTTTTGATATGATATATAATAATCAAAATAAGAATACATACCTTATACCTTGAGAATTTGAGAAGCCACAAACTGAATCCATAAATTGCAAAAAAGAAGGGGACGGTAGAGGCAAGGGGATAGAGAGGCCACAACACTAATTGACATACAAAAGAGTTCCACTCGACATCAAAATTAAAGAGCTCTCCAACTCTAACTAGGACTTAGACTTTAAGTTCTAATTTGAAAGAGACAACATGGTTTGAAATTTCTTTTAAATATATTATCTATTTTCTGAGATGGAAAACAAATAAATAAATAAATATTTTAAATAAAATATTATCTTATTAAAACAAAACAAATAAATATGGGGGATTATCTCTAACCATATATGTTATCATAGTTAAATTACAACTACTTTTAAGCCTGAGTCCTATTCAGAGTTGGAGAGCTCTTTTGGGCTGCGTCGATTATATAGGGTTGTGGCTTCTCAATTTTTTTCTATAAATTGGATCAAGTACACGCCGGATTCTACCCCCACCTCCTCTCTCTTGCCTTGCGTTGCCTTGCCTCTCCTTGCCTCTACTATCCCCCCTTCTCTTTTGCAAGTAAAGATTAAGTTTGTGGTTTCTGAAATTCTCAAGGTATGTATCTTATTTTGATTATTATCTTATCAAAACATATGATTTTTATACCAGTTATATCCAATTTGTGTTCAATTTCGCTGATGTTAGGGTAGATTATATCCCCTTAAATATTATTTCGAATGATTTTAAAGTTTGAGATGTGCATTGTGTCAATTCCCACATGTTGTCCTATTCAAAGTAGAACTACTTTTTAAGTCTGAGTCCTATATATTCAGAGATGGAGTCTTGGAGATTTATGTCGATTAATTAGGGTTGTGGCTTCCTTCTCAACTTTTTTTTTTTTTTCTTTCTATAGATTGGATAGAGTCGGCGGCACAATTCTCTCCCCTTGCCTCTATTATCCCCCCTTTTCTTTTGCAAGTTAAGATTCAGTTTGTGGTTTCTCAAATCCTCAAGGTATGTCCTTTTCGATTCTTATCTTATTAAAACATATCCAATTTATGCTCAATTTCCCTGATTTTAGGGTAGATTATATCCCCTTATATATTATTTCGAATGATTTTAAAGTTTGAGATGTGCATTGTGTCAATTCCCGCATTTACACTTATATGATGTTTGTTTGTTTGTTTAAGAAATAAATGAAATACTGCAAGTGTTTATGATTTTGTTAACACTAAATTGGAAACTTTTGACTCCTGTTGAAGAGGTTGGGATGTGCATTGTATCAAAACTTTTTTTTATGGTTGAATGATTAGATTAGAGTGAACCATAACAGTGTACTCCTATGGCCTCACAGACCTTCTCTGTATATATGTGTGTGTATGTGTGCGCGCGCGCCCGCGTGTGTGTGTGTGTGAGAGAGAGAGATATTCAAACCCAAGAATTGTACCTTGGAAGATCAGATAGTGGAAGAATTCTTTGCTTCCTTGGCATTAGCATCAGAAATACACAACGACCAGTAAAAGAAGACTTCAGGATAGTAACTAATTATGATAAAATTATATGACAGATTAGTGAAGCATTACCTAGATGTAGCAGTACCTAAGCGGATAGCAGACTCATGAAACTCATCCAGTCACAGATAATTATGTGATCAGTCTCCATAACTTTGCATGTTATTACATCAAGATGACACACATAAGATAGTAACTTTAGCATGATAGATATGTCATCTTTTAAACTAAGATTCTTTCGGAAGGAAAACTTACTCTAAATTGTTCAGTCATTGTGCTCAACAAACGGGAGTAGAATAAATTGAATAGGAAGAACAAGAATCGAAAAAGAACAAGGGTAAGTGTTCAACCTGAGCCTTTTGTTGTCATATAATCACAATGAATCGAAAAAGAAGAAAAATGAAGTGGTAGAAATGGGAAAAAAATTGGTGACCTGAAGATATTTTTTTTTTCCTTTTTATGATAAAATTTTTATGTTGCTAGGTCTTACTCTTACATGAGTAGATGATGAACAAAGGCATGCCCAACCCTCCCAAAAATAGTCCTCAAGAGATTGTTGTTTATTCCTAGATTAAAAACATCTCACATACGTAGAACAGAAAATTTAGCATGGAAGGGACAAGAAATAAAAGTTTAAATATAACTACATAGATCAACCAAATTTTAATCTCTGGACTGAATAGAGACTTTTAATAAGAGGAAAAAAAGTAACAATCAGAACAAGTCCTGCTCATTTAACACTACACCCGCGTGCCTAGGATTTGAAATAATATATAAGAGGATATAATCTATCCTAAAATCAGGGAAATTGAACACAAATTGGATATAACTATTATAAAAAATCATATGTTTTGATAAGATAATAATCAAAATAAATACCTTGAGAATTTGAGAAGCCACAAATTGAACCCTTAACTTGTAAAAGAGAAGAGGACGGTAGAGATAAGGAGGGAGTGGGTAGAATCCAGTCTATAGAAAGAGTTGAGAAGCCAAAACCCTAAAATTGACATCAAAAAGAGCTCTCCAACTCTAACTAGCACTTAGACTTAAGTTCTAACTTGACTGAGACAACATGGTTTGAATAAATTTAAATATATTATATATATTATGAGATGGAAACAAATAAATAAATATTTTAAATAAAATAGTATCTGATTAAAATAAAACTTACTAGGGGATTATCTCAAATTATATAATTATATATGTTGTCATAGTCAAATTGGAACATAAATAAATAAAATATTATATATTATATATATTCTGAGATGGAGAAAAAACATAAATAAAGATTTTAAATAAAATGTTATCTTATGAAAATATTATCTCAAACTATATTATATGTTCTCATAGTTAAATTAGAACTACTTTAAGTCTGTGTCCTATTCAGAGTTGGAGAGCTCTTTTTGACATCGATTAGGGTTGTGGCTTCTCAACTTTTTTTTTTCTTCTATAAATTGGATAAAGTCGGCACAGATCAAATACACGCCGGATTCTTCCAGCCTCTCTCTCTCCCCCCTTGCCTCTATCGCCCTTTCTCTTTTGCAATTTAATGATCAGTTTGTGGTTTTCTCAAATTCTCAAGGTATGTCCTTTTATATTATTTTGATTATTATCTTATCAAAACGTATGATTTTTATACCAGTTATATCCAATTTATGTTCAATTTCCCTGATTTAAGGGTAGATTATATGTACTTTTATATTATTTCGAATGATTTTAAAGTTTGAGATGTGCATTGTGTCAATTCCCACATTTATACGTTTCAGTTTGTGGCTTCTTTAGTTCATGCAGTCTGTCTTTTATGTTATTTTGTTCGTTGTTTCATCAAAATGTATGATTTTTATGCTCGATGTGTCAAAAAAAATTAGAGTAGATTGTATTCGCTTATTATTTAAGATAATTTTAAGTTTTGAATTATTATTATTATTAAACAATGTTTTTAAAGCATTGGAATCATCCACAATTGAGTCTAATCTAATCATTAAAGTGATCTTTTAAAGAAACATTCACACCCCTTAACATCTTTCAAAGAATAAGTTAGGCGAGCTCTTCAAGCTTTTCCAACTTTTTTCGAGTCATAAGATTCCTCTTTAGTTAACAAAATCTTAAAGTAGAAAGGCTTATGTATAGTATTTCATTTATTCCTCGAACAAAATAGTAATAATAATAAATAAGTGTGCATTGGGAATTGACATAAGGGCTAAGGCTGAACAATCATAATAAAATACACCTCACTATCAAACTTTAACATGCACAGATTTAAATAGGAACACCCAAGACACTCTCCACCACGATCAGTACAAGTTTCATGTTCTTTTTTGTTTTCTTTTATTTCTACATTATATTATGTTGATATCAAATTTTGTTTAAATTAATCAACTGAATATATTTTGTTTGCACAAAAATTGCAGCGTGAATGGTCGACCCAAACCATAATGAGCTTTGCAAGGATGGTCTTGAAAATATTAGAAGTTACGTTCAGCTTCAAAATTATATCAAATGGGGTCCTTTTTCCTCATCATGGTCTTCTATAGCTAGAAAGAGACATCATCCTCCATTTTTGGTCTTTCACAATGCTGACAAGAAAAATTCAACAAAATTTTTTAGTTTATCTACTCAAAAGGTTTATCACATAGACTTTCCGGAATTACATGGGTCTCACATTTGTGGTTCTTCACATGGTTGGTTGGTGACGATAGATATCAACTTACAAATACAGTTGTTTGATCCATTCTCACGATCCATAATCAAATTACCTTTAATGCCTTTATCTGAGGAAGATCGTGATTTTCTTAGTTCAAGGTATGTCGACGTCCATCAAGGCTTGATGGAAACATCAGAGGAAGAGTTGCGAGACAGTTTGGTATATAAAGTTATTTTATCTGCTGACCCTCGAAAAACTTCAAACTATATGGCGATAGCCAGTTCCCATAATAGGTGCAATCTGGCATTTTGGAGATCGGGTGATACTGCATGGACTACAATGGAGGATGGTCCTAAATGGAGCACACAAGATTATCACTATGGACTCATTCAAGATTTTTTATTGCACAAGGGAAAATTATATGTTTTGAGTGACGCGGCTCATTTTTGGATTGTTGATCTTGTTCCACATCCCAAGTTGATTACATATATTCATATTGATGATATGATGGGTCTGTCAGGAAGTTATTTGGTAGATGTCATGGGAGAGGTGCTCCTTGTTATGCAAGAGATGGATTTTACGGAGGATCTTACCAAAGATAACAACATCCTTTGGGATTTTAAAGTTTGACACGTAAACTTGGCAAATTAGTGAGTTGAAAAGTATAGGAGACAATGTTTTGTTTTTGGGTGGCAATCGTTCCATGGTGCTTTCCGGAGCAATGAAATTTTAGGATACCAAAAAGACAAAATCTATTTCACTGATCATAAAGCTCAGGTGCATCGGCCACGCGGATTTGAAGATAGGGGTGTATTCAACATTAAAGATGGAACGATTGAACCATTTCCTCCAAATGATCGCCACGACCCCACAAAATCCTCCAGACAAATATGGCTGGCTCGTCCATGGTGGACTTGGTAGCAAGGCATTTTTTTGGAGCAATTTGCTTATGAAATTACTTTGTGGTATTCAGGATTTATGAGCTATAAAAATGCTCTTTTTCAATTAAGCTAGCACTTCTTATAATTTTAACAAAGATGATAAGTTATTGGTTGTGTAATCTTAAATTTTGCATCAATGCTCCTGCATCTATGATTTTTGCTTGATTATGGATGTTTATAAAATTTATAATATTCTATCTATTATTTTGATTCTAATAATAATAACAAAGATTATGACATTTTTCTATTGAAACATCGTTCTTTTTGGTTTGTGCTTCATTTGCTTTGGTGGTAGGTGAAGTTCAAGCTCAGTTTTAAACACATGAATATCCAAACAAATATATATTAATTTATGAAAAAGGGGACAAAATCTACATAACTTTCTGATTCCCTTGCCATTATTAAATCTACATGAATTATTTGTTTTTTTATTGTTGATGTTCATGATATATTTTTTTTTATCTACAACTAGTATGACTTCAACTGACTGCCAATGTTGTATTGAATTTTATGATTCTAATCTATCAAGATCACTTTGTCTGTTTTAGTTCGAAAACATGTTTTCAAGTTATGATGAGAATGACAAGGAATCTTTATGAATGTCGCCAAGTCTGCAAGTTTCAGTTTTATTTTCTTTGCCCTTCAATTATATTGATGAGACAGATTATTCATGATCTCTATCCTTCTTAAAATTAGTTGAATATGTGATCTCCACTACCTTTTATGTGGACAAACTTGTGATGCTGGGGTTTAATAAAAAAATTCCACAAAGTCGTCGTATGGTCATGCATTGATGAATGTTGTTGTGGATGTAAGTATTGAAGAGGTGAATGTTTGGAAATTGGGAGGATGTTAGAAACTTTTTTTGTTTTCGATGTATCCATGACTTCTTTTTCATTTACTGCATTTGGCATTCTATGACTCCTGTTTTTCATTGACTGTATTTGACATTCCTTCTTGTGATATGACCTCTTGGCTGTTTTTTGCATTTATGGTCAAGTCATAATTTTTAGCAGGAATTTTAATATAAGAGTCATATTTTAGATGAGTGGTCTTTCTATGGTTCAGGAATGAGAAAAACTGCATTCCTCTATTTTTGTTTTGTTTTGTTTTTTTTTAGGAAGCCATTTTTTTTATATTCTGATTTCAGTTATTGATTGCTGATTTATTTTCTCTTGCTGTTTGGTTGATCTTTCAAAGCAGCCAAGATGCATGGTGAAGTTCACGGCTGAAGAGCAAGATAGTGGATTCAAAGACACTGGATTCTCTGCTAGCCAACAATGTAGCAGTTCCATCAATACAAAAACTAAGATGTCGAACTACAAAGCACTTGGCTTAAGAAAATTAGAAAAGAAATTGAAGAGCTTGTTTTCTTGCAACTCACTTGAACCATTGTGGTTGTTTGGATTTCTAATTTTCAGTCATAAATAATAAAATCTTTGCTTCTAGTCTATATTTCTTGTTTTTTCAACAATTGCTATACTTGCAAAGAAATCCTACTTTGATGTCTTAAAAGTTTAATTAATTAAATTAATATAATTATAAGTTTTTCTAACCATTGTGGGTTCATTTGGTACCCCCCTTAGGTTTAATTAATAAAATTTATATAATTCTAAATTCTAAATTCTAAAAACTATCTATTTATATTATTAAGAAAGAGTATATTAATTTTAATGAAAAAAATATAAAAAATAAAGAAATAATATTAAGATTCTAGAATTCATGCAAAAGATGATTCTCCATCACGAGAATCAAAATAAACTGTGGAGCAGAGAGCATGATCCATGTTGCATGGCATCCGCCAATCAAGCAAATATGAACTCTGTAACTAAGAGATTCATCATACATGTGAATCAATTAAGTTCAAATTCAGTAAGGACAAATTAAGAATTTTGCCAATTAAGTTCGAACTCTGGTAAGTACAACATAGAGCAATTCGGGCAACTGGATCTCATACTCAGCTTGTAAAACAGGTTCTGAATCCCTCTCAAGACTACAAAAATAATAACTTCTAGTGAACAACATAATACAGGCCAGACTTGATATTCCCTCGTTAAAACAGACATTCGGATTGTAATAGCTGAACATTAATGAATTTGGATTAGAAGCCAGCAGTGATTTTGGCAAAGAGTGCCTTGAAATCTTTTGTTCGTGTACCACTCACTCCCTTCTTGTTTTGCTGGCAAATCAAAAGCCTTGAACTTTGCTTCTTCAAATTGCAGTGCCTGCCAATGCACAAAAATAAAATTTCATAATAATAAATGCATATAGATGAATGTTTCATGGTGCAATTCCCATGAGGCTATTCATGGAATCAAAGCATACGGTCTCTGCATGATAACAAATGCATATTACACACTACAGATCATTTTACACAAATGTTGGTAGTGTCCTTTGAAGATTCACCAATAAAGGAATAATTGTGATTATGGCAACTAACTGTGAGGGGAAAACATGAAACAAAGTATAACATTCTTATTTGCAAAATAAGCTTTCATAATTTCTTGTAGTATTATGAAAACTTTGAAGTTTTAAGGAAAAGTTGTTGGGAAATATCCGAGGTCCTTCACACTGAGGAGCTGGGCAGACAGCTTATGAATCCGAACTTCTCCTGGAGCACCTCGGAATCTCAGTCTTCAGGACTGAGTGCTCTACACCAGAATCACTTCACTGTTGATTCTTCAAGCTTTCCCAGCACAGCGGAAATGGATCGTTGGAGGATGCTGACTAAACAACTCAAGCAACCTGCAAACAAGAGAACCAGACTAACATACAATCACACAACACAAGATTTACGTGGTTCGGCAACAGTGCCTACGTCCACGACCCACACACTTCTCTATTTCAGATAAACTCAAGGAAGAAGATGAACAGGAGATACAAAGCTCTCTCAAGCTCTCTCACTCACTGCTGGTTATCAACTACAAAGATATATCTCTCTCTGAACACACAGTTGAACAACATCTTCATAGTTGCAAGGAGATGGCCTTATATAGGCCCTTTGCTGGTGAAGCTCCCAAGACCTGCTGACTGTCTTTGCCTTGTAGAACACTCGGTGTCACTTCTTCCTGCAATGTCTGTCAGGCCGTGTCGACTTTTACCTTTTCCAAGGTTGACGCCATACCTCATGATATAGCGGTAGCTTAGGGATTCCCCCCGCCTTGATCCTTTCCTTCTACTGGGCCCACCCTCGCATCAGCTTGGATGTCTTCATCACCTGAAGAAGAGTAGCTCCCACTCGCTTCATAGCTCCTTGGCCGAGCTCCTCGGTCAGTAGCTCGGAAAGAGGACCTCGAACGCTATGCGGTGGGAGGACTCCATTCCTCACAATCTCCCACTTGGAGTCTGACGGGCTTCTCCTTCTTCTCCTTGTCTTCTTCTTCATCTTCTCGTTCTCCCACTTGAGACTTACTATCCTTCAGCTCTCAAGTCTCCATCTGAAATCTCCTTGGGTGTGGGTACCTTACCTTGCTAGCTCTGCAAGCCAATGGAGATTGAGCAAGTTCTCAACTTCTCCATTGTGACAACCTTTGTCAACATATCAGCAGGGTTGTCCTTGGTGTGGATCTTCTCCAGATTCACCTTCTTCTCTTCAACGAGCTCTCGTATGAAGTGATACTTGATGTCGATGTGCTTGGTCCTTGAGTGGAGCAATTTTGCATTCTTAGCTAAGTAAATGGCACTCGGTACATGCCTCGAGTGTAGCCAGCATTCACTCTGCTCCTTGCCGAGTTCCTTCAAGAAAGCCTTCATCCAGATCAACACCTTGCACGCCTCCGTGGCTGCAACATACTCTGCCTCCGTTGTAGAAAGAGTGATCATCTTCTGAAGCTGTGACTGCCATGCTACTGCTCCACTGCCTAGTGTGAACACATAGCCCGTGGTACTCCTCCTTGAGTCCAGGTTGCCAGCCAGATCGGAATCCACATAACCAATCAGTCTTATGCTCTCTCCACCATAGCATAGACTCATATGAGATGTCCCTCTCAGATATCGAAGAATCCACTTCACTGCCTCCCAGTGTTCCTTTCCTGGATTGCTCATATACCTCGCCACTACGCCAACTGCATGGGAGATGTCAGGTCTGGTGCAAGTCATGGCGTACATGAGGGAGCCCACTGCTGAAGCATAAGGAATTCTCTTCATCTCCTCTTGCTCCTTTTCGGTGGTTGGAGCTTGCTTCTGAGAGAGTCGGAAGTGTGCTGCTAAGGGAGTGCCGACTGGTTTCGCACTCTCCATAAGGTACCGCTGAAGTACCTTCCGAACATACTAGGCACATTTTGTGGCGGTAGGAAGCTCTCTCTTCTTCCTGTCTCGGCTAATCCGCATTCCTAGAATCTGCCTCGACGGGCCGAGATCCTTCATCGCGAATTCTTGAGACATCCTCTTCTTGAGATTCTCTATCTCAAGCATGTCGGACCCTGTAACTAGCATGTCATCGACATAAAGCAGTAGTATGGTATAGGAGGTACCTTGGTTCCTGAAATAACAACAGTGATCCGAGTGACACCGCTCGAATCCAACTGTTTGAATGAACCTGTCGAACTTCTTATACCACTGCCGAGGTGCTTGCTTCAACCCATACAAGCTCTTCTTCAGTCTGCACACTTTCTTCTCTTTGCCTTCAACAATGTACCCCTTCGGTTGGTGCATGTAGATCTCCTCCTCCAACTCACCATGAAGGAAAGCAGTCTTCACATCTAACTGCTCAAGGTGGAGGTCCTCCACCGCTACAATGCTGAGAACAGCTCGGATGGTTGCAGTCTTCACCACTGGAGCAAAAATCTCTGTGAAGTCTACTCCGTGCTCCTGCTCAAAGCCCTTGACCACAAGTCTTGCTTTGTAGCGCTTGCTTCCATCAGCTTCCTCCTTCAACCGGTAGATCCACTTGTTGTGCAGAGCCTTCTTCCCCTTGGGCAGTTCAGCCAACTCCCAGGTCTTGTTTGAGGATAGTGATTTCATCTCGTCATCCATGGCATGCTCCCACTCAAGAGATGAGTCTACTTTGCATGCCTCCTCAAAACTTTCAGGCTCGCCACTATCTGTCAACAATAGATAGTTAAGGCTAGAGTCATACCGTGGGTTCAGTTTGCGTGCTCTGCTTTGCTCTTCCGGCCAATTTGGTGTTTGGAGAGGAACTTCTTCTGGGATGTCAGTCTGCAGCTCCTCGGAAATTTGACTCATTGGCCGAGATGCTTCACCTCGGACAGCTTCACGAATTTCTGAAGACTGAGACTCTTCTTGGGCAGATCTTAGCTCAGCATGCTCTTCGGCTTCAACAGTACCTTGTGCCCCCGAGGCACTCGGAAATTTGTTGACCTCAAAATCGACAAACTTGGAGACTTCCTTCCCCTTTTGTTGAGTTTGACGGTCCTTGTACAAATCTACTTCGTTGAAGACAACGTCAATGCTCCGAATCACCTTCTTCTGCTGGCATTCCAAAGCTTGTACCCATAGGAGTCAGTGCCATATCCGATGAAGTAGCACTTCCTTGACTTGGGGTCGAGCTTTCCTTGGTTTTCAGGCTCAACATGTACATAGCCTGCCTAACCAAACACTCTCAAGTAATCATACTTGACCTCCTTTCGATCAGGTCTCCTCGAGAATTTCTCCATCCAGGGAGTATGATGGAGATCAGTTGATCAGGTATGCCACTGTGTCTGCGGCATAGGTCCAGAATGTCGGTGGTAGACTTCGAGAATGAATCCGCGATACTCTGGCCTTCTCGTAATCGTTCGATTCATTCTCTCCGCCACTCCATTTTGCCTTGGCTGCCGGGGTGTCATCAGGAGTCTTCTAAACCCATTCTTGTCCACGAAGGAATTGAAACTCTACTTTCTGATACTCTCCTCCATTATCAGACTTCAGGCACTTCAACTTAAGTCCTGTCTCTTTCTCGGCAAGGGTCTTCCATTGGACGAACAGGTAGAATACATCAGACTTGTTCCGACAGTAATAGACCCATAGCTTCCGAGATGCATCATCAATGAATGTCACGAAGTAGAGTGCACCGCCGAGGGACTTAACCTGAGCAGGACCCCAGACATCTGTGTGGACCAGCTCAAGGCGTTCTGACTTCCTCTCCTTAGGAACCGTGGTGAATGTAACCTTCTTCTGCTTTGCTAGAACACAATCTTCACAGAAGTCCAGATTCACCTGCTTGAGCTCGGGCAACTTCCCCTTGCTCGTCAGAACTTGCATTCCCTTCTCGCTCAAGTGGCCCAACCTTCTGTGCCACAGCTCGGCGTCTACTACTGATTGAGATGCTAGTGAAATGGATTGTTCTCCACATGAGAACAAGTAGAGTGTGCCGACCTTCTTCCCCCTGGCTACTACAAGGGAGCCTTTACTCATGCTCCAGGTGTCACCAATGAACTTTGTAGCCACGCCGATAACGATAGTGACCCAGTGAAATTAAATTCTTTGTCGAGTGAGGGTACTAACTTGACATCTTCGGTAAGAACAACGTGCGTCTTCTTGCGGCAACTTCCGTTCCCCTTTCCCACAACCCAGCGGTGTTGTTGTTGCCGAGGTGCACTTTGCGAGGTAAAACCGGCCGAAGCTCTCCAGGATGCCTCGGTCATAGGTAGCATGGGAGGACGCACCAGAGTCCACTATCCATATATCGCACCTGTCTTCCATTGACAGCAACATGCACCCGGATTTGCAGGTAGGGTTCACAGCATTCTTTTCTCCCTTTTAAGCTCTTGGCCGGGCGATCGCGATCCCTTCTTCATGTGACCCTCCACGGCCCGCAGTTCCAAAGAAGAATCATCTCTCTTGCCGAAGCGGGACTTAGAGCGCCCCGTTCGAGACTTCCCCAGACTGGGCTGCCTTCCTCTATGTGGACGCCTGCCGCGGTCATCCATAGATAAGGCTGAGCTCCCGGAAGTGGACGGCTCTCCATCCTTCCGTCGATCTCACCGGCCCGGCATCACGAGGAGCCACATCACTCAACGTCAGTTCTACCTTGCCCTTTGAATTGAACACTGCGGTCTTGAACACGCTCCAACTCTTTGGCAATGACTTGATGAGGCAAATGGCTTGTATATCCTCAGTGAACTTCACTCCAACAGCATCTAACTGATTGTTGAGCTTGTGAAATTCATTCAAGTGGTTGGCCACACTCTCCTCCTCGGACATTCGCAAGTCCATGAAACTAGTGACAAGGTGTGCCTTGTGTGCCGAAGAACTCCCTGCATACATCTCCTCTAGGAGATCAAACAGCTCCTTCGTTGTTCTGCGCCCGAGGATGTTCGGCCCAGCATTTGTTGAGGAAATCGCCAGACGAACTGCGCCGAGAGCCTTCCGGTCGAGCAGCTTCCACTCCTCTTCTGTGGAGTCTTTGTCTCTCTCGCCGGTCATCGGTCGCCATAGGTCCTTCTGGTACAAATAGTCTTCTATCTGCATCCTCCAGTATGCATAGTTGTCTCCGGTGAACTTCTCAAGTTTGCACTTGGTGTCGTCAGCCATCTCTTCTCCAGCACCGTAACGCTCTGATACCAGTTGTTGGGAAATATCCGAGGTCCTTCACAGCGAGGAGTAGGTGACGACTTATGAATCGAACTTCTCACGGAGCACCCTCGGAATCTCTTGGGTGGATCGAGTGCTCTACACCGTAATCACTTCCATTTGTTGATTCTTCAAAGCTTTCCAAAGACAGGAAATGGATCGTTGGAGGATGCTGACTAAACAACTCAAGCAACCTGCAAACAAGAGAACCAGACGAACATACAATCACACAACACAAGATTTACGTGGTTCAACAACAGTGCCTACGTCCACGACCCACACCCTTCTCTATTTCAGATAAACTCAAGGAAGAAGATGAACAGGAGATACAAAGCTCTCTCAAGCTCTCTCACTCACTGCTGGTTATCAACTACAAAGATATATCTCTCTCTGAACACACAGTTGAACAACATCTTCATAGTTGCAAGGAGATGGCCTTATATAGGCCCTTTGCTGGTGAAGCTCCCAAGACACACAGCCTGTCTTTGCCTTGTAGAACACTCTAGTGTCACTTCTCTGCAATGTCAGGCTGCTGTGTCAGACTTTACCTTTCCAAGGTTCGGCGCCATACCCTCAATGTCAGCGCCTAGGGATTCCCCCCGCCTTGATCCTTTCCTTCTACTGGGCCCACCCTCGCATCAGCTTGGATGTCTTCATCACCTGAAGAAGAGTAGCTCCCACTCGCTTCATAGCTCCTTGGCCGAGCTCCTCGGTCAGTAGCTCGGAAAGAGGACCTCGGCACTGCAGACCGGAGGACTCCATTCCTCACAAAAGTAACTTTGGCAATTCTATGGATTAAGTACAACAAGTTCATGCTTTCTACACTTCATCATGTCCATCATCAGTTTAACTTTCAGGAAACAAAATTTTGATAAACTAATGGAAAAAAAAAATTGAAGATGCTTTCAAGACAAATATCGTGTTTTCTTAAAACTGATTTGCGACATTGATTTGCTCACTATATCTTGGTTTGATGTAGCTCATGCAGCAAAACAAAAAAAGCTAGGAATGACCTAGACATTGGTGAAGAAAAACCTTGCCTTCACATGAGAGGAAGCCCGACAACCAATGGGTGACAAGGCCCAGGAGGACAACACATAGGGAGATACCCCATCACGCGCCTAGACAATGTTTTATATTTAAGAGCAAGCTTTATTTACATATACCCTATACTGAATTTTTAATATCATCAATAAATAAATATGGTTTATTCACTCTTTTAAAGGAAAAAAGAAGGCGGTACTGTTGAGACATCAAAAAACCAAATGCACAAAGTAACTTTAACTTGGGTTAAATATAAAACATAATGTTATAATATATATAAATTGACAATTTTACCCTTTTTATATATAATATCATTTCCAATATTAATTTTATCTTTTCTATTCTTAATAATTAAAGATATATTTTGTTAGTGATAAAATATATTATTATTATTATTACTATTTTCATTTTAAAAAATAAATTTCTAATAAAATATTTTGTTTTACTTTGAATATCTCACAGATAATTTTTAAAGCTTGTTATTAAAATTAAAAAAATATATATATATATGTTAATCATATTTTTTTATAAATTTAATAAATTTATTTGTAGCTCCTTAATAGACTCATAATTTATTTATAATCTTTTTCAAAATTTAGTAAATATTTATTAATCATAGATAAATAATAATTATGAAAAGAAGGGGTATTTTTGTCTTTTAATTTATTTTTAAAAAACTATTCAAAACTTTTGGTTGGAATAACTAAATTAAGGGGTGTCAAGTAAAATAAAATAAAGGAGGGGTTTATGAGGTATTAGTGCAAAGTGAGGGGGTGGTAAGCAATTTGGCTATTTTTGAAGGGGTCACAAGTAAAAAACTCTAAAAATAAAAATTAGAGTATTACATGGACGGATAGTATATTTAAATCTTTTTCGTAATTATATATATATTTTTTTATGGGATGGAAAACAAATAAAAAAATATTTTAAATAAAATATTATCTGATTAAAATATACAAATAAATATTGGGGATTATCTCAAACTCAAACAATATATTTTGTCTTAGTCAAATTAGAATTTAAATCTGAGTCCTATTCAATGTTGGGGAGCTCTTTTTTGGCGTCGATTAGGGTTGCGACTTCTCAATTTTTTCTATAAATTGGATCGGCATAGATCAAATTACACGCCGGATTCTACCGCCCCGCTCTCTCTCTCCTTGCCTTGCCTCTACCGTCCCCTTCTCTTTTGCAAGTTGAGCTTCAGTTTGTGGTTTCTCAATTTCTCAAGATATGCCCTTTTATCTTATTTTGATTATTTTCTTATCAAAACATATGATTTTTATACCAGTTATATCTAATTTATGTTCAATTTCCCTGATTTTAGGGTAGATTATATCCCCTTAAATATATATTTCAAATGAGATGTGCATTGTGTCAATTCCCCATCTACACTTTTTATTGTTTAAGAAATAAATGAAACACTGCAAGTGTTTATGCTTCTGTTAACTAATAAATAGGAAACTTTTGAATCTTGAAGAGGTTGGAATGTGCACTGTTTCAAAACTTTTTATGGAGGTTGAATCTTTTTTTTTTAAAGAAACAGAGACCACTTGAATGATTAGATTAGAGTGAACCATAACAGTGTACTTGTACGGCCACTCAACTCTCTTGATAAATAGGATCAGAGTTGGATGATGAAATGCATCCTCTCCTGCAGATAAGTTCATTCAAAATCACTCATTGTGGCTTCTTAGGTTCACACAGTCTGTCTTATTGTGTTCATTGTTTTATCAAAATATATGATTTTTATGCTCAATGTGTAAAAAAAAAAATAGAGTAGATTGTATTCGATTATTATTTAAGATGATTCTAAGTTTTCAATTATTATTATTATTATTATTAAACAATGTTTTTTAAAGCATAGGAATCATCCATAAATGGAGTCTACTCTAATTATTAAAGTGGTCTTTAAAGAAACATTCACACCCCTTAACATCTTTCAAAGAATAAGTTAGGTGGGCTCTACAAGCTTTTCCAACCTATTTTTGAGTCATAAGATTCCTCTTTAGCTAACAAAAGAATAAAGTAGAAAGGCATATGTAATATGTATAGTATTTCATTTATTCCTCAAACAAAAAACTAATAATAATAAATAAGTGTAAATTGGGAATTGACATAAGGCTGAACAATCATAATAAAATACACCTCACTATCAAACTTTAACATGCACAGATTTAAATAGGAACACCCAAAACACTCTCCACCTGATCAGTACAAGTTTCATGTTCTTTTTTGTTTTCTATTATTTCTACATTATATCATGTTGATTTCAAATTTTGTTTAAATTAATCAACTAAATATATTTTGTTTAAATTGCAGCGTGCATGAATGGCCGACCTAGACCATAATGAGCTTTGCAAGGATGGTCTTGAAAATATTAGAAGTTACATTCAGCTTCAAAATTGTATCAAATGGGGTCCTATTTCCTCATCTTGGTCTACTATAGCTAGAAAGCGACAACACCCTCCATTTTTGGTCTTTTACGATGCTTATAAGAAAAATTCGACAAGATTTTTTAGTTTATCCACTCAAAAGATTTATCACATAGACTTTATGGAATTACATGGGCGTCACATTTGCGGTTCTTCATACGGTTGGTTGGTGACGATAGATATCAACTTAGAAATGCATTTGTTTGATCCATTCTCACAATCCATAATCAAATTACCTTCAATGCCTTTATCTGAGGTCGATCGTGATTTTTAAAGTTTAAGGTATGTCGACATCCATCAAGGCTTGACGGAAAAATCACGAGAAGCGATTGCGTAGACATATTGGTATTTAAAGCTATTTTATCGGTGACCCTCAAAAGACTTCAAACTACATGGTGATAGTTAGTTCCCATAATAAGTGCAATCTGGGATTTTGGAGATCGGGTGATACTGAATGGACTACAATGGAGGATGGTCCTAAATGGAGCACACAAGATTTTGACTATGGCCTCATTCAAGATTTTTTATTGCACAATGGAAAATTATATGTTTTGTGTGAAGCGCCTATTTTATGGATTGTTGATTTTGATCCACATCCCAAGTTGATTACATATGTTCATATTGATGATATGAATATGTCACCAAGTTATTTGGTAGACCTCACGGGAGAGGTGCTCCTTGTTATGCAAGAGATGGATTTTATGGAGGATTTTACCAGCATAATAACATCCTTTGGGATTTTAAAGTTTGACACAGAAACTTGTCAAACTAGTGAATTGAAAAGTATAGGAGACAATGTTTTGTTCTTGGGTGGCAATCGTTCCATGATCTTTCCGGAAAGCAATGAACTTTTAGGGTACCAAAAGACAAAATCTATTTCACTCATCATAAAGCTGATTCAAGCATCGCCACGCTGGATTTGAAGATAGGGGCGTATTCAACATTACTTGATGGAACGATGGAACAATTTCCTCCAAATGATCGCCACGTAATTCCCACAAAATCCTCCTGACAAATATGGCTGGCTCGTCCATGGTAGCAAGGCATTGGAGCAATTTTCTTATGAAATTACTTTGTGGTATTCAGGATTTATGAGCTATAAAAATGCTCTTTTTCAATTAAGCTAGCACTTCTTGTTTTTACAAAGATGATAAGTTCTTGGTTGTGTAATCTCAAATTTTGCATCAATGCTCCTGCATCTATGATTCTTGATTGATTACAGATGTTTGTATCTATTATTTTGACTCTAATAATAATAACAAAGATTATGATATTTTTCTATTGAACCATCTTTCCTTATGGTTTGTTCGTCATTTGCTTTGGTGGTAGGTGAGAAGCCGAGTTTTAATCACATGAATATCCAAATAAATATATATTAATTTATGAAAAAGGGGGCAAAATCTACATAACTTTCTAATTCCCTTGCCATTATAAAATCTACATGAATTATTGGTTTTTTTTTAATTGTTGATATTCATGATATATTTTTTTAACCACAACTTTTATGACTTCAACTGACTGCCAATGTTGTATTGAATTTTATGATTCAAATCTATCGAGATCAGTTATATTTTTTAGTTTGAAAACATGTTTTCAAGTTATGATGAGAATGACAAGGAATCTGTATGTATGTCGGCAAGTCTGCAAGTCTGCAAGTTCCAGTTTTATTTTCTTTGCCCTTCAATTATATTGATGAGGCAGATTATGCATGATCTCTATCCTTTGTAAAATCAGTTGAATATATGATCTCCCCTACCTTTTATGTGGACAAACTTGTGATGCCTGTTAATAAAAAAATTCCACAAAGTTGTCATAGCATAATGCATTGATTAATGTTGTTGTGGATATAAGTATTGAACAGGTGAAAGTTTGGAAATTGGGAAGATGTTAGAAACTTTTTTGTTTTAGATGTATCCATGACTTCTTTTTTATTTACTGCAATTGGCATTCTATGACTCCTGTTTTTTATTGACTGTATTTGACATTCCTTGTGATATGATCTGTTGGCTGTTTTTGCATTTATGTTTAAATCATAATTTTTGTAGCAGGAATTTTAATATAAGGGTCATATTTTAGATGAGTGGTGTTTTGGTTTTGCTTTTTTCTCTATATATGTTTTTCCATGATCAGAGATATATATTGATGCACAATTCCGTTAGGTTCCAGGTGCCCATTTTTTTTTTGGGACTTGAGAGCCAGCTGGTCAGCACCAGCTAGCTAAGAACCAAAGGGCGTGCTCGAGTGCGGGATCGAACCGCAGCTGCAACATGGGGGATAAACGTCACAACGGACTGGCCCACCACGAGCGTGCAGGAACGCCTCACAAACGAGCCCTCACCGCGGATCGAACCCACGACGTGGGGGATCATACGGGACCATTGTACCACTGCGCCATGAAGACGTTCGGTTCCAGGTGCCCATTTTACTATCATATGAAGTTTGCCTTTCTTGTCTGGCTGCAACTACCCATTACCAATGTATGCAAGACCATAACAAGGCAAACACACACACGCGCATGTATACACAAGCATTTTCCTACATCTCTATCTCTGTGCATGATAGCTAAAATAACTGATTCCCTCTGATTTATCAGACCTGTTTTTTTTTTTTTTTTCTTTTTTGAGAAAAATCTGAATCAAGCTGAAATGCTCTCTGCGCTTGATCCATATATAGCACCTAATGAGATTTTGAAAAATTGCATTTACAAGTCAACTTCTTTCTTTTTTTTTTTTTAAAAAAGAAAAGGATAAACCATATTTATTTATAATCAAGAGTTTGTGTTACATATCCAGAAATTACAAAGGAAATAGACATTTTGACATTGGGGATTCCTGGAGTTGAGGGCTTCAGCTAGTTGCTCTGGTCCAGGTCTGTTGGCGTGCTCTCCTCGTCGCCTATGCCTTGTGGCATTGCCCCCCGAGGAGAAGTTTAATGAATTTTATCCTGCATGAGCGTGCACACACATACACCCACCAATACAACACTAATATGAACTGACACCACTCATTGCTTGCTTTACCAGCAGGGATCGAGGAAGATGTACAGAAAGCATCTGTGTCCTTTTTCTATAGAGACATCAAGCTAGACTTGATCAACTACTCAATGCCACCTCCAATGAAATTGTATTGCTCTTCTCTGTAGTGTTCGACTAATATCATGCTTGGAATAATTTGAGGTTCTTCTCATTGTTTGTGATTTTTATTTAGTTTGATCAGATGGCCTCCTCTTCAGCACCTCAATGAATAAGAGCTGCCTATTGTTTAGACTGGACGGTCAGGATTAGAACATCACTGGGTCCAGTCTTTTACAATGTTATCAATGGCTGAGATTTAACAATGAATGGATGGTTGGTTCAGAAGATTTAAAGACTATCGGGACACATCCCTTTACAATGATGTAGTGATATTGATTGATAAGACTTCAAAGTAAAGTTGTTACTTATATATGGTTCAGAAGAGATGATTAAATTTATATATGGACCATTGCAGGCATGAGGCATGCAGATTTTACTTATATAAGGAAAACCACATTGTAGACAAACAGATGAGCTTTTTTGTAAGAGATGTCGGATATTGTGAAGGTCTGTCTACTGCAGGATTGAAAGAAGAAAACAAGTGGCGAAAAGCAGCATTTCAACCATTCTATTTGGTGATAACATATCTACACAATCCATTTGGACAGTTAAATAGCCTATGTGTGTGTACCTTTATCATGCCTCCATAAAGAATGAGACGTCGTCACTGAGGAGCACATCCAATATGGAAACAAAGCAGAATTCCTGAAAGCAGACATTATTACATTTTGTTGTAGGAATGTAGTACGTAGCAAACATAATTTTTAAAGCAGAATTAAACTTTCATCATGATGATATCCATCTAATATATCTCCTTAGTTCAAATATAATAAAAAGAAAAAGGCCAGACACAAACTGATGAAATTATAACTTAACAGCTTTGTTCAAGTAAAAAGCACTGCCTGAGTGAGGTACACAACAAAAAATAAGTTCATAATATAAGATACCTCTACCTATTATGAATATCAATGTTGAACAATTAACAATAAATATCAATGCGTATTTTGTTGAACAATTAACAATAATTATAATAAACATAAATATCAATGTGTATTTTGTTTCCGTGAAGGAAATAACAAGACAACAAAATTATCACACACTCTGGATCGTGATAGGTCAACCCTTGAATAATAAGCGTCTTTCCCGAGTCAAGAAGAAATTTAGCATGCATAACATAACACACATTAGTGGTTTGTTGGTAGAATTACACAATTCAATGAAGTAAAAAGTTATTAATCCATTCAAATTTTCTTTTGCTTCCATAAACCATGCAACACAAATAGAGGCTTTTCTTTGTAAGAAACATACTCATTGACAAAGCATTCAGAATTTCTACATACCAGCCACATTATATATACTGATGGCCCCACACGTGGCCCCCTGATGGCTTGACACGTGGAGAGCGGTCCGTCCCACCTCTTCGAACCTCACGGTTCACTCCCTCGAGTCTCAACGCTACCATAGCGAGAGCCAGAGAATCCCTTCGGAGTTCTCACCAAAGTTTCCCCCAACGTCGAAGGACGATCCCCCCTTCGACCCCGAATAGGTTGAGAAGCAGAGCGCTCCCTGCCCCGAGGAACCCAGAGCCTTTCCAACAATGGCGTCACCATTCCTTCTAGAAGGTCTCGAAAGGATTGAAGCACCAGAAAAGGCACGAAGCGCTGGCTGGCCCATGGGGATTTTCCCGCCAATCTGTTCCACCCACGAGCCTATAAATAGAGGTCACCCTCCTCACTGAGGAGAGGAGAAAAACATTTTGGAGAAAATATCCACTCTCAAAAGCCCTCTCTTTCCCACTGTATCTTGGGGGGAGGATTCGTCCCCCTCCGTGCATTGTAATCGTGGAAGTAATAGTGAATTTGGCTCAAAGCCACCGTGGTTTTTCCCTGTTTGGAGGGTTTTCCACGTAAAAACTTTTCTCCTTCCTCTTCCCATCACCTTCTCTAAATTTCTGTTTGGATTTTACTGGTTCCCAATCCCCCAATCTCAAACAAATTCAAGTGTTTGTCGAAATCACGGCTCCGGCTAGATTCGGCATCAACATATATATATATATATATATATATATATATTGCTATGTTTCAATGTTACACACTAGATAATATAAATATGTTTTTTCCATGTTGTTAGTTGGCGAGAAAAATTCAGGGTGCTCACAAGCTCTAACGTGCAGGCCAACGAGCACTAGAAAGAGGTGCCCAAACCTCAAGGTGGAACTAATCCAAAACCTGAAGCTTCAGAATTTAATGCAAAAGTCATGCCCGGCTCTAACTAAACAAGTGATCAGCAACAACAAAAGGTAAGTAGTGATATTGATTGATAAGACTTCAAAGTAAGTAAAGTTACTCTTTCCTTGAAGATTATATGAGTCTAACTCTTTAATTGACTTGTTTATTTTATAAGCAAAGTTGTACTCTTTCAGAAATACTGATTACCATATTTTTGCAATTAATTAGATTATGATAAATTTTATAAGCAGCAATAATTTTAAAGTCCAAAACATTAAGATTTTGAAGGAGCTCTATCTGCTTCAAGGTTTGAGATTACACATGACATGTGTTATGACTTTTTATAGAGGTTGAATGTTTTTTGTTTTTGAATGAGTTAAAAATGTTTTGGCACATAAACTTTACTTTTCTCCAACTAAGGATCAATGCAATGCAAACCTGGATACAATTCCAGTAATTGATTTTCTTAAGCAGAAAATTTACAACGGTCTAATTATGAAACTCTAATAATTCCAAACAAATCAACCAACAAAAGTAGCAAAACAAATAAAAAAGGAGGCGTGATAATGAGAAGAGACAAAGGATAGAAATGGTTACATTACATGTGTTGATGCCGAATCTAAATAGAATTCCAATCATGTGTACATTTGGTACACAGGAAGCAGGATCCACTTGCTCAAATTAATGCAATATGATTTTCTAAATTAAAGAGTAAATTTCTGACTATATATTTTAATTAAGTTCATGATCAAGCTTCCCATGTAGCATAGCATAAGAATATAAACACCTACCCTAGCTAGCTCCAGGAAAGCTTTATTTTTTATTTCAATCTACACTTCACATGAGAGGAAAAAGTGTTGAATATTAACAAATATTCATGTGCCGTGTAAGCAGATAAGTAGGTTGAGATAATTAGGCTTCAATTTTCAAGCTATATCCAATTCAAGATGATTAGATTAGAGTGAACCATAACAGTATTAGTGTACTCGTACGGCCGCTCAACTCTCTTTATAAATAGGATCAGAGTTAGCCAATCAAACACATCCCTCTCTTGCAGACAAGAGACCATTAAACTTTTGGGAATTGAAATAACACATAAGGCCGAACAATCATAATAAAATACACCTACTATCAATGTTAACATGCACAGGCTTAAATAGGAACACCCATATCAGTATAAGTTTCATGTTCTTTTTTGTTTTCTATTATTTCTACGTTGTATTATGTTGATATCAAATTTTGTTTAAATTAATCAACTTAATCTATTTTGTTTGCACAAAACTTGCAGCGTGAATGGCAGATCCAGACCATAACGAGCTTTGCAAGGATGCTCTTGAAAATATTAGAAGTTACCTTCAGCTTCAAAATTATATCAAATGGGGTCCTATTTCCTTGTCTTGGTCTTCTATAGCTAGAAAGCGGCATCATCCTTCAACATTTCATCTTCCATTTTTGGTCTTTTATGATGCTTACAAGAAAAATTCGGCAAGATTTTTTAGTTTATTAACTCAAAAGGTTTATCACAAAGATTTTCCGGAATTACGTGGGTGTCACATTTGCGGTTCTTCACATGGTTGGTTGGTGACGATAGATATCAACTTACAAATACAGTTGTTTGATCCATTCTCACAATGCATAATCAAATTGCCTTTAATGCCTTTATCTGCGGAAGATTGTCATACAACTAGTTTAAGGTATGCCGACTTCCATCAACGCTTGATGGAAACATCAGAGGAAGAGTTGCGCGACCAATTGATATATAAAGTTATTTTATCTGCTGACCCTCGAAAGACTTCAAACTATATGGTGATATCTAGTTCTCATAATAGGTGCAAACTAGGATTTTGGAGATCGGGTGATGCTGCATGGACTACAATGGAGAATGATCCTGAATGGAGCACGGAAGATTTTCGCTATGGCCTCATTCAAGATTTTTTATTGCACGAGGGAAAATTATATGTTTTGAGTGAAGCGGCTCAATTATTGATTGTTGATCTTGTTCCACATCCCAAGTTGATCACATCTGTTAGGTTTGATGAAATGAGTAAGTCACCAAGTTATTTGGTAGGTGTCATGGGAGAGGTGCTCATTGTCATGCAAGGGAGAGATGATATGGAGGAAATTACAACATCCTTTGGGATTTTAAAGTTTGACACAGAAACTTGGGAAACTAACGAGTTGAAAAGTATAGGAGATAATGTTTTGTTCTTGGGTGGCAATCGTTCCATGGTCTTTCCGAGCAATGAACTTTTAGGCTACCAAAAAGACAAAATCTATTTCACTCATCATGATTTTAGTATGCATCGGCTACGCGGATTTGAAGATAGGGGTGTATTCAACATTAAAGATGGAACAATTGAACCATTTCCTCCAAATGATCTCCACGTCCCTGAAAAATCCAGACAAATATGGCTAGAATGTCCATGGTAGCCAGGCATTGGAGCAATTTGCTTATGGAATTATTTTGTGGTATTCAGGATTTATGAGCTATGAAAATGCTCTTTTTCAATTAAACTTGCACTTCTTATTTTAACAAAGATGATAAGTTCTTGGTTGTGTAATTTCAAATTTTGCAGCAATGTGTAATCTCAAATTTTGCAGCAATGCTCCTGCATCTATGATTCTTGCTTGATTATGGATGTTTGTAAACTTAGTATTTATGTTAATGGTTGACATGCGAGCTTATTTTTCGATGATCTTCCCATCCATACGGTTGGAAATCCTTCAAACATGTTTTAAGGGGGCCAAACGGGACACGACCTTGAATGCACAGTATTACAGGGTACTAAACTGATAAACGGGCAAACCACAGGGTCGTTGTGGTTCAATTTTGAACCACGAGGACCGAATTGAAAAAGTCACAAACCACAGGGTACTTTTTTTGTAATTTCCCCTTAAATTTATATATGGACCATTGCAGGCAGATTTTACTTATATAAGGAAAACCACATTGTAGACAAACAGATGAGCTTTGTAAGAGATGTCAGATATTGTGAAGGTCTACTGCAGGATTGAAAGAAGAAAACAAGTGGCCAAAAGCAGCATTTCAACCATTCTATTTGGTGATAACATATCTACACAATCCATTTGGACAGTTAAATAGCCTATGTGTACCTTTATCATGCCTCCATAAAGAATGAGATGGTGTCACTGATGAGCACATCCAATATGGAAACAAAGCAGAATTCCTGAAAGCAGACATTATTACATTTTGTTGTAGGAATGTAGTACGTAGCAAACATAATTTTTAAAGAAGAATTAAACTTTCATCATGATGATATCCATCTAATATATCTCCTTAGTTCAAATGTAATAAAAAGAAAAAGGCCAGACACAAACTGATGAAATTATAACTTAACAGCTTTGTTCAAGTAAAAAGCACTGCCTGAGTGAGGTACACAACAAAAAATAAGTTCATAATATAAGATACCTCTACCTATTATGAATATCAATGTTGAACAATTAACAATAAATATCAGTGCGTATTTTGTTGAACAATTAACAATAATTTTATAATAAACATAAATATCAATGTGTATTTTGTTTCCGTGAAGGAAATAACAAGACAACAAAATTATCACACACTCTAGATTGTGATAGGTCAACCCTTGAATAATAATAAGTGTCTTTCCCGAGTCAAGAAGAAATTTAGCATGCATAACATAACACACATTAGTGGTTTGTTGGTAGAATTACACAATTCAATGAAGTAAAAGTTATTAATCCATTCAAATTTTCTTTTGCTTCCATAAACCATGCAACACAAATAGAGGCTTTTCTTTGTAAGAAACATACTCATTGACAAAGCATTCAGAATTTCTACATACCAGCCACATTATATATATATATATATATATATATATTGCTATGTTTCAATGTTACACACTAGATAATATAAATATGTTTTTTTCCATGTTGTTAGTTGGCGAGAAAAATTCAGGGTGCTCACAAGCTCTAACATGCAGACCAACGAGCACTAGAAAGAGGTGCCCAAACCTCAAGGTGGAACTAATCCAAAACCTGAAGCTTCAGAATTTAATGCAAAAGTCATGCCCTGTTCTAACTAAACAAGTGATCAGCAACAACAAAAGGTAAGTAGTGATATTGATTGATAAGACTTCGAAGTAAGTAAAGTTACTCTTTCCTTGAAGATTATATGAGTCTAACTCTTTAATTGACTTGTTTATTTTATAAGCAAAGTTGTACTCTTTCAGAAATACTGATTAGCATATTTTTGCAATTAATTAGATTATGATAAATTTTATAAGCAGCAATAATTTTGAAGTCCAAAACATTAATTAGATTTTGAAGGAGCTCTATCTGCTTCAAGGTTTGAGATTACACATGACATGTGTTATGACTTTTTATAGAGGTTGAATGTTTTTTGTTTTTGAATGAGTTAAAAATGTTTTGGCACATTACTTTTCTCCAACTAAGGATCAATGCAATGCAAACCTGGATACAATTCCAGTAATTGATTTTCTTGAGCAGAAAATTTACAACGGTCTTATGAAACTCTAATAATTCCAAACAAATCAACCAACAAAAGCAGCAAAACAAATAAAAAAAGGAGGCGTGATAATGAGAAGAGACAAAGGATAGAAATGGTTACATTACATGGATGTAATCATAATCGGCGAGGAACCAGGACAGGAACGGCCGTGGGGCGGCTTAACGAAGGATAAACTGATGAGCCTCCGCAGACGAAGAACATAGTCTAAAAAGGAACTAAACTAGTGGGACTTTTCAGACTTTAAATATATTCTGATTTGACTAATTAAAGGAGAACGAACATAGTTTGAAAAATATTTAAATAATATATTCTGAGTTGGAGATCAAAAAACATAAATAATTATTTTAAATAAAATATTATCTCAAACTATATATATATATATATATATGTTGTCCTATTCAAATTATAACTATTTTTTAAGTCTGAGTCCTGTATATTCAGAGTTGGAGATCTAGCTCTTTTTTATGACTTTTTATGGAGGTTAGATTAAAATAAGAGACAAATATTTATAGGTCCCTGAAATAGTAATGGGGTCCCTACCCAACACACCCAACACCTACCTCAAGGAATTCCCAAGGCATATCGTAATCAAGCTTTGAGTGACTAAATGAGCAATTTCCCTTAAAATAAACTATAGATGGTTGGAAAGCTTCAAGAAAATTACAAAAAATAAAAAAAATAAATTCAAACTTTAAAATCATTCAAAATAATATATAAGGGGATATAATCTACCCTAAAATAAGGGAAATTGAACACAAATTGGATATAACTAGTATAAAAATTCATATGTTTTGATAAGATATATAATAATCAAAATAAGAATACATACCTTATACCTTGAGAATTAGAGAACCCACAAACTGAATCCATAAATTGTAAAAAAGAAGGGGACGGTAGAGGCAAGGGGATAGAGAGGCCACAACCCTAATTGACATACAAAAGAGTTCCACTCGACATCAAAATTAAAGAGCTCTCCAACTCTAACTAGGACTTAGACTTTAAGTTCTAATTTGAAAGAGACAACATGGTTTGAAATTTTTTTTTTAAATATATTATCTATTTTCTGAGATGGAAAACAAATAAATAAATAAATATTTTAAATAAAATATTATCTTATTAAAACAAAACAAATAAATATGGGGGATTATCTCTAACCATATATGTTATCATAGTTAAATTACAACTACTTTTAAGCCTGAGTCCTATTCAGAGTTGGAGAGCTCTTTTGGGCTGCGTCGATTATATAGGGTTGTGGCTTCTCAATTTTTTCTATAAATTGGATCAAGTACACGCCGGATTCTACCCCCACCTCCTCTCTCTTGCCTTGCGTTGCCTTGCCTCTACTATCCCCCCTTCTCTTTTGCAAGTAAAGATTAAGTTTGTGGTTTCTGAAATTCTCAAGGTATGTATCTTATTTTGATTATTATCTTATCAAAACATATGATTTTTATACCAGTTATATCCAATTTGTGTTCAATTTCGCTGATGTTAGGGTAGATTATATCCCCTTAAATATTATTTCGAATGATTTTAAAGTTTGAGATGTGCATTGTGTCAATTCCCACATGTTGTCCTATTCAAAGTAGAACTACTTTTTAAGTCTGAGTCCTATATATTCAGAGATGGAGTCTTGGAGATTTATGTCGATTAATTAGGGTTGTGGCTTCCTTCTCAACTTCTTTTTTTTTTTTTTTTTTTTTCTATAGATTGGATAGAGTCGGCGGCACAATTCTCTCTCCTTGCCTCTACTATCCCCCCTTCTCTTTTGCAAGTTAAGATTCAGTTTGTGGTTTCTCAAATCCTCAAGGTATGTCCTTTTCGATTCTTATCTTATTAAAACATATCCAATTTATGTTCAATTTCCCTGATTTTAGGGTAGATTATATCCCCTTATATATTATTTCGAATGATTTTAAAGTTTGAGATGTGCATTGTGTCAATTCCCGCATTTACACTTTTTTGTTGTTTGTTTGTTTGTTTAAGAAATAAATGAAATACTGCAAGTGTTTATGATTTTGTTAACACTAAATTGGAAACTTTTGACTCCTGTTGAAGAGGTTGGGATGTGCATTGTTTCAAAACTTTTTTTATGGAGGTTTTTTTTTTTTTTTTTTTTTTTTAAAAAGGAAACCACTTGAATGATTAGATTAGAGTGAACCATAACAGTGTACTCCTATGGCCTCACAGACCTCTGTATATATGTGTGTGTGTGTGCGCGCGCGCGCCCGCGTGTGTGTGTGAGAGAGAGAGAGAGATATTCAAACCCAAGAATTGTACCTTGGAAGATCAGATAGTGGAAGAATTCTTTGCTTCCTTGGCATTAGCATTAGAAATACACAACGACCAGTAAAAGAAGACTTCAGGATAGTAACTAATTATGATAAAATTATATGACAGATTAGTGAAGCATTACCTAGATGTAGCAGTACCTAAGCGGATAGCAGACTCATGAAACTCATCCAGTCACAGATAATTATGTGATCAGTCTCCATAACTTTGCATGTTATTCTGTCAAGATGACACACATAAGATAGTAACTTTAGCATGATAGATATGTCATCTTTTAAACTAAGATTCTTTCAGAAGAAAAACTTGCGGGAGTAGAATAAATTGAATAGGAAGAACAAGAATCGAAAAAGAACAAGGGTAAGTGTTCAACCTGAGCCTTTTGCTGTCATATAATCACAATGAATCGAAAAAGAAGAAAAATGAAGTGGTAGAAATGGGAAAAAAATTGGTGACCTGAAGATAATTTTTTTTTTTCCTTTTTATGATAAAATCTTTATGTTGCTAGGTCTTACTCTTACATGAGTAGATGATGAACAAAGGCATGCCCAACCCTCCCAAAAACAGTCCTCAAGAGATTGTTGTTTATTCCTAGATTAAAATCATCTTACATACGTAGAACAGAAAATTTAGCATGGAAGGGACAAGAAATAAAAGTTTAAATATAACTACATAGATCAACCAAATTTTAATCTCTGGACTGAATAGAGACTTTTAATAAGAGGAAAAAAAGTAACAATCAGAACAAGTCCTACTCATTTAACACTACACCCGCGTGCCTAGGATTTGAAATAATATATAAGAGGATATAATCTACCCTAAAATCAGGGAAATTGAACACAAATTGGATATAACTATTATAAAAAATCATATGTTTTGATAAGATAATGATCAAAATAAATACCTTGAGAATTTGAGAAGCCACAAATTGAACCCTTAACTTGTAAAAGAGAAGAGAACCGTAGAGATAAGGAGGGAGTGGGTAGAATCCAGTCTATAGAAAGAGTTGAGAAGCCAAAACCCTAAAATTGACATCAAAAAGAGCTCTCCAACTCTAACTAGCACTTAGACTTAAGTTCTAACTTGACTGAGACAACATGGTTTGAATAAATTTAAATATATTATATATATTATGAGATGGAAAACAAATAAATAAATATTTTAAATAAAATAGTATCTGATTAAAATAAAATAGACAATGTTTTATATTTAAGAGCAAGCTTTATTTACATATACCCTATACTCGGGAATTTTTAATATCAAATAAATAAATGTGGTTTATTCACTCTTTTAAGGGAAAAAAAAGAAGGCAGGTACCTACTGGGACATCAAAAAAACCAAATGCACAAAGTAACTTTAACTTGGGTTAAATATAAAACATAATGTTATAATATATATAAATTGACAATTTTACCCTTTTTATATATAATATCATTTCCAATATTAATTTTATCTTTTCTATTCTTAATAATTAAAGATATATTTTGTTAGTGATAAAATATATTATTATTATTATTACTATTTTCATTTTAAAAAATAAATTTCTAATAAAATATTTTGTTTTACTTTGAATATCTCACAGATAATTTTTAAAGTTTGTTATTAAAATTAAATATATATATATATATATATATATATATATATATATATGTTAATCATATTTTTTTTATAAATTTAATAAATTTATTTGTAGCTCCTTAATAAACTCATAATTTATTTATAATCTTTTTCAAAATTTAGTAAATATTTATTAATCATAGATAAATAATAATTATGAAACGAAGGGGTATTTTTGTCTTTTAATTTATTTTTAAAAAACTATTCAAAACTTTTGGTTGGAATAACTAAATTAAGGGGTGTCAAGTAAAATAAAAATAAAGGAGGGGCTTATGAGGTATTAGTGCAAAGTGAGGGGGTGGTAAGCAATTTGGCTATTTTTGAGGGGGTCACAAGTAAAAAACTCTAAAAATAAAAATTAGAGTATTACATGGACGGATAGTATATTTAAATCTTTTTCGTAATTATATATATATATTTTTTTTATGGGATGGAAAACAAATAAAAAAATATTTTAAATAAAATATTATCTGATTAAAATAAACAAATAAATATTGGGGATTATCTCAAACTCAAACAATATATTTTGTCTTAGTCAAATTAGAATTTAAGTCTGAGTCCTATTCAGAGTTGGGGAGCTCTTTTTTGGCGTCGATTAGGGTTGCGACTTCTCAATTTTTTCTATAAATTGGATCAGCATAGATCAAATTACACGCCGGATTCTACCGCCCCGCTCTCTCTCTCCTTGCCTTTCCTCTACCGCCCCCTTCTCTTTTGCAAGTTGAGCTTCAGTCTGTGGTTTCTCAAATTCTCAATGTATGCCCTTTTATCTTATTTTGATTATTTTCTTATCAAAATATATGATTTTTATACCAGTTATATCCAATTTATGTTCAATTTCCCTGATTTTAGGGTAGATTATATCCCCTTAAATATATATTTCAAATGACATGTGCATTGTGTCAATTCCCCATCTACACTTTTTTTTTGTTTAAGAAATAAATGAAATACTGCAAGTGTTTATGCTTCTGTTAACTAATAAATAGGAAACTTTTGAATCTTGAAGAGGTTGGAATGTGCACTGTTTCAAAACTTTTTATGGAGGTTGAATCTTTTTTTTTTAAAGAAAAAAAGACCACTTGAATGATTAGATTAGAGTGAACCATAACAGTGTACTCGTACGGCCACTCAACTCTCTTGATAAATAGGATCAGAGTTGGCTGATCAAATGCATCCTCTCCTGCAGATAAGTTCATTCAAAATCATTCATTGTGGCTTCTTAGGTTCACACAGTCTGTCTTTTATGTTATTGTGTTCATTGTTTTATCAAAATATATGATTTTTATGCTCGATGTGTGAAAAAAAAAATTATTATTATTATTATTATTATTATTATTATTATTATTATTATTATTCAACAATGTTTTTGAAGCATTGGAATCATCCATAAATGAGTCTAATCTAATTATTAAAGTGGTCTTTAAAGAAACATCCACACCCCGTAACATCTTTCAAAGAATAAGTTAGGTGGGATCTACAAGCTTTTCCAACCTATTTTGAGTCATAAGAATCCTCTTTAGCTAACAAAAGAATAAAGTAGAAAGGCATATGTATAGTATTTCATTTATTCCTCAAACAAAAAACTAATAATAATAAATAAGTGTAAATTGGGAATTGACATAAGGTTGAACAATCATAATAAAATACACCTCACTATCAAACTTTAACATGCACAGATTTAAATAGGAACACCCAAAACACTCTCCACCTGATCAGTACAAGTTTCATGTTCTTTTTTGTTTTCTATTTATATTATGTTGATATCAAATTTTGTTTAAATTAATCAACAAAATCTATTTTGTTTGCACAAAAATTGCAGTGTTAATGGCAGACCCAGATTATAACGAGCTTTGCAAGGATGCTCTTGAAAATATTAGAAGTTACCTTCAGCTTCAAAATTATATCAAATGGGGTCCTATTTCCTCGTCTTGGTCTTCTATAGCTAGAAAGCGGCATCATCCTTCAACATTTCATCTTCCATTTTTGGTCTTTTACGATGCTTATAAGAAAAATTCGACAAGATTTTTTAGTTTATTCACTCAAAAGGTTTATCACATAGACTTTCTGGAATTACATGGGCGTCACATTTGCGGTTCTTCATACGGTTGGTTGGTGACGATAGATATCAACTTAGAAATGCATTTGTTTGATCCATTCTCACAGTCCATAATCAAATTACCTTCAATGCCTTTATCTGAGGTCGATCGTGATTTTTTAAGTTTAAGGTATGTCGACGTCCATCAAGGCTTGATGGAAAAATCACAGGAACAGTTGCGAGACAGATTGGTATATAAAGCTATTTTATCTGCTGACCCTCGGAAGACTTCAAACTACATGGTGATAGTTAGTTCCCATAATTTGTGCAATCTGGGATTTTGGAGATCGGGTGATACTGAATGGACTACAATGGAGGATGGTCCTAAATGGAGCACACAAGATTTTGCCTATGGCATCATTCAAGATTTTTTATTGCACAAGGGGAAATTATATGTTTTGTGTGAAGCGCCTATTTTATGGATTGTTGATCTTGTTCCACATCCCAAGTTGATTACATATGTTCGGTTTGATGATATGAGTATGTCACCAAGTTATTTGGTAGACCTCACGGGAGAGGTGCTCCTTGTTATGCAAGAGATGGATTTTATGGAGGATTTTACCAGCATAATAACATCCTTTGGGATTTTAAAGTTTGACACAGAAACTTGTCAAACTAGTGAATTGAAAAGTATAGGAGACAATGTTTTGTTCTTGGGTGGCAATCGTTCCATGATCTTTCCGAGCAATGAACTTTTAGGGTACCAAAAAGACAAAATCTATTTCACTCATCATAAAGTTGAATCGCATCGGCCACGCGGATTTGAAGATAGGGGAGTATTCAACATTAGCGATGGAACGATTGAACAATTTCCTCCAAATGATTGCCACGACCCCACAAAATCCTCCAGACAAATATGGCTGGCTCGTCCATGGTAGCAAGGTATTGGAGCAATTTTCTTATGAAATTACTTTGTGGTATTCAGGATTTATGAGCTATAAAAATGTTCTTTTTCAATTAAGCTAGCACTTCTTATTTTAACAAAGATGATAAGTTCTTGGTTGTGTAATCTCAAATTTTGCATCAATGCTCCTGCATCTATGATTTTTGATTGATTACAGATGTTTGTATCTATTATTTTGACTCTAATAATAATAACAAAGATTATGATATTTTTCTATTGAAACATCTCTCCTTATGGTTTGTTCGTCATTTGCTTTGGTGGTAGGTGAGAAGCCGAGTTTTAATCACATGAATATCCAAATAAATATATATTAATTTATGAAAAAGGGGGCAAAATCTACATAACTTTCTAATTCCCTTGCCATTATAAAATCTACATGAATTATTGGTTTTTTTTAATTGTTGATATTCATGATATATTTTTTTAACCACAACTTTTATGACTTCAACTGACTGCCAATGTTGTATTGAATTTTATGATTCAAATCTATCGAGATCAGTTATATTTTTTAGTTTGAAAACATGTTTTCAAGTTATGATGAGAATGACAAGGAATCTGTATGTATGTCGGCAAGTCTGCAAGTTCCAGTTTTATTTTCTTTGCCCTTCAATTATATTGATGAGGCAGATTATGCATGATCTCTATCCTTTGTAAAATCAGTTGAATATATGATCTCCCCTACCTTTTATGTGGACAAACTTGTGATGCCTGTTAATAAAAAAATTCCACAAAGTTGTCATAGCATAATGCATTGATTAATGTTGTTGTGGATATAAGTATTGAACAGGTGAAAGTTTGGAAATTGGGAAGATGTTAGAAACTTTTTGTTTTAGATGTATCCATGACTTCTTTTTTATTTACTGCAATTGGCATTCTATGACTCCTGTTTTTTATTGACTGTATTTGACATTCCTTGTGATATGATCTGTTGGCTGTTTTTGCATTTATGTTTAAATCATAATTTTTGTAGCAGGAATTTTAATATAAGGGTCATATTTTAGATGAGTGGTGTTTTGGTTTTGCTTTTTTCTCTATATATGTTTTTCCATGATCAGAGATATATATTGATGCACAATTCCGTTAGGTTCCAGGTGCCCATTTTACTATCATATGAAGTTTGCCTTTCTTGTCTGGCTGCAACTACCCATTACCAATGTATGCAAGACCATAACAAGGCAAACACACACACGCCAGCATGTATACACAAGCATTTTCCTACATCTCTATCTCTGTGCATGATAGCTAAAATAACTGATTCCCTCTGATTTATCAGACCTGTTTTTTTTTCTTTTTGAGAAAAATCTGAATCAAGCTGAAATGCTCTCATGCGCTTGATCCATATATAGCACCTAATGAGATTTTGAAAAATTGCATTTACAAGTCAACTTCTTTCTTTTTTAAAAAAAGAAAAGGATAAAACCATATTTATTTATAATCAAGAGTTTGTGTTACATATCCAGAAATTACAAAGGAAATAGACAGTTTGACATTGGGGATTCCTGGAGTTGAGGGCTTCAGCTAGTTGCTCTGGTCCAGGTCTGTTGGCGTGCTCTCCTCGTCAGCCTATGCCTTGTGGCATTGCCCCGAGGAGAAGTTTAATGAATTTTATCCTGCATGAGCGTGCACACACATACACCCACCAATACAACACTAATATGTACTGACACCACTCATTGCTTGCTTTACCAGCAGGGATCGAGGAAGATGTACAGAAAGCATCTGTGTCCTTTTTCTATAGAGACATCAAGCTAGACTTGATCAACTACTCAATGCCACCTCCAATGAAATTGTATTGCTCTTCTCTGTAGTGTTCGACTAATATCATGCTTGGAATAATTTGAGGTTCTTCTCATTGTTTGTGATTTTTATTTTGTTTGATCAGATGGCCTCCTCTTCAGCACCTGAATGAATAAGAGCTGCCTATTGTTTAGACTGGACGGTCAGGATTAGAACATCACTGGGTCCAGTCTTTTACAATGTTATCAATGAATGGATGGTTCAGAAGATTTAAAGACTATCGGGACACATCCCTTTACAATGATGTAGTGATATTGATTGATAAGACTTCGAAGTAAAGTTACTACTTATATATGGTTCAGAAGAGATGATTAAATTTATATATGGACCATTGCAGGCAGATTTTACTTATATAAGGAAAACCACATTGTAGACAAACAGATGAGCTTTTTTGTAAGAGATGTCGGATATTGTGAAGGTAGGTCTACTGCAGGATTGAAAGAAGAAAACAAGTGGCCAAAAGCAGCATTTCAACCATTCTATTTGGTGATAACATATCATCTACACAATCCATTTGGACAGTTAAATAGCCTGTGTGTGTGTACCTTTATCATGCCTGCATAAAGAATGAGATGTCGTCATCACTGATGAGCACATCCAATATGGAAACAAAGCAGAATTCCTGAAAGCAGACATTATTACATTTTGTTGTAGGAATGTAGTACGTAGCAAACATAATTTTTAAAGCAGAATTAAGCTTTCATCATGATGATATCCATCTAATAGATCTCCTTAGTTCAAATGTAATAAAAAGAAAAAGGCCAGACAATGTCAAAATTATCACACACTCTAGATTGTGATAGGTCAACCCTTGAATAATAAGTGTCTTTCCCGAGTCAAGAAGAAATTTAGCATGCATAACATAACACACATTAGTGGTTTGTTGGTAGAATTACACAATTCAATGAAGTAAAAAAGTTATTAATCCATTCAAATTTTCTTTTGCTTCCATAAACCATGCAACACAAATAGAGGCTTTTCTTTGTAAGAAACATACTCATTGACAAAGCATTCAGAATTTCTACATACCAGCCACATTATATATATATTGCTATGTTTTCAAGAGTAGCATCCACATTACATATATATATATATATATTTTGCTATGTTTCAATGTTACACATGACATGTGTTATGACTTTTTATAGAGGTTGAATGTTTTTTGTTTTTGAATGAGTTAAAAATGTTTTGGCACATTACTTTTCTCCAACTAAGGATCAATGCAACGCAATGCAATGCAAACCTGGATACAATTCCAGTAATTGATTTTCTTAAGCAGAAAATTTACAACGGTCTAATTATGAAACTCTAATAATTCCAAACAAATCAACCGACAAAAGCAGCAAAACAAATAAAAAAAGGAGGCGTGATAATGAGAAGAGACAAAGGATAGAAATGGTTACATTACATGGATGTAATCAATCATAATCGGCGAGGAACCAGGACAAGAACGGCCGTGGGGCGGCTTAACGAAGGATAAACTGATGAGCCTCCGCAGACGAAGAACATAGTCTAAAAAGGAACTAAACTAGTGGGACTTTTCAGACTTTAAATATATTCTGATTTGACTAATTAAAGGAGAACGAACATAGTTTGAAAAATATTTAAATAATATATTCTGAGTTGGAGATCAAAAAACATAAATAATTATTTTAAATAAAATATTATCTCAAACTATATATATATATATATATATATATATATATATATATATATATATATTGTCCTATTCAAATTATACCTACTTAAGTCTGAGTCCTGTATATTCAGAGTTGGAGATCTAGTTTTTATGACTTTTTATGGAGGTTAGATTAAAATAAGAGACAAATATTTATAGGTCCCTGAAATAGTAATGGGGTCCCTACCCAACACACCCAACACCTACCTCAAGGACCCCAAGGCATATCAAGTAATCAAGCTTTGAGGACCAAACGAAAGCAATTTCTTAAAATAAACCATAGATGGTTGGAAAGCTTCAAGAAAATTATAAAAAAAATAAATTCAAACTTTAAAATCATTCAAAATAATATATAAGGGGATATAATCTACCCTAAAATAAGGGAAATTGAACACAAATTGGATATAACTAGTATAAAAATTCATATGTTTTGATAAGATATATAATAATCAAAATAAGAATACATACCTTATACCTTGAGAATTTGAGAAGCCACAAACTGAATCCATAAATTGCAAAAAAGAAGGGGACGGTAGAGGCAAGGGGATAGAGAGGCCACAATCCTAATTGACATACAAAAGAGTTCCACTCGACATCAAAATTAAAGAGCTCTCCAACTCTAACTAGGACTTAGACTTTAAGTTCTAATTTGAAAGAGACAACATGGTTTGAAATTTCTTTTAAATATATTATCTATTTTCTGAGATGGAAAACAAATAAATAAATAAATAAATATTTTAAATAAAATATTATCTTATTAAAACAAAACAAATAAATATGGGGGATTATCACTAACCATATATGTTGTCATAGTTAAATTACAACTACTTTTAAGCCTGAGTCCTATTCAGAGTTGGAGATCTCTTTTGGGCTGCGTCGATTATATAGGGTTGTGGCTTCTCAATTTTCTCTATAAATTGGATCAAGTACACGCCGGATTCTACCCCCACCTCCTCTCTCTTGCCTTGCGTTGCCTTGCCTCTACTATCCCCCCTTCTCTTTTGCAAGTAAAGATTAAGTTTGTGGTTTCTGAAATTCTCAAGGTATGTATCTTATTTTGATTATTATCTTATCAAAACATATGATTTTTATACCAGTTATATCCAATTTGTGTTCAATTTCGCTGATGTTAGGGTAGATTATATCCCCTTAAATATTATTTCGAATGATTTTAAAGTTTGAGATGTGCATTGTGTCAATTCCCACATGTTGTCCTATTCAAAGTAGAACTACTTTTATTTTAAGTCTGAGTCCTATATATTTAGAGATGGAGTCTTGGAGATCTAGCTCTTTTTGATGTCTATTAATTAGGGTTGTGGCTTCCTTCTCAACTTTTTTTTTTTTTTTTTTTTTTTCTATAGATTGGATAGAGTCGGCGGCACAATTCTCTCTCCTTGCCTCTACTATCCCCCCTTCTCTTTTGCAAGTTAAGATTCAGTTTGTGGTTTCTCAAATCCTCAAGGTATGTCCTTTTCGATTCTTATCTTATTAAAACATATCCAATTTATGTTCAATTTCCCCGATTTTAGGGTAGATTATATCCCCTTATATATTATTTCGAATGATTTTAAAGTTTGAGATGTGCATTGTGTCAATTCCCGCATTTACACTTTTTTGTTGTTTGTTTGTTTGTTTAAGAAATAAATGAAATACTGCAAGTGTTTATGATTTTGTTAACACTAAATTGTAAACTTTTGACTCCTGTTGAAGAGATTGGGATGTGCATTGTATCAAAACTTTTTTTTATGGTTGAATGATTAGATTAGAGTGAACCATAACAGTGTACTCCTATGGCCTCACAGACCTTCTCTGTATATATGTGTGTGTATGTGTGCGCGCGCGCCCGCGTGTGTGTGTGTGAGTGAGAGAGAGAGAGATATTCAAACCCAAGAATTGTACCTTGGAAGATCAGATAGTGGAAGAATTCTTTGCTTCCTTGGCATTAGCATCAGAAATACACAACGACCAGTAAAAGAACACTTCAGGATAGTAACTAATTATGATAAAATTATATGACAGATTAGTGAAGCATTACCTAGATGTAGCAGTACCTAAGCGGATAGCAGACTCATGAAACTCATCCAGTCACAGATAATTATGTGATCAGTCTCCATAACTTTGCATGTTATTCTGTCAAGATGACACACATAAGATAGTAACTTTAGCATGATAGATATGTCATCTTTTAAACTAAGATTCTTTCAGAAGGAAAACTTACTCTAAATTGTTCAGTCATTGTGCTCAACAAACGGGAGTAGAATAAATTGAATAGGAAGAACAAGAATCGAAAAAGAACAAGGGTAAGTGTTCAACCTGAGCCTTTTGTTGTTATAATCACAATGAATCGAAAAAGAAGAAAAATGAAGTGGTAGAAATGGGAAAAAAATTGGTGACCTGAAGATAATTTTTTTTTCCTTTTTATGATAAAATCTTTATGTTGCTAGGTCTTACTCTTACATGAGTAGATGATGAACAAAGGCATGCCCAACCCTCCCAAAAACAGTCCTCAAGAGATTGTTGTTTATTCCTAGATTAAAATCATCTCACATACGTAGAACAGAAAATTTAGCATGGAAGGGACAAGAAATAAAAGTTTAAATATAACTACATAGATCAACCAAATTTTAATCTCTGGACTGAATAGAGACTTTTAATAAGAGGAAAAAAAGTAACAATCAGAACAAGTCCTACTCATTTAACACTACACCCGCGTGCCTAGGATTTGAAATAATATATAAGAGGATATAATCTACCCTAAAATCAGGGAAATTGAACACAAATTGGATATAACTATTATAAAAAATCATATGTTTTGATAAGATAATAATCAAAATAAATACCTTGAGAATTTGAGAAGCCACAAATTGAACCCTTAACTTGTAAAAGAGAAGAGGGCCGGTAGAGATAAAGAGGGAGTGGGTAGAATCAAGTCTATAGAAAGAGTTGAGAAGCCAAAACCCTAAAATTGACATCAAAAAGAGCTCTCCAACTCTAACTAGCACTTAGACTTAAGTTCTAACTTGACTGAGACAACATGGTTTGAATAAATTTAAATATATTATATATATTATGAGATGGAAAACAAATAAATAAATATTTTAAATAAAATAGTATCCGATTAAAATAAAACTTACTAGGGGATTATCTCAAATTATATAATTATATATGTTGTCATAGTCAAATTGGAACATAAATAAATAAAATATTATATATTATATATATTCTGAGATGGAGAAAAAACATAAATAAAGATTTTAAATAAAATGTTATCTTATGAAAATATTATCTCAAACTATATTATATGTTCTCATAGTTAAATTAGAACTACTTTAAGTCTGTGTCCTATTCAGAGTTGGAGAGCTCTTTTTGACATCGATTAGGGTTGTGGCTTCTCAACTTTTTTTTTTCTTCTATAAATTGGATAAAGTCGGCACAGATCAAATACACGCCGGATTCTTCTAGCCTCTCTCTCTCCCCCCTTGCCTCTACCGCCCCTTTCTCTTTTGCAATTTAAGGATCAGTTTGTGGTTTTCTCAAATTCTCAAGGTATGTCCTTTTATATTATTTTGATTATTATCTTATCAAAACGTATGATTTTTATACCAGTTATATCCAATTTATGTTCAATTTCCCTGATTTAAGGGTAGATTATATATACTTTTATATTATTTCGAATGATTTTAAAGTTTGAGATGTGCATTGTGTCAATTCCCACATTTATACGTTTCAGCTTGTGGCTTCTTTAGTTCATGCAAATTGCCTTTTATGTTATTTTGTTCGTTGTTTCATCAAAATGTATGATTTTTATGCTCGATGTGTCAAAAAAAATTAGAGTAGATTGTATTCGCTTATTATTTAAGATAATTTTAAGTTTTGAATTATTATTATTATTAAACAATGTTTTTAAAGCATTGGAATCATCCACAATTGAGTCTAATCTAATCATTAAAGTGATCTTTTAAAGAAACATTCACACCCCTTAACATCTTTCAAAGAATAAGTTAGGCGAGCTCTACAAGCTTTTCCAACTTTTTTCGAGTCATAAGATTCCTCTTTAGTTAACAAAATCTTAAAGTAGAAAGGCTTATGTATAGTATTTCATTTATTCCTCGAACAAAATAGTAATAATAATAAATAAGTGTGCATTGGGAATTGACATAAGGGCTAAGGCTGAACAATCATAATAAAATACACCTCACTATCAAACTTTAACATGCACAGATTTAAATAGGAACACCCAAGACACTCTCCACCACGATCAGTACAAGTTTCATGTTCTTTTTTGTTTTCTTTTATTTCTACATTATATTATGTTGATATCAAATTTTGTTTAAATTAATCAACTGAATATATTTTGTTTGCACAAAAATTGCAGCGTGAATGGCCGACCCAAACCATAATGAGCTTTGCAAGGATGGTCTTGAAAATATTAGAAGTTACGTTCAGCTTCAAAATTATATCAAATGGGGTCCTTTTTCCTCATCTTGGTCTTCTATAGCTAGAAAGAGACATCATCCTCCATTTTTGGTCTTTCACGATGCTGACAAGAAAAATTCAACAAAATTTTTTAGTTTATCTACTCAAAAGGTTTATCACATAGACTTTCCGGAATTACATGGGTCTCACATTTGTGGTTCTTCACATGGTTGGTTGGTGACGATAGATATCAACTTACAAATACAGTTGTTTGATCCATTCTCACGATCCATAATCAAATTACCTTCAATGCCTTTATCTGAGGTCGATCGTGATTTTTTAAGTTTAAGGTATATCGACGTCCATCAAGGCTTGATGGAAAAATCACAGGAACAGTTGAGAGACAGATTGGTATATAAAGCTATTTTATCTGCTGACCCTCGAAAGACTTCAAACTACATGGTGATAGTTAGTTCCCATAATTTGTGCAATCTGGGATTTTGGAGATCGGGTGATACTGCATGGACTACAATGGAGGATGGTCCTAAATGGAGCACACAAGATTATCACTATGGACTCATTCAAGATTTTTTATTGCACAAGGGAAAATTATATGTTTTGAGTGATGCGGCTCATTTTTGGATTGTTGATCTTGTTCCACATCCCAAGTTGATTACATATATTCATATTGATGATATGATGGGTCTGTCAGGAAGTTATTTGGTAGATGTCATGGGAGAGGTGCTCCTTGTTATGCAAGAGATGGATTTTATGGAGGATCTTACCAGCATAACAACATCCTTTGGGATTTTAAAGTTTGACACAGAAACTTGGCAAATTAGTGAGTTGAAAAGTATAGGAGACAATGTTTTGTTTTTGGGTGGCAATCGTTCCATGGTCTTTCCGAGCAATGAACTTTTAGGATACCAAAAAGACAAAATCTATTTCACTGATCATAAAGTTCAGGCGCATCGGCCACGCGGATTTGAAGATAGGGGCGCATTCAACATTAAAGATAGAACGATTCAACCATTTCCTCCAAATGATCGCCACGACCCCACAAAATCCTCCAGACAAATATGGTTGGCTCGTCCATGGTAGGCTTGGTAGCAAGGCATTGGAACAATTTGCTTATGAAATTACTTTGTGGTATTCAGGATTTATGAGCTATAAAAATGCTCTCTTTCATTTAAGCTAGCACTACTTATTTTAACAAAGATGATAAGTTCTTGGTTGTGTAATCTCAAATTTTGCATCAATGCTCCTGCATCTATGATTTTTGCTTGATTACGGATGTTTGTAAAATTTATAATATTCTATCTATTATTTTGATTCTAATAATAATAACAAAGATTATGACATTTTTCTATTGAAACATCGTTCTTTGTGGTTTGTGCTTCATTTGCTTTGGTGGTAGGTGAAGTTCAAGCTCAGTTTTAAACACATGAATATCCAAACAAATATATATTAATTTATGAAAAAGGGGACAAAATCTACATAACTTTCTGATTCCCTTGCCATTATTAAATCTACATGAATTATTTGTTTTTTTTTTATTGTTGATGTTCATGATATATTTTTTTTTATCTACAACTAGTATGACTTCAACTGACTGCCAATGTTGTATTGAATTTTATGATTCTAATCTATCAAGATCACTTTGTCTGTTTTAGTTCGAAAACATGTTTTCAAGTTATGATGAGAATGACAAGGAATCTTTATGAATGTCGCCAAGTCTGCAAGTTTCAGTTTTATTTTCTTTGCCCTTCAATTATATTGATGAGACAGATTATACATGATCTCTATCCTTCTTAAAATTAGTTGAATATGTGATCTCCACTACCTTTTATGTGGACAAACTTGTGCTGCTGGGGTTTAATAAAAAAATTCCACAAAGTCGTCGTATGGTCATGCATTGATGAATGTTGTTGTGGATGTAAGTATTGAAGAGGTGAAAGTTTGGAAATTGGGAAGATGTTAGAAACTTTTTTTGTTTTCGATGTATCCATGACTTCTTTTTCATTTACTGCATTTGGCATTCTATGACTCCTGTTTTTCATTGACTGTATTTGACATTCCTTCTTGTGATATGACCTCTTGGCTGTTTTTTGCATTTATGGTCAAGTCATAATTTTTAGCAGGAATTTTATAAGAGTCATATTTTAGATGAGTGGTCTTTCTATGGTTCAGGAATGAGATAAACTGCATTCCTCTATTTTTGTTTTTGTTTTTCTTTTTACTACTTGGAAGCCAATTTGTTATTCTGATTTCAGTTATTGATTGCTGATTTATTTTCTCTTGCTGTTTGGTTGATCTTTCAAAGCAGCCAAGATGGTGACGCTCACGGCTGAAGAGCAAGATAGTGGATTCAAAGACACTGGATTCTCTGCTAGCCAACAATGTAGCAGTTCCATCAATACAAAAACTAAGAATTGAGGAGCTTGTTTTCTTGCAACTCATTTGAACCATTGTGGTTGTTTGGATTTCTAATTTTCAGTCATAAATAATAAAATCTTTGCTTCTAGTCTATATTTCTTGTTTTTTCAACAATTGCTATACTTGCAAAGAAATCCTACTTTGATGTCTTAAAAGTTTAATTAATTAAATTAATATAATTATAAGTTTTTCTAACCATTGTGGGTTCATTTGGTACCCCCCTTAGGTTTAATTAATAAAATTTATATAATTCTAAATTCTAAATTCTAAAAACTATCTATCTATATTATTAAGAAAGAGTAGGCTATATTAATTTTAATGAAAAAAATATAAAAAATAAATAAAGAAATAATATTAAGATTCTAGAATTCATGCAAAAGATGATTCTCCATCACGAGAATCAAAATAAACTGTGGAGCAGAGAGCATGATCCATGTTGCATGGCATCCGCCAATCAAGCAAATATGAACTCTGTAACTAAGAGATTCATACATGTGAATCAATTAAGTTCAAATTCAGTAAGGACAAATTAAGAATTTTGCCAATTAAGTTCGAACTCTGGTAAGTACAACATAGAGCAATTCGGGCAAGTGGATCTCATAATCAGCTTGTAAAACAGGTTCTGAATCCCTCTCAAGACTACAAAAATAATAACTTCTAGTGAACAACATAATACAGGCGAGACTTGATATTCCCTCGTTAAAACAGACATTCGGATTGTAATAGCTGAACATTAATGAATTTGGATTAGAAGCCAGCTGTGATTTTGGCAAAGAGTGCCTTGAAATCTTTTGTTGGTGTACCACTCACTCCCTTCTTGTTTTGCTGGCAAATCAAAAGCCTTGAACTTTGCTTCTTCAAATTGCAGTGCCTACTGCCTGCCAATGCACAAAAATAAAATTTCATAATAATAAATGCATATAGATGGATGTTTCATGGTGCAATGCCCATGAGGCTATTCATGGAATCAAAGCATCGGTTTCTGCATGATAACAAATGCATATTACACACTACAGAACAGATCATTTTACACAAATGTTGGTAGTGTCCTTTGAAGATTCACCAATAAAGGAATAATTGTGATTATGGCAACTAACTGTGAGGGGAAAACATGAAACAAAGTATAACATTCTTATTTGCAAAATAAGCTTTCATAATTTCATAACCATAAAATGGAGGAATTTTCTTTTGCTTCCATTAGCAAATCAGTGGCTAGACTACAGCATATTCAAGCTTTGTCTAGTCCCTTTACGGTTTACCCCTTCAGCATCAGTGTTCTTAAAGGAAAAGTACAGCTGATAACTATAAGGCTAAATTAGAAAATAACCTTAGTCGTTTCATTTGGTCTCCGCGTTGACTGGTAAGACTTCTTGTAGTATTATGAAAACTTTGAAGTTTTTAGGAAAAGTAACTTTGGCAATTCTATGGATTAAGTACAACAAGTTCATGCTTTCTATACTTCATCATGTCCATCATCAGTTTAACTTTCAGGAAAACAAATTTTGATAAACTAATGGATAAAAAGTTTGAAGATGTCTTCAAGACAAACATCATGTTTTTTTAAAACTGATTCGCGACATTGATTTACTCACTATATCTTGGTTTGTTGTAGCTCATGCAGCAAAACAACAAAAGCTAGGAATGACCTAGACAAGAAAAACCTTGCCTTCACTAGAGAGGAAGCCCGACAACCAATGGGTGACAAGGCCCATGAGGACAACACATAGGGAGAGACCCATCACGCACCTAGACATCTAACGTGTTTTATGTTTTATATTTAAGAGAAAGCTTTATTTACATATAACCTATACTCGGGAACTTTTAATATCAAATAAATAAATGTGGTTTATTCACTCTTTCAAGGGAAAAAAAAAGGTTGTTACCTGTTGGGACATCAAAAAAACCAAATGCACAAAGCAACTTTTTCGTGTTGAATTAACTTCACTATAAATATCACCCTCTTTAAAATTACACGCCAAGTTAAACACAGATAACCGAACAGGCAAGAAATTGAGGTGGCTAAATAGATGTTATTTAGCCTACATGTAGAACTAGTTTTCCATTTTTCTGGGAAAGGTAATATATGAATGTAAGTGAAAATGGTAAGATTCCCATTGATTGATTTTGTTTCTGCTGCAAGTTTATGCATTTAATATACTTAGTCATCAATTTAGAAATGCAACATGCCAAGGTTCTTACAAATTACAAACTCAGATAGAGTTATCAAGTGACATCTATGCAGAATTTATTCCATTAACTGCAGAGCATAATGCTATGCTATATTAAGTAGTAGCCATTATTGGCAAAGAAAACATTAACATCAATGAAAAACTAATTGAATTTAACACAAAGACTATTCTTTAACATACTGTTTTTTCAGGTCATTAAGATGGCATAATAGTAGTGTCAAAAATGGGAGATTTTTCTCAATCTAACCATATAACAGTGTACTCATACAGCCTCAACTAAACTTTCAATCTAAATATGAACAATTTTATTTAAGAAAAAGGCAGCTAAATTAGTTAGATATGTTTTTTAAAAAATAATAATAAAATATCATGTATTGCTTGTAATTGGACAAGAATTAATGCAAAATAATTGTCAAAATAGAATTCCAATCATGTGTACATTTGGTACATAGGAGGCAGGATCCACTTGCGCAAATTAATGAAATATGATTTTCTAAATTTGGGAGTAAATTTAAGTTCTAATATGACTGAGACAACATGGTTTGAAAAAAAAATATATATGATCTATATTCTGAGCTGGAAAAAAATAAATAAATATTTTAAATAAAATATTATCTGATTAAAACAAAACAAATAAATATTGGGGATTATCTCAAACAATAAATGTTGTCATAGTCAAATTTAGAACTTCAAGTCTGTGTCCTATTCAGAGTTGGAGAGCTTTTTTTGGCGTCTATTAGAGTTGTGACTTCTCAATTTTTTTTTTTTTTATAAATCGGATAGAGTCGGCATAGATCAAGTACACGTCGGATCCTACCCACAGCCCTCTTTCTCGCTCTCTTTCTCCTTGCCTCTATCGTCCCGTCCTCTTTTGCAAGTTAAGGTCCAGTTTGTGGTTTCTCAAATTCTCAAGGTATGTATCTTATTTTGATTATTATCTTATCAAAACATATGGTTTTTTATACTAGTTATATCCAATTTATGTTCAATTTCCCTGATTTTAGGGTAGATTATATCCCTTATATATTATTTCGAATGATTTTAAAGTTTGAGATGTGCATTGTGCAATTCCCACATTTACACTTTTTTTTTCTGTTTAAAAAATAAATGAAATAATGCAAGTGTCTATACTTATGTTAATTAAATAGGAAACTTTTGACTCTCGGAGAGATTGGGATGTGCACTGTTTCAAAACTTTTTATGGAGGTTGAATGTTTTTTTAAAAAAGACCACTTGAATGATTAGATTAGAGTGAACTATAACAGTGTACGCATACAGCCTCACTAAATATTGTACCAATATATAAACACTTTCAATTTTATTATTATCTATTTATGTATTTTTATTTTTAATTTATTTCATTTTATTTCATTTTATTTTAGTTTATTTCATCTTATTTTATTTTATTTTTATTTCATATTTGAGAGTGACATAAAAGCAGTAGAATCCATATATACAGAATTCCCATCTAGTATGGGATTAAGGCTTAGCAGTTGTTGTTGTTGTTGTTGTTGTTGTTAAAAAGGCATCAAAAGTAATTAGGTATGTTTTTTAAAAAATAATAATAAAATAGCATGTATTGCAAGTAATTGGACAAGAAATAAAGGAAAATAATTGTCTAAATAGATTTCCAGGATCCACTTGCGCAAATGAATGCAATATGATTTTCTAAATTTTGGAGAATTTTGACTATATATGTTAAGTTCATGATCGAGCTTCCAATGCAGAAGCACAGCATAAGAATATAAACACCTACCCTAGCAGCCTAGCTTGCTCCAGGAAAGCTTTTATTTTTTATTTCAATCTACACTTCACATGAGGAGGAAAAGGTGTTGAATATTAACAAATATTCATGTGCTGTGTAAGAAGATAAGTAGGTTGAGATAATTAGGCTTCAATTTTCAAGCTATATCCAATTCAAGATGATTAGATTAGAGTGAACTATAATTGACAGGTGTACTCATACGGCCGCTTAAACTCTCTTTATAAATAGGATTAGAGTTAGCCAATTAAACGCATCCCTCTCTTGCAGACAAGTTCATTCATTGTAGACAATAGACCATTAAACTTTTATGCGGAACAACGTGTGATGAATAATAACAAGACTCACCACACAGAAGACTCCAAGGGATTACTACTCCCAATGAACTCCATTCAAGATAGCAACCATTCAAGGTTTACAGCCATAATACTAAAACAACCACAACTGGAGACCAACTCCTTCTACAAAATCACAAGGAAAAGCTTAAAATGAGAGAAAAAGATAAAGATGATGGCAGGAAAGAAGAGCGGCGGCGATGAACTCCCTGAAGTCTCCAAGAGACCCTGTGCCTAGGGTTTTCCGCAGTTAAAATTTGCCTCATCGCGATCCGGCTATTTACCCTTTTATACTCCATCCACATAGTCACGGGTAGCGTGGATTAGGTTTCTTCTCGCGCATGCTTTGGCGACACGCGTCGTGGTCCCGCGGAATCGATATTCCCTGGCCTCCATTACCATACTGACGCATGGCGTTTCCCTTCAATGTCCGTTTCTCCCGTACGTGTCGCCCTTCTTCAAGCGGCATCTGGCGTTTCCCTGCTTCTTGGTCACACTCCGACGCGTCCTGCATGGCTAGGGTTACAGGAAACGTGACACAACGATTCAGTTTCTGGCTTCTTAGGTTCACACAGTTTTTCTTTTATGTTATTTTGTTCATTGTTTCATCAAAATATATGATTTTTATGCTCGATGTGTCAAAAAAAAATTAGAGTAGATTGTATTCGCTTATTATTTAAGATAATTTTAAGTTTTGAATTATTATTATTATTATTATTATTATTATTATTATTATTATTATTATTATTATTAAACAATGTTTTCAAAGCATTGGAATCATCCATAATTGAGTCTAATCTAATTATTAAAGTGGTCTTTTAAAGAAACATTCACACCACTTAACATCTTTCAAAGAATAAGTTAGGCGGGCTCTACAAGCTTTTGCAACCTTTTTTGAGTCATAAGATTCCCCTTTAGCTAACAAAAGCATAAAGTAAAGAGGTTTTTCATTTATTCCTCAAACAAAATAATAATAATAATAATAATAATAATAATAATAATAATAATAATAATGATAATAATAAATAAGTGTACATTGGAAATTGACATATGGCTGAACAATCATAATAAAATACACACCTCTATCAAACTTTAACATCTCCGGATTCAAATAGGAACCCAAAACACTCTCCACCCTGATCAGTACAAGTTTCATGTTCTTTTTTGTTTTCTATTATTTCTACATTATATTACGTTGATATCAAATTTTGTTTAAATTAATCAACTGAATATATTATGTTTGCACAAAAATTGCAGTGTGAATGGCCAACGCATACCATAATGAGCTTTGCAAGGATGGTCTTGAAAATATTAGAAGTTACATTCAACTTCAAAATTATATTAAATGGGGTCCTATTTCCTCATCTTGGTCTTCTATAGCTAAAAAGAGACATCATCCTCCATTTTTGGTCTTTCACGATGCTGAAAAGAAAAATTCAACAAGATTTTTTAGTTTATCTACTCAAAAGGTTTATCACATAGACTTTCCGGAATTACATGGGTCTCACATTTGTGGTTCTTCACATGGTTGGTTGGTGACGATAGATATCAACTTACAAATACAGTTGTTTGATCCATTCTCACGATCCATAATCAAATTACCTTTAATGCCTTTATCTGAGGAAGATCATGATTTTAGTAGTTCAAGGTATGTCGACGTCCATCAAGGCTTGATGGAAACATCAAAGGAAGAGTTGCGAGATTGTTTGGTATATAAAGTTATTTTATCTCACGAATTCTAAAAAACTTCAAACTATATGGCGATAGCCAGTTCTCATAATAGGTGCAATCTGGCATTTTGGAGATCGGGTGATGCTGCATGGACTACAATGGAGGATGGTCCTAAATGGAGCCCACAAGATTATGGCTATGGCCTCATTCAAGATTTTTTATTGCACAAAGGAAAATTATATGTTTTGAGTGATGCGGCTAATTTATGGATTGTTGATCTTGTTCCACATCCCAATTTGATTACAAATTTACAGATCGATGATATGAGTAAATCACCAAGTTATTTGGTAGATGTCATGGGAGAGGTGCTCCTTGTTATGCAAGGGATGGATGCTATGGAGGATATTACCGACATAACAACATCCTTTGGGATTTTAAAGTTTAACACAGAAACTTGGCAAACTAGTGAGTTGAAAAGTATAGGAGACAATGTTTTATTCTTGGGTGGCAATCGTTCCATGGTCTTTCCGAGCAATGAATTTTTAGGATACCAAAAAGACAAAATCTATTTCACTCATTATAAAGTTGAGGCACATCGGCCACTCGGATTTGAAGATAGGGGCGTATTCAACATTAAAGATGGAACGATTGAACCATTTCCTCCAAATGATCGGCACGACCCCACAAAATCCTCCAGGCAAATATGGTTGGCTCGTCCATGGTAGGCTTGGTAGCAAGGCATTGGAGCAGTTTGCTTATGAAATTACTTTGTGGTATTCAGGATTTATGAGCTATAAAAATGCTCTTTTTCATTTAAGCTAGCACTTCTTATTTTAACAAAATGATAAGTTCTTGGTTGTGTAATCTAAAATTTTGCATCAATGCTCCTGCATCTATGATTTTTGCTTGATTATGGATGTTTGTAAAATTTATAATATTCTATCTATTACTTTGATTGTAATAATAATAACAAAGATTATGACATTTTTCTATTGAAATAACGTTCTTTGTGGTTTGTGCTTCATTAGCTTTGGTGGTCGGTGAAATTCAAGCTCAGTTTTAAACACATGAATATCCAAACAAATATATATTAATTTATGAAAAAAGGGACAAAATCTACATAACTTTCTGATTCCCTTGCCATTACAAAGTTCGATCGAGGATCAATTTGGCTATTGCATGATCATTGGAATGTCTTTCTTGCATTTCCAGCTGATTCCTGGAATGCATATGAAGCTTAATTAGAAAGGATTCAGAAAATTATAAGTAGGAGAGAAGAGAAGCTATCACAGAAAACATATTTATGAAAGATGATCATTTAGATGGGTGAACAACTTACGATAAGCCGGTGACATAACATTTTCTGTAAACCACATATGACATAACAGAAGATGCAAGGAGCAAATAAAACTTGTAGATTATGCAATGCTATTGAGAAGAAAATAAATAAATAAATAAATAAATATATATATATATATATATCTATATATATATATATAATCACAAGGCTAAGTGTTCAACCTGAGTCTTTTGCTGTCATATAATCACAATGAATTGAAATAGAAGAAAAATGATGCGGTAGAAATGTGATGAGAACCCACCCAGCAGGAGAAGCCAGCGGCGACGGGTAGCACGCAGGCGTCATGGGGTGGAAGGCTAGCCGGCGAGTTCTGGAGGAGGTGTTGGCCTGGGCGGGAGATGTTCTAATCATATTAACAAACTAATGGTCTTATAACACCATGTTTAGTTTATTAACCAAGTAATGGCATAATTGTAATAAGAAGAGAGGTCTCTTATATTATATATATATAATATATATATAAGCCCTCTTTCTTTTAGGTTTATTAGCAGCTTTTTGACTGGAGGGATTTTAGGTGGCAAAAGGTCAGAACTTCCGGATTGGATGAGTAATGGATGTATTGTAAATTCTGGGTGGGAATTGGGACTGCTGGAGCCAGAGAAGTGTTCGACTTGAAGGCGCCCGACAGATGTTCGACGAAATGTCTGCAGCTTCTTTGTTAACCAACATGAAACTCCAGCGACTTCTGAATCAGGTGTGACTGTCTCCTATCAAAATGGGAAAAAATTTGATAAAAAATTTCTGTTTTATGATAAAATCTTTGTGATGCTAGGTCTTACTCTTAGATGAGTAGATGATGAACAAATTAAGGCATGCCCAACCCATCTATGCCAACTCTATCCAATCTATAGAATGAGTTTCACTCGACATCAAAATTAAAGAATTCTCCAACTCTAAGTAGGACTTAAGACTTGTTCTAATTTGACTCGGAGAACATAGTTTGAAAAAATTTAAATATATTATCTATATTCTGGGATGGAGAAAAAACATAAATAAATAAATATTTTAAATAATATATTATCTGATTAAAACAAAACTTATTGCCGTATTGAGAATTATCTCAAACTATATATATATGTTGTCTTAGTCAAATTAAAACTTTAAGTCTGAGTCCTATTCACAGTTGGAGAGCTCTTTTTGATGTCGATTAGGGTCGTGGCTTCTCAACTCTTTTTATAAATTGGATAGAGTTGGCACAGATCAAAAACACACCGGCGTCTCTCTCTCCTTGCCTCTACCGTCCCCTTCTCTTTGCAATTTAAGGATTCAGTTTGTGGCTACTTAAATTCTCAAGGTATGTCCTTTATGTTATTTTGATTATTATCCAATTTATGTTCAATTTCGCTGATTCTAGGGTAGATTATGCCCCCATAAATATTATTTCGAATGATTTTAAAGTTTGAGATATGCATTGTGTCAATTCCCACATTTACAATTTTTTTTTGTTTAAGAAATAAATGAAATACTGCAAGTGTTTATGTTTTTGTTAACTAAATAAGAAACTTTTGACTCTTGAAGAGGTTGGGATGTGCACTGTTTCAAAACTTTTTATGGAGGTTGAATGTTTTTTTATAAAAGACCACTTGAATGATTAGATTAGAGTGGACCATATAACAGTGTACTTGTATAGCCTCACCTAAATATTGTACCAATATATACACACTTTCAATCTAAATATGAACAATTTTATTTTTAAAAAAAGGCAGCTAAATTAATTAGGTATGTTTTTTTAAAAATAATAATAATATAGCATGTATTGCTTGTAATTGGACAAGAATTAAAGGAAAATAATTGTTTAAATAGAATTCCAATCATGTGTACATTTGGTACACAGGAGGCAGGATCCACTTGCTCAAATTAATGCAATATGATTTTCTAAATTTGGGAGTAAATTTCTGACCATATATGTTAATTAAGTTCATGATCAAGCTTCCCATGTAGCACAGCATAAGAATATAAACACCTACCCTAGCTAACTCTAGGAAAGCTTTACTTTTTATTTCAATCTACACTTCACATGAGAGGAAAAGGTGTTGAATATTAACAAATATTCATGTGCTGTGCAAGAAGATAAGTAGGTTGAGATAATTAGGCTTCAATTTTCAAGCTATATCCAATTCAAGATGATTAGATTAGAGTGAACCATAACAGTGTACTCGTACAGCCGCTAAACTCTCTTTATAAATAGGATTAGAGTTAGCCAATTAAACGCATCCCTCTCTTGCAGACAAGTTCATTCATTGTAGACAATAGACCATTAAACTTTTGGGGAGCAACGATTTAGTTTCTGGCTTCTTAGGATCACACAATCTGTCTTTTATGTTAGGGTTTTTTGCTTGCATGCCCCTACAAAACATCAAAATTGTTTATTTACCCTTACAAAAAGCCGATAATTATCATACCCCTACAAAATAAATAATTGCTTATACGCCTTTATAATCACAGATACCCTACAAAACCACTAACAACGACTAACAATGAGTAAATAATATGTATATAAGAATTATTGTTGCTTCATACAGTATGCAAGCAATTGTCACTTTTGTAAGGGTAAATAAGTAATTTTGATGTTTTGTAGGGGCATGCAAGCAATTTTGCCTTTATGTTATTTTGTTCATTGTTTCATCAAAATATATGATTTTTATGCTCGATGTAAGTTTTGAATTATTATTATTATTATTATTAAACAATGTTTTCAAAGCATTGGAATCATCCATAATTGAGTCTAATCTAATTATTTAAGTGGTCTTTTAAAGAAACATTCACACCACTTATCTTTCAAAGAATAAGTTAGGCGGGCTCTACAAGCTTTTGCAACCTTTTTTGAGTCATAAGATTCCTCTTTAGCTAACAAAAGCATAAAGTAAAGAGGTTTTTCATTTATTCCTCAAACAAAATAATAATAATAATAATAATAATAATAATAATAATAATAATAATAATAAAATAAGTGTACATTGGAAATTGACTTATGGCTGAACAATCATAATAAAATACACCTCACTATCAAACTTTAACATGCACAGATTTAAATAGGAACACCCAAGACACTCTCCACCACGATCAGTACAAGTTTCATGTTCTTTTTTGTTTTCTTTTATTTCTACATTATATTATGTTGATATCAAATTTTGTTTAAATTAATCAACTGAATATATTTTGTTTGCACAAAAATTGCAGCGTGAATGGCCGACCCAAACCATAATGAGCTTTGCAAGGATGGTCTTGAAAATATTAGAAGTTGCGTTCAGCTTCAAAATTATATCAAATGGGGTCCTTTTTCCTCATCTTGGTCTTCTATAGCTAGAAAGAGACATCATCCTCCATTTTTGGTCTTTCACGATGCTGACAAGAAAAATTCAACAAAATTTTTTAGTTTATCTACTCAAAAGGTTTATCACATAGACTTTCCTAATTACATGGGTCTCACATTTGTGGTTCTTCACATGGTTGGTTGGTGGCGATAGATATCAACTTACAATCTGATTGTTTGATCCATTCTCACGATCCATAATCAAATTACCTTTAATGCCTTTATCTGAGGAAGACCGTGATTTTCTTAGTTCAAGGTATGTCGACGTCCATCAAGGCTTGATGGAAACATCAGAGGAAGAGTTGCGAGACAGTTTGGTATATAAAGTTATTTTATCTGCTGACCCTCGAAAAACTTCAAACTATACTGGCCGATAGCCAGTTCCCATAATAGGTAATCTGGCATTTTGGAGATCGGGTGATACTGCATGGACTACAATGGAGGATGGTCCTAAATGGAGCACACAAGATTATCACTATGGACTCATTCAAGATTTTTTATTGCACAAGGGAAAATTATATGTTTTGAGTGACGCGGCTCATTTTTGGATTGTTGATCTTGTTCCACATGCCAAGTTGATTACATATATTCATATTGATGATATGATGGAGTCCATGGGGAAGTTATTTGGTAGATGTCATGGGAGAGGTGCTTCTTGTTATGCAAGAGATGGATGTTATGGAGGATCTTACCAAAGATAACAACATCCTTTGGGATTTTAAAGTTTGACACAGAAACTTGGCAAATTAGTGAGTTGAAAAGTATAGGAGACAATGTTTTGTTTTTGGGTGGCAATCGTTCCATGGTCTTTCCGAGCAATGAACTTTTAGGATACCAAAAAGACAAAATCTATTTCACTGATCATAAAGTTGAGGCGCATCGGCCACGCGGATTTGAAGATAGGGGCGTATTCAACATTAAAGATGGAACGATTGAACCATTTCCTCCAAATGATTGCCATGACCCCACAAAATCCTCCAGACAAATATGGTTGGCTCGTCCATGGTAGGCTTGGTAGCAAGGCATTGGAGCAATTTGCTTATGAAATTACTTTATAATAATCAAGATTTATGAGCTATAAAAATGCTCTCTTTCATTTAAGCTAGCACTTCTTATTTTAACAAAGATGATAAGTTCTTGGTTGTGTAATCTCAAATTTTGCGTCAATGCTCCTGCATCTATGATTTTTGCTTGATTACGGATGTTGGTAAAATTTATAATATTCTATCTATTATTTTGATTCTAATAATAATAACAAAGATTATGACATTTTTCTATTGAAACATCTTTCCTTGTGGTTTGCGCTTCAACTGACTGCCAATGTTGTATTGAATTTTATGATTCTAATCTATCAAGATCACTAGTATTTTTTTAGTTCGAAAACATATTTTCAAGTTATGATGAGAATGACAAGGAATCTGTATGTAAGTCTGCAAGTCTGCAAGTTTCAGTTTTATTTTCTTTGCCCTTCAATTATATTAATGAGACAGATTATACATGATCTCTATCCTTTTTAAAATCAGTTGAATATGTAGGAGATTAATTGGTGTAGATGTTGCTGTGGACAGGTTGAATGTTGGTCGAAATTGATGTGACTGAGGCGTGCAAATTGCACTGTCCTTAAGAACAATTTCGCCTCCTCTCTTGGTGCAACAGGATTTATGTGGCGTTGTTCTCCCAGGATTCAACAGTCTGGTTCCTCAAAGTCGTGCACCCGAAGTGAGGAAATGAGTGCTCCTGATTTGCTCCGACAAAGGAAGAGATGTAAGAATGTTGCAGAAAAAGGAAGGAGAAGGAAGAACAGGAGAATAAATTATGTATTTTGAGAAGCAGGATTGGGTTCCTTTTATAGGCATGGAACACAGAGGAGTACATCCATTGATGAAGGGAAGCATTGGTTCGTGGAAGAGAAGGCAAGCGCCAATTCAGAACTGACCGTTGTATCTGCGAATCGTACTGACCGACCGCTGAGAGAAAAGGAATACGTCTTCACCGCTGGATGTGAATCGCATCTTGACCGCTGATGGGAATAGTTGGGAAGAGAGAAACTGTCAAGTTAGTTGGAATCTCAACAACCAACTAGATAAAATAAATAAAAAATTAAAAGATTTCCCAACCAATCATGATAAATAAGAATTAATAAAAAAACGTGAGCCAAGAATCCGATTGCATTTGGTATGCATTGGCGTACCACACGAAGTTCGTAATTTCAAAGCTAAATTTGGAACGGGATTTCAAATCTAGTCTATATTCTTGTTTTTTTAACTATTGCTATATTTGCAAAGGAATTCCACTTTGATGTTTTAAAAGTTTAATTAATTAAATTAATATAATTATAAATTAATAATTATAAAAATTATCTATTTATATTATTCAGTGGGAGTATATTAATTTTAATTTTAAAAAATCTTAAAAAAATAAAAATAATAATCTTAAGATTTTAGAATTTATGCATTTAGGGTAACTTTACCGCCCTTATTGAGAGAATCACCACATTATCTTCCAATCCACTCATATTCATACAATGAGATATAAAAAAAAGAACGTTTATATCCATCCAGCCAAACACACTCATGTAAACTCGCATATCTGTAAATTTACATCCCTAGTTATCCCTATTCAAGGGATGAACACTTATTATGTGTTTGGTTGGATAAAGAGAAAAGCACTAGATGTATTCTTTTTTATGTTTGGTTGTTTAAATCCCCAAGAACTCTCATGTCGCCCAAAGTAGCATTAAAATCCCACATCAACATTAAAGTTGTTTCTAACTTTACATGTTTATAATAATGTGACAAGACTTTCATTTTCTTCTAAAAAACGCCACATTAGCAACTAAATAGCAACTCCCTAATTTACATGGTGTCGTTATACTTTACAAATCATTAATAATGTGACAAGACTTGCATTTTTTTAAAAAAAAATAATGCCATGTCACAACTACATAACAACTTCTTAATTTAATCTATTGTTGACATGGCATTATGTTACCTTACAAAATCAATAATAATGGGGCAAGAGTATCCATTTTTTTTTATAAAAAAAAACGCATTTTTATACAATTTTCTAGGCTGATTGCTATGATTAATGTACAAAATCTTGTGTAAAAAAGCAATCTCAAGCGTCCAGTTATATATATATATATATATATATATATATTCCAAGTCAACATGTTGTGTCAGTATGCTGGTGTGACATAACACATCAACATGCCACGTCAACATTAAAAGATTAATCTATTGAAAGTCCAGTTAACATGTCATATTAGCATATACAAGCCACATAGGCTACCACGTTGGAATAAAAAATTTGTTATATTCAAATCGTATGTCAACTGGCCTCCACCCACCATCGCGAGCGGAGGAAGCTGTTTTGTTGCCATAGAGTTTTGAGCTTTGGGGATTTCAGAGCATAGAGCTCAAGACGTCTGTTCCAAGGTCCATAGGGCTTGCTTCATGACTTGGGAGCACAAACCAAAGAAGCCAAAGATCCGAAGAAGTTCTACAGTGCGGCTTTCAAAATTGCAGTAACAGTACTCTCTATTGTCTTAGGAGGGATCATCAACTCTCCAGATTGTGTTCTATGTAATTGTGATGTTTTTGACAAGATGAGCCACATTGGCTAGTGACACAAAATTATAAGTTAATAGGGCTAAAACTAATCAAAAGTGTAAGCCAGCTTCCGTTGCTGCTTTCTCAAGCCATCGCGGCCCGTCAACTCCTCTATGGTACAGGGACAGAGCAGTATTCCGTCTTCCTTGGGTTGCTAATAGATCATCCAAGATGTTGTACTCCCTTGGGCAGTATTTTAATTCCACCAGTGGATTGCAATTGAGATAATCCTTGAGTTCTTGGGTTTTATTTATGTACCTCTAGTTGTTTTCTGTATCATCCTCTTCTAACAACCGCAATATTGATAAGCAATCTATGCAAATTTGATCCACCTTGATGTTGTTATTTCTTCATTGCTCCAGCGCCAGGTTAATTGCCATTAATTCTGCATAAAGACTAGTATCTGCATTCATTGCAGTGGTTCTAGCTAGCATAATTTTATCAGGAGCTCCAACTATAACAAAACCTGTTCCACAATTAGGGGAATCATTAGACCAGGATCCATCACAAAACACTGTGGTTAGATTGTTGAAGCTAGAGATATTAAGATACTCCCTTGTAAGTCTCTGATTCCTCTAGAGATGATCCTCTTTGGCCATAAGCATATCCATGAGAGCATGAGGAAGATGATATTGCGGATTAGTTTCTTGAAAATGAATTGTTTCTCTTGAAAGCATCTCCGGTTTCTTTCCAGCTATACGCTCCAGGTGATTGCCATCACTATCATATTCCAGCTCGGACTGGATTACAATCGTGAAAATAGAGGGACTAAAAAGGCTCAATTTATAATGAAGGGACTAAAAGGGTCGATTTGGTATAATAAAGGGACTAAGTTGGGTATTAGACCAAGAACCATTATACGAAGTATGGGTCATTGAATTTGACGGGCAATCACATTACAACAGTTTTCCTATGCAATATAATTCAACAAGCTTTATAGAACCAACTTCTATAGATCATGAATTGATGAACCTAGAGATTTCTCGTGCTGATGTTTATGTTAAATTATTTGCAATGCTAAATTTTCAAGGCACACTTCAACCATCTTATTATATATAATGAGGTGTTATTTTGTGAGAGATGCTAATAAATCAAAATACCGATTTGAGCATGCAGACAAAGATGAAATAATCACAACACATATGTCTAGGGATCCTTGCACAAGAGAGATGATTAGATCTCCACTAAACCACCTTCATGGATGTAGCATCCTACTTATTCTTTTCTCAAGCATGCCAAAAGTACATATTCATGAAACATCATACACCAAGTAGGCAAGTATACAGTCATAAATTTAAGCAAACAAAATACAAATCTCGAGGCAGCTATTAGTATATATATACATATAAATAAAATGTCATACGCTGAGGTCGAGGGGCTTATGTATGCTGAATTACATGTATTTTATTCAATAAGAAAAATGATAAAAAAGAGAGAGACAAAAATGCAAATTCAATGCCTCTGTTTGTACTTATGCCCTTAATCTGAGGTTCTTGAAACACTTTCAAGATAATTAATAATAGAGCCACAAGGTAGAAAACCTGGAATAATCTCTCTACTTTTCTCTTTCTAACCTTTTGGTTTCTCTACTAAAAAAGACAGAATTTAGTCCCTCTATTTTTGAAATAGGGTCAATGTAGTCCACAACTTAACGGGGCGTTAAACTACGTTCATTTACGTTGACATGGATTTTTTGGATTCAAATATTAATAAAAAAATAAAATATTAAAATATTTTATTTCTGAGGAGAAAGGAGCATTGTGCCTTGTTTAAGTAGAGGGACTAAAAGGTTAGCGAAAGAAAAGCAGAGGGATTATTTTGGCTATTCTACCAACCCACAATAACTAAAATAAATAAAATAAATAACCATTTGTGATTCGATATGTTGCCTAATGTCTCTTCACAGACACAATGTCAAACAGATATTTTCGATCCCACAATAATGATCATGAGTACGCAAATAAAGGTCTTTGACAAAAGGGATGTAGATAGAAGATATGCAACTAAACTCTATTGAAATCTCCTTCTACCTAAAAGCTTTCGTAATTAGATCATTGGAACTAAATCGGGGCAGAAGGCCCGCCTTGGCCAACTCTCTTCCTATGCAAGACCAGCAACAAACAGGAACCACTCGTCATCTTCTCCAGCAATTGTTGACGTCTTCCTCAACAATCAAATCTCAACCGTTATTCAGAGTCAAGTTCAATCTCAAGGAATAACTGGTTTTCACACCAACAATATATATATATATATATATATATATATATATATATATATATATATATAGACAGAGAGAGAGAGAGAGAGGCATGATAGGATCAGGCCGGCCACATGTGCGGCCGGCTAATCTTATCATGCCTTATATATATATATATATATATATATATATATATATATATATAATATTTTGTATAAACTGTATAGATATATGTGTATTTATGTATATATTTTGTTTTATAGTTATATACATATATGTAATTTTTTTAAATATATGTATCTATATAAGTTTTCTGAGAATAAGATAATGTAAACTATATATATATATATATATATATATATATAATTTAAAATATATGGATAAATCTATATACGTATAAATAAATTATTATAAATAGATCATAAAATATATTTTATATATATTTTATATATATTTAGTATTTACTAGATAAAAGGGGTGAAATGTTAAAATGACAAGTGCTATGCTAGGCCTAATCAGATCACCTCTACATATATATATATATATATAAGAAACCCCACTAATTTAGTCTTCAATATTTTCACCTAATCAAAATGCTCATTTTTATCCTTGTATTGTAAAAATCTTCGTTACGGTCCCTCTATTTTGGTGTATTTAATCGAATACGTCATTGGTGCTAACATGGCAGGAGATGTGGCATAGGAATGGAATACAAACAATTTTTTATAGTTGTATTTGTTGACATGGACATGACACATCAGCAAAAAAAATAAAAAGAAAATTTTAAAATATGCTGACGTAGCAAACTTTTTAAATAAATGATAATAGAATTAACAATTTAATAAAAAAATATATATAATTATGCTAATTACAATCAAATCAAAAAACAAAAACAAAACTAATCCTCCAATCAAAAATTAACAAATTTCTAAACCCTAAATCTAACATTTCTCGCCGTCGCCGCCCAAGAGCTCCTGCGCGTTCGGCTCCGAGGGGATCCCTAGTTAGAAAACCTTGCAGAATTTAAAATTGATGCACTGATCTGGCGGTCATAGAAAGCAGAGGAATTGACAACATTGAGCCTTTTTGAGAGAAAGCCGAAGATGGAGGAATTCCCTTTTGAGACGTTGGCTATTCTCCTCGCCGTTGGCCGTATAAATGGTTCTCGGAAAGAAGAGGAGCGTCAGAGACGTGAAGTAGCGCGTGAATCTCGCGCTCACTGACAACCCGAGCACGGTGCTGGCCATGAAGATGACAAGAAGAGATACAACCTTCATGAGCCCGATCGTCCAATCCTTCTTCCTCGGAGAAGAGGAAAGAAATCATCCACTCTCCGGCGGGGCGGCTAGAAATGTTAGGTTTAGGGTTTAGACATTTGTTAATTTGATTGGAGGATTAGTTTTGTTTTTGTTTGTTAATTTGATTGTAATTAGGATCATTATATTATTTATTAAATAGTTAATCATATTGTCATTTATTTAAAAAGTTTGACACATCAGCATATTTTAATTTTTTTTTTTTTTCAGCCAATACAGCTATAAAAAATTGTTTGTATTTCATTCGTATACCACCCACGATTAGCACCAGGGTCATATTCGATCAAATGCACCAAAATGTAGAGATCATAGGACAAAAATGTACATTGGGTCAAAATAAAAAATATATTTAATATTAAACTTCAATAAAAATTATTAAAAATTTTAATGAAATATCAATCGACAACCGAACAAAATTTTATAAATTTTTTGTTTCCATTGTATCTCATTTATTTTAATTCTTATTATTAGAAATTAATTACATTAAAAAATAATTATTATAAATAATTGAATATAATTGTGTCATAAAATATACCAAAAAATATATCTTAATGAGAATAAATTTAAATTTAAAAAATAATTGATAATAATTTCAACTTAAACATACCTCCTTAGTGTGTCCCAATATAAAAATCTAAAGAAAAATATTTTTAATTATTGGCATTTTCTATTAAAATAGTAAATCTAAATAACCATATAAATATTAAAAAAACTATTATAATAATTTTTTTAAAAAAATAACTTATTAGGGTTGTCTAAAATAGAATTTATAAATAAATTTATAGATCTGATAATTAGCAAAACCCCACACTGTTTATTTTATCCCTTAGGCCTTGCTTGGATGGGGTTTTGGAGGTTTCATAAGGGAAGGTAAGGAGAGGTAAGGGAAATGAAAGTAAGGCTTTTAACCAAATCTTGTTTGGGGCCAAGGTAAAGTAACATGAGATTTTTAAACCTTATTGTATTTGGATTGAAGGTAATAGAAGATAAGGTTATACACCAATATTGCCAAAATACATTTTGAAGAAATAATACAAAATTTATAGAATGTTATACTAATATTCAATTAATACTTAATATTATATACTAATAGATTGATTAATTTTAAAATTTTATTTACACACCTTGTAATTTGATTTATAATTTTAATAATTATTTTTTCTAAAATTATAAAATACTAATATAAAATACTAATATGGATATAAGTTCATGCATCTTTGGACAAACAGATAGATGGCAAATGATGAAACAAAGTTATCCTTGTGTAGATGAAGGCCTTTAATCTAGAGCCACAATAATAAATTATTTATGAAAAAAAAATTTAAAAGGAAAATTCTTTTGTTTTTGTCATGAAGAACCTTATAAGGAATTGAAAACTAAATTGCTGAGACAACTAACATGATCCAATTGCATATAGGGTCAAAGAATGGAAGTAAATGAACCAAATGAAAATTAAATAGGGAAGGCCATTGTGCAAACAACACTTAATATATTTCTGTAGTTGCATCGAGCTAAACTCCTGCAAATCTTAGAAATTAGAACTTAACTAGGAATGATTTTGATATATAAACATGATCATACAGAGAATTAAGTACATAATCATAAACAGTTGAGAAGATTTAATTGTTACTCTTACATTTCTTCTTTGATAGATGCCAACTTCCATCCTATAATTAACAAGAGTACAGCTTGATAAAAAATTGTGGAGTAGACTGCAGAAATACAAGACTTCAAGATTACGTGACTGTAGACAACAAAATGAGAAATATGGATAACAGGACTGCAGAAGCACATTTTCAAATACAAGGAAATATTCAATAAATTTTCATAGAAGAGCATAATACACAAATCCAGTCAACAAGAGCTTCACATTACTAGTCATCAAAAACCAAGTCAACATTACTGATCCAAAACAGCCAAAATTACACGTTGCAACCATAAAATGTTTCACATTACTAGTCAACATTACAAATCTGGGATCATTTTGGAACTCTGTTTGGACTTCAAACTAAGAGGGATGTTCTCCATGCATTATGGGGTACTAAGAACACCCCCTCGAGGGTGGACAATACCTTACGAGAAAGGTGGAACATCGCTGTTATGGCAATCACCTGGAGTACCTAGGGGGAGAGAAATAGACGGTGTTTTGAGGAAAAACAATGTGTTTACTTAATAATCATTCGTGATATCTCTTTCCTTATCATCTTTTGGTTGGATGCAACTCGGCTGTAAGAGCCGTTTGGAAGCGTGAAATGAACCCAGTCAGTAATCTGAAATTCACATCACCCACGCTGGGAGGGGATAACAATGGAGGGGACACCACAGGAGATGGACCTGCTCCATCTTGAAGAGGAAGGAAGACAAGATTGCTTGATGTTAAAAAGATTGGGCTAAAAGATGTACCTTTTTCCATGTTTTGACCAAGCAATGTATTACAACTTTATCTTAATTAAATAAAAATGTGGTTTATCCACTTATTTAAAAAAAAAAACATTACAAGTCCAAAACAAAACAAGCACAACTCAAAACATGGACAACTCCAAAAAAAAAAAAATCAGTCAACATGTGCCCTCCAATTCCTCCCAAGGACCTGCAAGAATAATTCTCAAAGTTACACATATGCCTTACATTAATTATTCAAGGTTTTCTAGAAAGAGGATGCTAACCTCAAAAATTAATTTCCTCCTTCATGATCACGGCGCATCCAACTCAACAATAAATCTTTACTATGCTCATTTGGACATCCAATCAAACCTTCCAACTTCTTGGGTTGCTCAATGAGAAACATGTAAGCCTCTGGTTGTGAGATTCTTAGATCCATAAGCATGGCCCACACATCACCAGCTTTAGTTGGATCTTGGTTACCAAAACTTGCCGCCAAAATATTAGTGTTGATATGGGATGCTTCAATCATGGTATTGGTTGATTGCATCATAACACTAGCAAATTTATCAAGTGATGTAGAAAACATGCTAATGTCATCATGAGTATCACATTCTTTACCTTTTTTGGACTTAGGGTCGTTGATAGAGTTTTGGGTGGGTGGTTTTGGTGGGAAACAGTGCATCAATAGTGCCAGGGGGGTTTTGATAATTTTCCCTTTATATATATATATATATATATATATATATATATATACCAAAACCGAATGTTATATCTATGTTAGTATATTTGTCTATATTTGCATATATGTACAAGTATATGAGTCAATGTATAACAATTTCAAGGAAATGACAAACTAAGATGGTTGGAGAAGGCTCTAAAAGCAGGACTGCAATTTTGAACTTATTCTGTTTTATCTAGTCTATTTTGTACTTTTTTATTAGCCTGTTTTCAGGCTCCCCACCTGTCGAAAAAATGTATAACAATTTCAAATTCATTCATCACTGTTTAGAAAAAGGCCGCATTCTTGCCGGGATTGAGTCGAAGTTGCTGATTGCTACAGACGTAGCTCTTCAGTCACAGGAGCAAATTGACGACATGAGAAAAGGTTTGGAGAATGACCTCTCCGAGAAAAGCATCCGAATTGATTATTTACAGTCAGAACTCAAGCTGTAGAAAGAGCTATATCAATCAGACATGGATGTATAGTTTCACTTCCTGGAATCAGAGAAAATACCAAGGTTGATGTCGTAACGCAGGAGCTGGAATCTGCCAATAGAAGCAAAGTTTAAGACATGAGATTAGTGGTTCTAGTTTAATTGTTTATCAAACAATGTTATACTACAAGAAGACTCCAAAAACTGAGCTGAAAAAATAACGGGTCTTGGGGTTAAAGATTTGAAAGTTATGAAAACACTTTATTGTCTAAACACACACTAGAACTGATCAACAATTATGATAAAAGTTGGATTAAATACATCAATTTTAAGTACAAAACAGTGGAGATTTGGAATATCATAAAATATACCAAAGTTTCATGTATTTTTAGAACCATGACCACTATGATTTAAAAAATGAGAGGAAATATCAACAAACAATCACTTTATCTTTTGATAGAATTTTGCCTGATCCATGGTTATTTGAAATCCCTTTACTGCTGAAACCCTCCTTCAACATGGATTTTGATTTGTCCAGCTTTACAGTTGCTCATTTAACCATAGATCTACATTGGGATGATGAATTATTACTCAACATATTTCCTAGTCCTCTTGCACAATGTATATCTAACATGCAGATTGAATGGGAAGACGCTCAGAAGCTCTGGAGTTGGAATGAAGGGGCAGAGGGAAGATCTACAACTACCATAATATATAACAGTTATAGAATGAAACCTGATCAGGAAGAGTGGCAGGGGCGGATATCATGGAAACTAGACCTTGCTCCAAGGATTAAACTATTCGTGTCGAAATACTTCCACAGATGTCTACCCGCACAACACCAACTATATATGAAACATATAGGACCAAATGATGTTTGTCCTATGTTTAGATGGGCTCAAAATGTGTGGGATGAAGTTAAAAGTGACAACTATCTGAGGGATTGGATCCCAAAATCTGGTAATCTGGTAATCTGTGTCATGGTCTCTGGATTTCAGATAGTATATACTAGGAAATCATAGAACTTCAACTAAAGAGAAACTCGTTGTTGCTAATACTCTCCGGCAACTGTGGAAAGCCAGGTGTAATAAAATTTTCAGGGCACTGACCTACCATCCGAACGCCATTGCTAGTAAAGCAATTGCCTTGGCCAAGGAATATCATAACAGGGGGGCTCCTATTGAAGAGATTGGCTTAAATGTTCAGAGAACCTGGCAAAGAGGTAAGGAGAGCTGGAATAGGATTTATTTTAATGACTAATTTGGGTCACTTCTGCATTGCAAGCTCAAGAAGTTGGAGTGCTAATTTAGTGTTTGAGGGAGAACTAGCAGCCATGAAGATAGACATCCAAAGATTGATAGAGATAGGAAGCTAATTCAGAAGTATTGGACACCTCCAATTTATCTCCTCCCTGCTGCTTCCTAACACTTCCAAACAAATCAATAAAGAAAAGGAAAATTAAAGAGAAAAAGATCTCTTGATGTGCAGTGAGGGAAAGAGTGGTTGGACTCACTAAGTAAAGCTCTGTAGTAGATCATGAGTGATGGGAACTAGAAACTAGAAAGCAATTGAAGCCATGAGAAACATGAGAGAAGGGAAAGGGATATAAGAGAGGTGGTGACCAGAGCCCAATGTCCTAAAAGCCTGCTCTATTAGATCCATGCTTGCACTTCAGTGCACTTTAATGGCCACCTAATCTAGCCTATATAAGCACTCCTCCACGCTCCACCTTCAAATATAACTCATACCAAGAGACACAGGAGAGACAGGAAAAGAGCTAAAAAGAGTGTGTGTGTGTGTGTGTGTGTGTGTGTGTGTGTGTGTGTGTTGTGTGTGTGTGTGTGTGTGTGTGTGTGTGTGCATCCATGGTGTCCTTGCAAGTAGGTCTCAATAATCCAGTACAAGATTCATTGAAGAAGAGGAAGTGGGAAGAAGACGGAGGAGGAGAAGAAAGAGAGGTCAAGGGGCAAAAGCTATGGATGGATGAAGAAGCCAAGGGGAAGGATGATATAGAGCTCAACCTGGAGACTCCTTTGCCTTTAGAGTTTTATCTAGATTTCAATATAGTTATATATGTATGTCCTTCATGCATGCAGTCTGGGGAGATGCACTACTACAACACAAGGACTCACATGAGGACCTCTATACACCCAAGACAGTGCACAGAAGCAGTAATGAGCTTGGACCTGGAGCTCAACCTTGCATGGGAGCCAAAGGAAAGCCATGCAAATGATCAAGAAGAGAACAACAAGAACAAGAACAAGCAGAGCAATTCTTCTCTTTTAACATCTTGGGTGTCAATGGATGATGAAGAGAAGGAGATGATCGCCGCGGTGTGCACGCATTGCCACATGATGGTCATGATGTGCAAGGCCTCACCAGCATGCCCAAACTGCAAGTTCGTGCACCCACCGCCCAACCCGAGCTCCCTGGCCTTGCTCAACGGTGAGCTCAGCCTGAGGCTCTTGTGTTGCAAGGACTAGAGGATCAGAGGACCATTCACAATGAAGACAATTAACAACAACTACAAGAAGTACCAATTACCTAGTAGGTAGACAATTCAGACATTGAAGAGGGATGAAAATATACAAGATATATCACACACACAAACACACTGTTTAAAGCAGACATCATTCGAATTTGCAATTACTAGTGAGGAGTACTCACCTACTGATCATCAGTGATCAGTCCAAGATCTTTCGCTTGTTTCTTCAGATTAGAGTGTACCTGAACCCAAAAAAAAAATTAATTAATAATAATAATAATAAATTATATAAAATTATTAATTAAAAAAAAGTATATTACCTTTATGACGTGGACATCTTGCCTTTTTTGGATGCTTGAAAGCATCCTGAGCATGAATGTCCACGGTGTGCAGCAGTGCAGTGCTTCTTTAAGTCTTTATCATTTCTCAATGTCTTCCCACATATAAGACAACTGATTTTCAAGAATCCCTCTTGAGCCGGAGAAAAACTCTGGCCCAAGCAACTGAATACAGCAGATTCCATCTGAAAATATAAATAAATTAGATATTATTTATTTAATATAACAACTAAAAAGCACAAATTAGTTCTATGTGGTAGATTCACACAATTGCTTGAGATCAACCACAAATATAACACACAAGTTCTCTATTTGCCATTTCCATATATAAACATCCTAGTTTCTTTCCACCTATAACTTAGATTTATTTTAGCAATCACACTTTAAAACCTTAGTGTTTTAGATAGAAATCAGAATTAAGCATATATGTGATCAATGCAAACTTTACATTGTGTAGTCAGTCCTGAAGCAACATGGGCTCATCAATGTTTTTCCATACTTCAAAATTGTTACAAGGTACCAAACCATTTAACTGTTATAAATAACAATTGAATTTGGATATCAACCATGGTCATAAAATCAGACAACAAAGAAGCGATCTGGTTCTGGCCTAAATCTAATCAATTCATCATGATTTTTTCTGAAAATGTCGAGGAAAATGGCACAAGAATGGGGAAATAGACATTAAAATTGTAAATTAACTCACTAGGAGTACTCTCTGTCTGTCTCAGGCGAGAGCGCGCGAAGTCTTTTTATGTTGACCCTGAAAATTTTATAAAGAAAAAGATTAAAAACATAATATTAATTACATACTATGACCCTGAAAGATTACAAATTAATGTGATACTAGAAACGGAATAGTGAGCCAGGTTTGTTGGTTTTTTGCATTTATGACCCTGAAAAGATTTAATGATTACTTATTTACACTCTCAAAATAGTTAGCTGATGAAAAAAAACTAAATATGATGATTTTTAGCTAGGATTACACTGAAAATTTGATGAAAAAAAAGGCACTTAATGCAATCTTATGGTATTTTTAGCCAAGAGAGATGAGCTGCACTAGCATTAATCACAACAAATCATATATAATAAAAACTATGAAATAAAAATCAGCAAAACCGGCATTAATAGAGAAATAGTTTCGATCTAGATGATGAAAAACATACTCAAAAAGATGTTCTAAAATCTAGAATGATCTAGCTGTTAAAATTTTAAAAAAAAACTCAAGATCGATCTTGATCTTTAAAGCTAGAACTACACTACCAATAATCACAACAAATCATATATTAGAAAAATTACTAAATAAAAAACAAAAAACCCCAGCATTAGAGAAATAGTTTCGATCTAGCTGATGAAATTAAAGTAAACTCAAGATCGATCATGATCTAAAACCTAGAACTACACTACCAGTAATCACAACAAATCATATATAAGAACAGTTAGGAAATAAAAATCAGCAAAATGGTTTCGATCTAGCTGATGAAATTAAAATAAACTAAAGATCGATCGTGATCTAAAACTAGAACTACACTACCAATAATCACAACGAATCATATATAAGAACAATTAGGAAATCAAAATCAGCAAAACCGGCATTAGAGAAATAGTTTCGATCTAGCTAGCTGATGAAATATACACTCAAAACAATGATCTGATGCTAAAATCACACTTCCAATAGCAAGAAATAAGGAAAAATTAGAAAGAATCACCGTGGAGTGAGATGAGACTGAGCGAGCGAGAGAGAGAGAGAGAGGAGAGAGATGGAGTGGAGCGAGGGAGTATATATAGGAGGAGGAGGCTGGATATTGGTCACCGTGAAGGAGACCGCGGTCTCAAAGCCGTTACGGAAAATTATAACGGAATGGGCTCCGTTGTATCCTCGTTTTGGACATGGAACGCAAAAGCATTCCCCATATCCGACGTGGCATAACAGAACCATATCTCATCATAGGATTTTACAATAATGCCCTCAGTGCCAAACTAGTATCATAGTAACTTCTTTATGGGAAAAAAAAAATTATGGGAAACTTGGACTTGCATGTAATTAGTTGGAAATGTGATTAAATAGTTAATTATAAGGATTAAGAATATTAAAAAGAAATAAAAGAAGAAATAAATTTATAGGGAACTTGTACTTGCATGTAAAGGGTTTTTGGATGATATGGACTAGAATTTAAATTTCAAGGGACTGCATGGTAAAATAATTGTGATGATAAGTACTTTAATGTAAAAGAGAACTTAGTACGAGACTTTAATGGATAAAGGAGAAAAGTTGGATTTTTATGCAAAAGGCTATTAATTACTTGCATGATATGGATTTAGTATAATTCTCTTAAAATTGAAGGACTAAATAGCAAATGTGTTGAAACATGTCAGGATCACTACAATGCGTGTGGATTAATCCAGTTGCTTCTTGAGAAATCCAGATGATGAATGTGCGTGAGCGTAGATGCATTAGTTTCAAATGCATGCATGATCCTGTGAATCAAAGGCATGCATGATCTTGGGAAAAGAGAGGGATGGGTGACCGGTCAAACCTTGTCACCAACCATATATATATATGGGGAAATTACAAAAAAGTACTATAGGGTTTGCGACTTTTTGAATTCTGGACTGGGAAGATCATCTAAAAATAAGTTAGTCTGTCAATTTTCATAATAACCGTTTGGTCTTCCCACTTAACGGTTGAAATTCCGAACTGTTCAGATTCCTATAAAATAAAGAGCAGATTAAGATAAAAGATCCTACAAAGTTCAAATCATTTAAAATCGGTAGGCCAAATTATTAATTTTTCAATGATCTTCCCATCCGTACTGTTGTAAATCCTTCAAACATGCTCTAGGGGCCAAAGCGACACGACCTAATGAATACAAGATATACTGCATCAAAAGTGATAAATGAAAGCAAAACTACGTAGCCTTTTATTTGCTCAATTTTAAATCACAAGGACCGAATTCAAAAAGTAACAAACCACATAATACTTTTTGTAATTTCCCCTTGTTTCTTTTGTTTAGTGATTAACAGTTTAACACTGAGTTCATCAAACCCAAAGGAAATGATTTATTAACATGCTAGTAATTTACAGTCAGTGGGGTAAATTCTTAATTAAGTGTTAGATAACAGCTCTTCTCTTGTTTAGAGGTTAATTTATAAATATAAACTTTGATTAGTTATATTGTTTAGTATTGAGTTATTATATTTAGTGGTAAATTAAACTTAGGTGTATTTATGTTATAGTCTAATTATAATGGTAACTAGAAGGGGAATAGAAATCAATTTGATATAAGTGTATTAAATATATTCCTTATACTTTATATAGGACGAGGAAAACAAGAAGTCACGCTGGAGGGTCCAGTCAAGCTTAGATAGCTGATCGGAACATCAGGTGAGAGTATATTAATTTACTATTGGAATGTTTTCACGAATGAATTTTACCGTTAGTTTTATTTAAATGATTTTATATGAGGATTTTCGAAGTTTGTGTAATATCGTTGGTTTTATATTTATTACATTATTAGCGATTTTGTTATTTATGTTCTTGTATTATAAATTAATATGCATGTAAAGAACATGAGCATGACAGTAGGGATGTTGGAAATATCGACAAACGTGCACCTTATGCAAAATATGCCCATTTATACCAATAGGTTAGGGTGTTGAGGGAGCTCCACCTGGGATATATCTGGTATGAACCAAGACATTGAGGTAGGGGTGCATGCGGGGTTGATGTGATATTTGGAGGTTGATATGGTATTTGTATTGCATAGGTGGTATATAACACCATGAATGCATGTACTATTGGATTTATTCGGGTTTTTCTGAAATGTCTGGCATGCTTAATAGAATTGAAGATAATCCATATGAGTAGCATTATTTCAGTATTAATATATCTGGTGTTAATTATATATGTATTTCCTTTCCTTGTATTAGTGATTGACGCTTGATAAGTATTTAGTGCATGTGAACGAGAGATAGTATTGTAGATGGTTTTGACATACTAGATGTGAGTAGGGTCTTTACTATGTGTTAGTATCTGAGGTCATAGTTGCTAGATCTGATTAGGTAGAACGTAAGCGGGCGAGCTTGATCGAGTGAGCCTTCAATTCGGCTCGAAATAGCCTAGCTTGAGCTCGAGCTCGGCTCGGGCTCGAAATTAGCTCGAATAAGTTTGCTCGAGCTCAGCTCGATTTTAATTTCGAAAGCTCAAGCTCGGTTCGAAAGCTCGAAATTAAGAACTTAATTATAATTTTTAAATCTCAGATTTAGTTTTAAATTAAAAACTTATTTATAAATTAATTTTTTATATTATATATTATATGTCAATACTAAATATTAAATATTTTATTAATATATTATAATATTTATTAGTTTTTACTAATTTTATGAATTTTTATTGATTTTTTTAATAATATTTATATTATATATTAATATATTAATATATTAATATTAAATTTCGAAATTTCGAAATGACATTTCAAATTGAAATTAATTTCGAAATTAAAATTGAAGCTCGAAATTTCTCGAAGTTCTAAATTCGAAATTTAACTCGAAATTTTACTGAAATGATCTCGAAATGCCACTTAATCGCTGATCGTTTGACAACCCTAGATACAGTATGTATGTTATGTTACATACTGATTATATTTCATATGATTGAGTAACAAAATTGTTTATTTTATTATGATTATATCAGTTTGTACAGGTTATGTAAATTTCATATTTAGGTGCACTCCCAGTCTGTGTAGTACCGGCCTTGGTTGGGGGCGGGTGTGACACTTGGTACGGGGATTCCCCTGCCTGCCGCGTGCAGAGGTCCGTCTTGTACGGACATGCATCCTGTGTAGGGGGATGTATCGCTTTTAACATCCGTGCAAGCGAACGTTCCTCTGCCAGGGAATTTCTTTGGTGGTTTGCAGAGGTCCGTCTAGTTTGGGGTTCACTAGATAACACAGGAAAATTGGACCTTTGCTCTTTAAATCTGGTCCTCAAACTTACTGGCAATTTCTTTTGTGCTTTCTTTTATTTCATTTTCATAAGTTCCACTTCCATAGCTTTAGAGATCAATATTCTTTCTGTAGGGAGCTTGCTCAATTTCAAGTTTCTTTCAAGGCAAAGATTGTCATTCTCTCTCATCAAGTGGGTCTATTGGATTCAATCATTACCATTCTGCCATCTCCTCCAGGTATTTGTTATGCTTAGCCCTACTTAATAATCTATATTTCTTTTCTTCCTATGCTAAATTCAGGGCAGGTTCTCATTTAGGAAACAAAATTTGCACAACACCAATGTATGATATGCTTCAATTAAGGCCTTCATGTGAGAAAATTTGTGATGTTCATGATACATCTAAACAAAACAAAACCCTGGATGTTAGAGGGACATTACTGAGAAAGAGAAAAGGGAAGGTATGCAACTTACCTGCACTTTAGATGATAATGGAAGTATCTAGATTTTATTACTAGTTCAAGCCTGCCACAGATTGGGCATGTATTCCACTCAGAAAATGTTTCAGATCTTGCAGCTCCCACACCTCAAGTTGAATTAGTTCTGAATGGTGGCTGAATATGTTTTTCCTAAGTAATTAATTTCCTATAGAATAAGTTAATTTATTCAATCAAAAAATCATTTGGTTTAGATTCATATGTAGTTGTGTAATAGATACATTAAATACAACCAAGTCTGCATGATAGAATGAGTTTCTTCGTTTTATCTCCCATACTTTGAGAGGGCACTGCAGGTTCTGGTGGAAGGAGAAAGTTTTGTCATGCTTTCCTAGCCCTAATTATTTTATTAAGTTTTCAAGCCCTTGGTATGCGGATCTTAAAATTGGCAGATAGTTATATATAACCCTGATTTGATTGAATGTCAAAAAATCATATCAGTGGATGCTAATTGTTCCAATTATGGTCACAAAGGAAAAGGTAACCCATTTTGTTTGCTTGTGACTTGAGACTTCTTTGCTTGCTGCTCACATGGATGCTATGATGATGATAGTCTAGTTATCCTTTAATGAGACCTGAATGTAATACTAAGCCTCATTTTGTTTCTGACAGGAACCTGGTTCTATTCTAAGATACTTCCAGGGCTGTGATTTTTCTGCTAAACAAGTCTTTGATGGATTCTCTCAAATCAGTCCACCCTTGTCTGCGTCTGGTCAGACTGACACTCATACATACCTGCAGGTTATTTGCAGTATTTTAATTTGTTCTCTTTTTAAACCATTTAATGCTTATCTAGATAGCGAGAGATATGTGGATCTGGATGCAACTGAGCACCAAAGAAGGTATGTATTTGTTGCATGGCAACAATGACGATGATAGGACACATGAGGAGTAAACTATGCCCACAAGGACTGCATGGCATTTGAATGTTGAAGACAGAGACCCTTCCGTGATTGATGAGCTGCCTTTAGAAATCCAGAGAGAAGTCCAGGGCTGGCTTCATCTGCCAAAGCATGTTCAAGCGGACAAGCATTGTTCCCAAATTACTCAATGCTTCTTACCTGCAAAAAAGTCATAATGGTGATAATTCTTTCTCTAGCAGCTGACTGCAGAAGATATGTGATTTTAGTTCCTGGAAGTTCTCGTTTACCTTTTAAGCTTCAGCATCAAATGTCATTAGCTCTTTTTGGGTTGGCAAAACACAATAACATCGGTCGTAAAGTTTGTTTCTATTGTCAAGGTATATATTTATCTTCACAGCATCAAATTTATGTGCATTATGTGCTAATTATATGTACCAAGTTTCAAGACAAGTTAGATTTATGAATTGAGCTGACTCAATTGAATAAGTACTGCTTTCAATTATCATCATTTCAGATTATATAGAATTACAATTATATTTCCATCTCATTATTTCTCAATCTAGGCTTTTGAATTTAATTCATGTACTCTTTTTCAATGTTTACACACTAGTATATTAGAATCTTTCTTAAACCAGAGCGGGTTTTACATGCATTATATATCAGCGAAAGAGTAGTTTTATATAATACGAGGAGCTTTTCCGAAGTGGGCACACGAATTAGCCATTCAATGTTCCTCAAGAGCCATTCAATGTTCTTTGGGATCATCAAGGCAACCATCCTGAGAAACATTGACTGGCTAGCAATCATTCGAGTGCCCATTTCGGACAAATTGTTCGGACGACATAATATTTTCCAATACCCCTAAAAAGGTATATTTAAAAGCTCTTGATCTAAGAGTTAAGAGTGATGATCTCATAATCTCGGTTTTATGGGATTAACCAATTACTAATTTATAGTCACATCTTTTATAAAATCACATTAAATTTATATTAAAATATCTATAAGTATAACTTGGACTTTTTACCTCTAATCTCTTATCCTCCCAATCTTGAATGTATTTGGGTCGGGTGGTCATGGATCCAAAAACTTTCGGATCCGAACTTTGAAAGCGGATTCGGATCGGATCGGAGTCACGAATGAAAGTATGCCACGTGTTGTCTTAACCGGTACCGCGGAGCACTTGAACAGAGATGGAGGGAAGAGGAGGACTTGAGAAGTCCAGCCTTGAAGAGCCGCTAGGGCTTGTTCTCGTCGATCGCGACGACCTCCAAATGTCGATGATTCTTCGGAGGATGCCACGATTAGATGCCTTCTTTCTCGAATTCCTCGTCAAACTGAATGTTTTCATGCATTTCAGGCGGAGTTTTCGATTCTGGGAAGGCATCAGACGAGGAATCCATTTCTCTCTGGCCTCCCCATTAAACCTGCTTCAAACCGTGCTTTTCGAGCTGTTTTTATGTGAACTTATCGTGGTTTTGATTCTCTATGCTGGAAATCTCGGGCCTTTGGAGAGAAATCGGGTAAATTTTCAGCTTCGTTTGATCTCCACTGTTTAAAAATTCCATTTTTACGCCGAGGAATTGTTTTAATTTGTCTTTTTTCATGGCTAATAAGAATCAATGACATTGAAAACAATGTTGAAATTGTTTATCTTCTTAAGTCGCTGTGATTTGTCTGAATTATATATGCTTGTATATCTTGTTCTCAGAGAACATTAGTTTGCTCTCTGTCTGAATTATGATTCATGAAATTAGACATATTTTTTTTATCCTTAGCTAATTTGCATTTGATATGCATTCAAGATATTAATATCAAAGGAGGTGGAAATAGATGTTGGTTTTCATCTCATCAGAGGTTTCTTTTCCATTGAATATGCTACTGAGAATTTATGCATTGAGATTCTAAGCCAAGTTTAGTGGTAGTGAATTGAATTGGAGCTCGATTATTGATTTTCTGGTCATGCATGTATAAGGAGTTCACAAAGGATTGTGTTCAATACTGTTGTCTCCGGAGATAAATATAGACAAATTATATGACCTTTGTTCTCAACCTTTTCTCTTGTGATCCAGTCTATGTGGAATTTCTGTGGATTGTTGACAACATGAGTGTTTGCTAACATTCTGCAAGAACTCCTACGGTTTATTTTAAGATTGATTACTTCTTTTCCATTTTCAAGAGCCCATAGGAGAAATCTCATCACAAGCTTATGGTTTACTGATTTTGGATCAACAATCAAATCAAAAGGTTTCATCTCAATAACTGCTTCTACTTGGAGAAGCTTAGACTTCAAACAACTCTGCACCGTGATCAATTTTCAAAGATGGTACTGTAGCAACAGTGAAACATGGTTATTCTTGTAGCAACTGGAGAGAGAGGGGTGATGAGAAGGTGTGAGGTGGTGGAATGGCTGAGCAGCAAGGAGACAATGCCAAAATAACATACGAAGTTGTTGACCGCCCATGGATCTTCAGTCTCCTTTTCCTTCCCTCCTTTTTTATCCTGAGAAGCCTCCACTCATTCTATGTTTTTTTCTTTTTGGTTGAAATCCTGTTAGGATCAATATAGGGGAAATTCGGGCAATCTAGACAGGGATGAATTGTTTGAAATCTAATTTAACCGGGATAAGGATATATGGTAATGATTGAATTTTGAAAAAACGAGGGTGCATTTAAAGGACTCAACACATAGTCATCCTTTCAGCCACAGGCATTAACTTTATTTCTTGTTTATTTGTGAAGTGAAGTTTATTATTTCTGAAACTTATGTTCTCTGTTTTGGTATCATCATCTCTTGAGAACTTTTGGAAGTGCTCTTTTATTGAATTTGTCTTGTTCTCTCCTCAGATGACAATTGAAAAGATGAGCTGCACCAAATAATTTAGCTTTCTTTTGGTAGGAAGAATGACAGAAACAGACGCAACATTTGAATCAGGACATGCTTCTTTGTCTTTATCTAAAGATGATAGTGATCCAAAAACTATCTATGCTAGTGATAATGAGGTATCACTTTTGAGAAACTCACCTGTTTCTTGATCCCAATTCAGCTAGCATATTAAAGGTCTTAGGTGCTCTTATCAACTTTCACTTTGTGATGATTAGGAATTGAAGAAAGAGGAAGAGCAGGGCTTCTTAATGGACTCCAACATGCAGATGGAAATGCAGGAGCTCACTGACATGCAGGCCCACCCGGAAATTGAAGACTGCCACAAAACTGTTGAAGAATTGTCGACTCTACTAAATATTTCTGAAGCTGAAAGAAACAAGTACGTTGAAGAAAGCAGGAAAACTCAAGTGATTATTGCTAAACTTGAAGCTGAAAATATGATGATCAATTGCAAATTAGCAGAGTCTGGTGAGGCACTTGACAAATTTGCCCATGTGGTGGATGAGTTAAAGGTTACAAAGGAGGAGCTGCTTCAGAAACTGGCAGAACTTGTTGTTGCTGAGGAATCAAAGATATCTGCTCTGAGAGAAGCTGAGTTGATGGGAAAAGCAATGAATATGGAGAAAGAAAAGAACAAGGAGCTTTTTGTGCACATAACAGAGCTAAAGGAAGCTCTCCGTGTATCCAATAGGGCAGTTGTTGATGCAGAGGAGAAAAAGGCCGCATTCTTCGCCGGGATTGAGTCGGAGTTGCTGATTGCTACAGACGCAGCTCTTCAGTCACAGGAACAAATTAAAGACATGAGAAAACAGTTGGAGATGAGAAAAGGTTTGGAGAATGACCTCTTTGAGAAAAACATCCGAATTGATTATTTACAGTTAGAACTCAAGCAGGAGAAAGAGCTAAATGGTTCGGTTGCAAAGGCTGCCTCTGATGCCATTGAAGAGTTAAAGAAGCTTATATCAAACATGGAAGTCGTGGAGAAGACAGACTTTGAAAAACAAACATGCATAGTTTCCTTGCAAGGTGATGTGGAGAAACTGGAGGAAGAACTTCGAAGTGCAAGAGAAGAAGCTAAAGATTTAAATCACCAAATCGAGAAGCTTAATGCTGATATCCAGACAATGAAAGGTGAAATGTCCAAAAGCTCTGAAAGGGAGTTGGGATTGGAAGTTCAGATTGCGACTCTAAAATCTGAACTTCATAAAGGAAGGTCTCAGATTGCCTCTGCCGAGGCAGCTGAAGCAAGGGCTCGGAGTTCCCTCTCTGGGCTATATCTTGCTGTACAACAATTAGCAATTGAAGCAGAGAAAGCCAAGAATGAGTTGAGGATCTCAAAACATGAAGCACACGACAATGAAGTTGGAATAGAAGGGAAAGACATGACTGCTGAATCGTCCGAGTTATGTTCTGTGACTTCTGTCATCACAATCTCAGTACAAGAATACGAGTCCTTGATCCAAAAAGCAGAAAGAGCAAATGTAATAATTCAATCAACTCCAAAAGATGAGCCTCACTTCATGGAATTGGAGAAAACATCTGATGTTGATGCTGTAAAGCAGGAGCTGGAATCTGCCAATGCAACAATAAATGAATTGAGGTTGAGTTTAGAGGTGGCCATAAGAAGAGCAGAGGTAGCGGAAGAAGCTAAAGCTCTGGTTGAACACTATCTACGGAAGCAAAGAGAGAAGCATCGGCGAAGAAGATCTGCTTCAGGAACACCAGAGGAAGAGAACAGCATTGTGGATGACACGCCGATACTGCCAAGTAGCAAGGCTCGGCCCGGTGGCTCTGTTGCTCGTGTAGGAAGAAGCACAACACTGAATGATAATAAGAACAAGAATTATGTCCCCCTTGGTAAAGTTCTCAACATGAAATTCTAAAGCTGGTTTTATCCACTGTTCAATGTTATGATGAACAAATTACAAATCAATGATTCAATCCGTAAATTCTTCCATTTATTTCACTTTGATCATGCTCAGTTTTAAAGGATTGTGTTAGATTCAGTGAAAAAAGAGGAAACCTTAGGTAAGAATTACACCTCCTCACACACAGGGCTTTAATACCGTTCAAAGAAAACCTCAAAAAAATCTAAAAGAGGAAAGATTTCTTTTGTGTTCGTATGTTTTGAAAGAAGTGAATCTCTTTTATATTTATAGTCTCTTCATTTCACATGAAAAATGATTTCTATCTTAATCTTACTCAGTTTGAATTTGAATAGGAAACAAAATTAAAGAAAGCTTATCCATCATTTCCAACATATATAACGTCCAAAATAACTGCCAATTCTACAGAGATGCGGAAAGCGTCTCTCTCCTCTCTCTGCGCCACCATTTCGAGCACGCTCTCTCCGAGAATCGCCGCAATCCCCACCATCTCAAGCAGCTCCATTCCCAAATCCTCAAGTTCAATCTCCACCAGGACCCATTTCTCGCCCCGAACCTCATCTCCTCCTACTCCCACTGCCACCTCCTCCCCCTCGCCATCAATGTCTTCAACCAAGTCCAACAGCCCAACTCCCTTCTCTTCAATACCATCATCAGAGAGCATGGGCATCACTCACAGCCCTCCGATGCCTTCTTGACCTTCCTTCAGATGCGGAAAGAGGGTGTCTTTCCAGATAGTTTCACCTTTCCGTTTCTCCTTAAGGCATGCTCGGGCCGTTCTGTGTTGTTTTGGGTGATGATGATGCATGCTCAGATTGTAAAGTTGGGATTTTTGAGTGATATCTTTGTACGAAACTCTTTGATTGATTCGTACTCGAAGGCTGGGGACTGTGGGTTGGAGTTTGCCAAGAGGGTGTTTGGTGAAATGCCTGAGAGGGATGTTGTTTCGTGGAATTCGATGGTTGCTGGGCTTGTCAGGGCAGGGGAGTTGATGGAGGCTAGAGAAGTTTTTGACCAGATGCCAGACAGGGACATTGTGAGTTGGAATTCAATGCTTGATGGGTATGTGAAGGCTGGTGAGATGGACAAGGCATTTGCTTTGTTTGAGAGGATGCCGGAGAGGAATGTTGTCTCTTGGTGCAGCTTGGTGTCAGGGTATTGCCGGAGTGGTGACATGGACATGGCGAGGATGTTGTTTGATAAGATGCCGACCAAAAACTTGGTCTCGTGGACGGTTATGGTGTCTGGGTATGCAGAGAAAGGGCTCTCAAGGGAGGCTACCTGCTTGTTTAGGCAGATGGTGGAAGCTGGTTTGGTAGATGAAGTGGCCATTGTGAGCATTTTGGCAGCTTGCACAGAGTCAGGTTTGATTGGTTTCGGAAAGAGGGTTCACGCCTATGTTGAAGGGACTGAATTGAAGTTCACCACTCGAGTATGCAATGCGCTGGTTGATATGTACGCAAAGTGTGGCGATGCTAACAAGGCATGGGGAGTCTTTGAGGGAATGAAGGAGAGGAATTTGGTGTCATGGAATTCTATGATACAGGGTCTAGCCATGAATGGACTCGATGAACAAGCGCTGAACCTTTATTCAAGCATGAAGAGTGAAGGTTTTACTCCTGATGGAGTGACCTTTGTAGGTGTTCTATGTGCTTGCACTCACATCGGGCTTATAGAAGTGGGGCGCAGATACTTTGAAAGTATGAAAAACTACTACAACATTGCTCCTCAAATTGAGCATTATGGCTGTATGATCGACCTTCTTGGTCGAGCAGGGTTGCTAGAAGATGCCTTCGATCTTGCAAAGAGCATACCTTTTGAGTCCAATGCCATTATATGGGGTACACTGCTATGTGCATGCCGCAAGCATAACAATGTAGATCTCGCAGAGGAGGCAGTCAAGCAACTAATTCAATTTGAGCCCTTCGAAGCCGGAAATTATGCTATACTGTCAAATATCCATGCATCTGCAAGCCGTTGGGTTGATTTAACCAAGGCCCAGCTCAAAATATTGGCCTCTGAAAACGAGTTCATGGAAGCGGATATATCACATTCACAGTCAGAAAGGATTTCAAGAATTGTTCTTCAGTTGGGCCAACATCTTAAGCAAGCTGTGCATGTACCATAGACTCACTTATGAACCTCAAATGCAGCTGGTAGTTCTTGAACCTATTCGGTGATTCATTCTTGGTCTATGATCATATTATTTTTGTACTTTTCCAACAAACCAGAGGTACTATAGTTGAGCTTGCGTCTTCTATGTATATACACTTATTTTATGAGGGTTTGGTGATTTCTGATATAGACTTTGCAACCCGCAACCACAATTTCTATTTCAAACCTCTTGCTTACTGCACCTCATGAAAAGTCATTGTGCTATTAATTCTGTTGAATCTTGTGACCTCTCACTTACTGAACTTTCTGTAATTAATTGCTTCCTTGTGTTCTTCCGAAGGTAGTGAAAATATATTTGTATAAGAGAAATGGAGCCTCTAGATTTAGTCTGTCTCACTGAAAATAATTAGCAGAACATTATTTGGCACATGTATGGCAAACAAGAACTGGTAGATTCGCAAATCAAAGATTTCTTAACAATTGTTTTGTACTGTAGTTTTAATTAAATCTGTATTTTTCTCTCTCTTTGTTTTACTAGTTATCCTACATTCTCTTTTGCTTGCCATTAACCTTTTTCAGTAGAAAGATTCACTCAATCTGATGTTTCACGTGGGATGTCTGTAAATATCTCTCATCCATTCACTTGGCTCCTGGAATTCCACATCATTCCTGAAAAACTCGAGCACTGTTGGACTTTAACTCAGAAGAGTATAATGCATTAAAAGGAACTTCCAATCTCAGCAGCCACATAATTGACACAAACATTCAAGCTGACTTGGGACGTACTTTTCAACCCCACTTGTTGTGCTCTGATTGGTCCAAGTCAGAAAATTGGAGGGAGGTTGTATATCCATAATCTGAGGTTTTGGATGAGCTTGGAAATTCTGTGGTGCAGCTTCATGCAGCAAACTTTATATGAATGCTTCTAATCCAAAACAATTCTCACTATCCTTCTCCTTTGACATCCACAGAAATGGAGGCATCATGCTTCCTCACCTCCAAATCCTTCATGAAGAGCAGAGCCTTGGTTCCTTCTTTCAAGGCCAGGTGTACCTCCATGTGCCGGAAGAGGTGCCGTGGTAGTTCGCAGTTGATCTGTGAGATCTCAACTCTTAATTTATTCTAGCAATTCTATTCATTGATCCAATCCAAAGAACACAGAAGATTCATTCATTTAATTACTTCGATTGATCATAGTCTCTGAAGGATAAATTCTCATTAGATACTTGTTATGAATGTCAACTAAGTATCATAAGTAAATTGATCCCGATTGTTCAATCATTTGATAACCAGAGTCATTCTGGTTTCATTAATGAAAATTGTTTGATGTAGTGAGTAAGAGACTGGTTGTTCGCCGTTCATTTCATCCATAGTGTTTTGATCTGAGATTTCATGATGCTATCTTACTTTGTGTTACCAGTCTGTGATCATATCTGATAGTCTTGATCATTCTAGCGATGTATAACTAACTAAGCTTGTGATGATACCTCAGATTGCAACATCCAGCCTTCGTCGCCCGATGATAACTGTGAACCGCTATCAGTTGAGTCTGACTGGCGATCCTTCCGAGCAAGGCTAGTTGCCGGAGAACAAGCATCAAGGATAGCAATGCCACCTACAACACTCGCTCCTGATGCCACCGGAGATCAAAACTCTACGCCTTTCACCATTGGAGATAAATGGGCACACACCCTCCACGAACCGGAGAAAGGCTGCCTGCTTGTCGCCACCGAAAAACTCAACGGAGTCCACATCTTCGAACGCACCGTCATACTACTCCTCTCTGCAGGATCACTAGGACTCTTGGGCATCATCCTAAACCGGCCATCGCTTATGTCTATCAAGGAAACACATTCTAGAGACCGAGACATCGCCGGGACATTCTCTGACCGACCATTGTTCTTCGGCGGTCCATTAGAAGAAGGTCTATTCTTGGTAGGACCTCAAGTTAATCAAGATGGTGCAGGGATGAATGGTGTGTTTGAGGAGGTGATGAAAGGGTTGTTTTATGGCACAAAGGAGAGTGTAGGATGTGCTGCAGAGATGGTCAAGAGGAATGTACTTAAAGTCGATGATTTCAAGTTCTTTGATGGTTATTGTGGTTGGGAAAAAGAACAATTGAGAGAAGAGATTAGAGCAGGGTATTGGAGTGTTGTGGCATGCAGTCCTAGTGTTATTGAGCTTAGCAGTGTTGGTCTTTGGGAGGAAGTTCTTGGCCTTGTTGGCCAGAGGAAGGTGTGGTAGATCGAAAAATCGGGTGGTATGATCAACTTGACATGGTTCAAGAGAACCCAATTCGACATCGAGATTTCTCAATTGAGAAATGTGGTATGTGATATTCGTTTGGTCTAACATCGAGTGTATTATTGTCGTGTTTGTACAGTTTCTATTTCGTATTTTAGAGAGAATTAGTGTTTCTTATATTGTATTATATTTGTGAGATTAATCCAATTTCTCATTAGAGTATTACATATAAATTGTTTAAAATTTAAGCTCATGATAAATCAAATAGAAATTAATGTTTAACAAAGAATTCAATATTGAGTATAAATATTAGTTCCAGTTATAGAAAATTACTTGCATACCCCTCCAAAACCATATATTTGCTTAAATACCTCCATAAAAATATTATTTGCTTGCATACCCCTCTAAAATCTTTTTTTTTTTTTTTGCTTATATACCCCCGCCATTAGTTACTGTCAGTCACCGTTAGTTTTTTCAGAGTTAATTATAGTTTAAAGTTAACCATAGTTAAACAATTACACAATTACCCTTGTTTTTTATAATTTTGACTCTCCAACCCTAATTTCTCATCTGATCGTCTCAGCCGCCATCTTCTTCCTTTCTTCTCATCTCAGCCGCGATCATCTCAATCTCCCTCCTCGCCGCCATCTTCTTCTTTTCTTCTCAACCGCGATCTTCCTTCAAGCCGTGAGGAAGGTTTTAGATTACTTATCTTGGTGATTGGAAGGGATAAAACGTGTAAAAGTTGGATTTATTTGTTGGTCCCGAGTGAAAGGACTGTGAATTGGAGGAAAAAGTTGAGATTTTTTTGGCTGAGCATTTGTTTTGTGATAGGATTGTGATTACTGCCACTGGAGAGGTGTAGAAGCCATGTGCAACTATATGTAGCTTCATAGGAGCGAGGTAACCTCTCATAGTTCCAGTGTGTAGCTCTAGATGCTTAAAGTTTGAATATTTTTGGTGTTCCAGGTTGGGGTTTGTAGATTTTGCGTTTGACTTTTATGGACTTTTGTTGTGGTTTGATGTCTTTTTTTGCTTTTTTACTTTGCTACGTGTTGTGTTAGTGTCCTGGGATTGATAATGATTTGTTCTCAATTTGGTCTGATGATTTGATAATTTTAGCTATTCATGAGAATCTAATTTTATGAAATTTGGGATTCCTACTAAAACGGTAACCTTTCTTTGTTATGGTGATCGTTGTTGCCACAAATCAATCCTAAGATTAAAATTAATGTTTTTCAAGAAAAAAAAAGGATTCAATTTCTGGAGTATTTAGATTTCTGCACTTGCATAGAATTGAAAGATCTTAATTCCAACAATTAATCCATAGATTATTTAGATTTCTATGCTTGCATAGAATTGAAAGATCTTAATTCCAACAATTAATCCAGTGGTTTATTCAAGTTTATCAAAAGAAAACTAGTACATGTCTGAAGAAAGATCATCCTTGCATTGTGGTTTATTGTGCATAAATCTTACTTTCCACCAAAATGGAGGTAGTAGTCAACAAGGCAAGTCTCAATAGAATTCATACTTCCGATGTTTCTCCTGAGCAAATAACAATCTAATTTTATGCAATTTAATCAGAATTAAAATTCATAAAATTTATGGTTTGTGATTTTACTAGCAGATCCCTCAAAAGTCACAAGCAAAAGAGCACTGTCGTCAGAGCCTTCCAGCCAAACATGTTCGAATCCATCAACACTGACTGTACCTTCGTATACCAGCAGTACTTTGGAGAGCCTCCCTACTTGAACAAAGGACGAAATTTGGCTTCCTTAAATCTGAAGGATTTTCTATTCAGTGATCTACAAGCTCCATGATGTTAGGTGTGGTTAGTTTGTCAACTGTGTTGATGTTCTTGCTTATAAGCAGAGTCCATGAACAATTGCTTCATTTTCTCTTATGATATTTTTGGTGGATGTTAAACTAGATTTTGTTTTGTGCCTATTAAGAACAACGGAATGGAATGGACAACATGCTTTTTGGCTTCCTAAGACAGTTGCTTATAAATCGTAGAGCCAGAGAGTAGTACGGTATTAGGTAGGGAAGGGGTGGTTTTATATAATTCTGTTTTTACTTGTCCAACTATCTGTTTTTCAAACCCTCCTGATTTCAAGAAAACAAAACCCCCCTTCCCGTACCTGTTGGGTGCTTAGTATACGTATTGAGTTGATCCGACCATAGAGATATTGAGTGTTGGTTTATTCCACTCTGGTGTCGTTGTATGAAAGTAGAGGTGTAGATGACACTAATATTATAGATAATGAGGAATTGATTCCATAGCTTGTCACCCCATGGTTGTTGATACGGTCCAACCTGGGAGGACCTTGACATATGTGGAATTCATCTCCCGTTCTGATGATGAAAAAGTAAAGAAATGATATGAGTTTATCATTTGATTAGTTAAATTTTGCCATAACTCTTATCATGATCAGCATGCTGTTTTCCATGTTTTAAATATCATTCAGTCTTTGTACATGTTAATTGACTGAGTGATAAAGCATATGATTGGCATCCTTTCGATAGTGTTTTATTTGATATTATAGTTGTACCTTGTATAGTGATTCTCACTCAAGTGAAATGTGCAGGTAGACGAGATTGAGTTCTCCTGTAGATGGCTCTGACTTAGCAGAAGAGGATAGCTTGTTTTTATTTAATGTATTAAATTTTAGAACGCTTCCGAAAGATTGTATTCTATATATAAGATTTTAAATACTCTATTTAATAATCATGTTTATTAGTCTCAATATCATGATTAACAGGTTTAACTTACACAGCTTATGGGCTGGGTGCACCCCCGGCCCAGCTGGTGTGACATTCTGTCCCGGTGTCAGGATAGGATGTTATACCCAATTTCGTAATTTGCCCTCATTCCATTCATTGATTTAACACCGTCAAGGGTCAACTTAACTCTAGGGGCATATAAGCAAAAATAGTTGATTTATGAGGGTATGCAAGCAAATAGCATTTTTACGGGGGTATTTAAGCAATTTCCAAGTATTACAAGGGTATGCAAGCAAAAACCCCTAAAAGTTTTAAAGTATTAAAAAAAAATAAATTCTAAACGAAATAATTTAGAATGAAGTGATGAGATTTCTAAAAGCTAAAAATATATGTTAAAAGTTATTAAATATATTTATTAAATGTTATCTTTTAAATTATTTTTAAAAAATATTGATATTGTTTAAGGGTTTAAAATAGTATAAATTTATATTTTGTTTAAAATCTTGAGATTTTGAATTATAATGTATTTATAAATACTTGGATTTCATAATAATACACCACATGAAAATTTGAGTGTTTGGTTGGATGTAATTGGAAATCAATATTTCAAAATTTTGTATTTTATTTGAAGGATTCTAGATTTAAGATACGGTCATCCTATCTTGTATAGGTGAGCTTACCCCTTTAAATGTTTAAGTATTTTTTTTTTAAAATCATCCTATAAATAATTTCTATAACAAATAGTATGTATTTTTTCAAATAGAAGAATTTTTGGGTTTTTGGTAAAATGCTTATTTGTGGGTTTATTTACAAATCACCTTATAAATAACTACTACAACAAATTATATAAATTATTATCACACATTTTTATTTTTATAATACCAAATTTATTAATCATCTTTGAAAATTAAACTACATTAAAGATTAAAAACTAAATTTAACTACCATGCTCTCACCATCATGTGATGCACATGATTGGAATTACAACTCTTTGGATTTTGAATTATGCCCGATTTGGGCGTAATTCAAAATCCCTTATTTGGTGTATTTTCAAATACACTGTATTTCGAAATTCATCCTAAACTCATACAACCAAAAAACTGTTTTTCAAATCCTTGTATTTAGAATTACATGTAATTTCAATACAGCCGAACAAACACTACCTAAAGTGAAATTTAAAATTTCTTATTCTCACTTAAATTTAAAAAGAGTAAATATTTTAAAATTTAAATATTATTTTTTATAATTAAAAATTAATTGTTTAAAATATTCTCTCTTTTTTTCCCAAAGTTGAAAGTTCTTCATCCTCTAAATTTTATAGATTTCAAGAGATGAAATAAATCTAGTAGGATTTTAGAGAAAACTATTTATTTGTGTTAGTTATAAATATCTCATAATTTTAGATATAAAAAATAATTAAAATAAATCTCAGAAATGAGTTACTTATAAAAAATAAAGTAAAATAATCATCTTTGGTGAAGAACTCTCACAATGAGAAAGAATAAAGAATGATCAAATAATAAAAATAAAAACAATAAATAAAATTAACTTTTATGAAAAAAAAATTATAAGGAGAAGGAATAGATTTGTCGGTTCCTAAAAACATTCTCTTTCTTCTTGTTCCTTACACATATCTTGATTTAGTTAAAACAATTTTTTAGTTAGAATAATGTGTTGGTGATGAGGATCATGTATATTTTATATATTTCCATACAAAATCAAAATCAAAGATAAATAAATGAAATAAACATTATATCACATGAAACATCAGATAAAATCAAATAAACCCTATCTTTACAATGAAATCCAGATCTTTACAGCTTCAAAAGAGTATCTTTTAAGGGGTACGTGTGAAGGAGAGATTAAACAAAAAGAAGTTTGAGACGTGAAGGTATCGATAGATATAGATAATTATATTATTTTAAATTGAAAATTATGAGAAAATTTCATAATTTTTTAAAAAATCTAAATTAGTAAAATAATGAACTACCTGCCAATTATAAAAACTTGATTTTTTTTCTTAAATTTGAATTTTTCACATGCACCATTTTTAAAGTAAATAATTAATTATGTGATAGACTTCCATAAATATTTAGATAGATAGATCTCTTTTAAAATTAAATATAGTCCTACTTAGTAATGTAGATAAATATTGTGTGGTAATTGTTCTTTTCCACGTAATATAAATAGATACATATAAATATTTATATTATTTAAAATTCAAAATTATGTGAAAATTTCATAATTTTTTTAAAAAATCTAAATTAATAAAATAATGATCTACCTTCAATTATAAAAACTTGATTTTTTTTTTCTTAAATTTGAATTTTTCACATGCACCCTTTTAAAGTAAGTAATAAATTATGTGATATAGTTCAATAAATATTTAGATAAATAGATCTCTTTTAAAATTAAATATATTCCTACTTAGTAATGTAGATAAATATTTTTTATAATTAAAAATTCTAAAATTCCAAGAAAATTCCAAAACCCCATTCTAATTTTTTGGTTTTTTTAGATTTTTTTAATTGAAAATTAGACTCCTTTTTCCCTTAGTAATATATATAGATATATAGATATATAGATATATAGATATAGATAGATATAGATATATAGATATATAGATAGATAATTAGGCTTGAATTTTCAAGCTATATCCATTTTTATATTTATCCAAAAAATATATATCTTGTTTAGACGGATAGAATATATATATATATATATATATATATATATATATATATATATTAAACAAAATATTACCTTATTAAAACAAATATATCAAATATAATGTTGTCCAAGTCAAATTAGAACTCTAAGTCTGAGTCTCAATTTCACCAAAAGTTGGAGAGTTATTTGATGTTTATTAGCATTAGGGTTGCTGCTCATCTCTCTTTATAAATAGGATCGGTTAGTCGATCAAACCCATCTCTCTCCTGCAAACATGCTCAATCGTTGGAGACCAGAGATCATAATGGACATCAAAAAGAGCTCTCCAACTCTAAGACAACATGGTTTGAAAAAATATAAATATATTATCTATATTCTGAGATGAAGAAAAAAGCATAAATATATATTTTAAATAAAATGTTATCTGATTAAAATATTACCTCAAAATATATTATCTATATTCTGAGATGGAGAAAAAACATAAATAATATTTTAAATAAAATGTTATCTAATTAAAATATTATCTCAAACTATATATGTTGTCCTAGTCAAATTAGAACTTTTTAAGTCTGAGTCCTAATCAGAGTTGGAGAGCTCTTTTTGACATCGATTGGGGTTGTGGCTTCTCAACTTTTTCTACAAATTGGATAGAATCCGGCACAGATCAAATACACAGATTCTAGCCTCTTTCTCTCTCTCTCTCTTCTCAAATTCTCAAGGTATGTCCTTTATGTTATTTTGATTATTATCTTATCAAAACATATGATTTTTATACTAGTTATATCCAATTTATGTTCAATTTTGCTGATGTTAGGTAGATTATATATACTTATGTATTATTTCGTATGATTTTAAAGTTTGATTTTTTTTTTTTTTTTTGTAATTTTCTTGAAGCTTTCCAACCATCTATATATGACACATTTTAATCTAATTATTCAAGTGGTTTTTTTTAAAAAAAATCAACCTCCATAAAAGTTTTGAAACAGTGCACATCCCAACATCTATATAATTAACAAAAGCACAAACACTTGCAGTATTTCATTTATTTCTTTCAAAAAAAATTAAAGTGTACACGTGGGAATTGACACAATGCACATCTCTCTATCAGCATAACAACATGAACATCTAAACGCTCTCGGCCGCTAAATTAGAGCAAGCAAGTCTCGTTTGTGTCATTGTGTGTGTGTCTTTTCTATTATTTTTATATTATACGTGTGTTACTATTAAAGATTGTTTGAATTAATCAAACAAATCTATTTTGTTTGCACTAAATTTGCAGCGGCGATGGAACTCACTGAAAAACTTAAGGAAATCACCGAGGAACTTAGGAAGGATGAAATGGAAATCACTGAGGGTCTTCGGAATGATGTAATGGAAAAGATTAGAAGATATCTTCCACTTAAAGATTATATTAAATGGGGTCCTATTTGCTCATCTTGGTCTACTGTGGCAAGAAATCATTGTCCAAGACCTCCAAGATTTGATCTTCCATACCTGGTCATTCAAGATCCCGACATAATAATAACTAGGTTTTGCAATTTATCCCATCGTAGAGTTAATCATTATCCATTTTTTGAATTATGTGGATGTTTTTGTTATTGTTGCGGTTCTTCACAAAGTTGGCTTGTCACTATAGACTTTAACTCAGAGATGCGTTTATTTGATCCTTTTTCAAGATCCCAAATCAAATTACCTTCATTGCCATCACCCTCACCTGATGAGAAAGTAAAAATTTTGGAAATAGCTATGGGGATGCACAGAACTGATTATTATCAAGAGAGGTGGGACTTTGTGAGGCGGGACTTTACTGTTTACAAAGTCATTTTGTCTGCAGATCCTCGTACTAGTTCAGACTATATTGTAACAGCTAGTTTTAAATTATCTGAGAGGCTATCATTTTGGAAACCGGGTGCATCTACATGGACCATAATCAACTCTTACTACGGCCGCATAATTGATATGTTATGGTATAAAGAAACACTTTATCTCATTACTGAGAGGGATTTTTTATTAACTTTTGACACGGAGGATCAATTAATTCCAATTCATCGTTTTTCACATGTGAAAAACAAGGAACTAAGATATTTGGTAGAACTCAGGGGAGAATTGCACATTGTCCTCAGGGATGCGGTTTCTTTTGTGGTTTTGAAATTCAATCTGAAAAAGAAGCAACTCACTGAATTGAAAAGCATAGGGGATAATGCTTTGTTTTTAGGCAGAAATCATTCTATGGCAATTCCAAGTAATGAATTCATCCGATGCCAAAGTGACTCTATTTACTTCACAGATGATCATGTGTTTGAAGGTCTAGGCAATTTCAACATCAAAGATGAAACTCTTCACTTATTTCCTCCATGTGAAGTCTACACACAAGAAAAATTCCCACCTATATGGCTTAAAGCTCATCCATGGTGATCATGTTTTTTTATTTATATATATATGTATATTTTTCAATTTTCTCAGGTTTTGTTTGTAATTAATTACTTTTTCATGAACTCTATACAATAGGTTTGGTTTGTAATTAAGAACCTTTGAATTTTAAACTCGTCTCCAGCTTCTATTATTTTAATTAAATTTGTGCTTTTTATTTTAACAAAGATGATAATTTCTTGTTTGTGTAATCTCAAAATTTGTAGTAATGCTGCTGCATCTATGATTCTTGCTTTATTACGGATATTTGTAAAATTTATAATATTCTATCTATTATATATTTTCTCTAATAATAATAACAAAGCTTATGGCCTTTTTCTATTGAAAACAATGTTGAAATTATTTATCTTCTCAAGACGCTGTGATTTGTCTGAATTATATATGATCTTATATCTGTTCTCAGAGAACTTTGGTTTGCTTTCTGTCTGAATTATGATTCATAAAAATTATATATATATATATATATATATATATATATATATATATATATAAGGAAGGGCGTTCTGCAACAAAGCTCAAGAATGCCGCTATATTCAAGTGAAAGGTCGGACCACTTGCCTATCAGACGCTTACCTCTTTTTTGTAGAAGATGTTGTTTTACGACTCAACCCATTTAATCCTGGTCACACACGACAACAACTTTACTGGCCAAAAGCCCCCTTCATATTATATATATATATATATATATATATATATATATATATATATATATTATCCCTAGCTAGTTTGCATTGGATATGCCTGCAAGATGTTGATATCAAAGGAGGTGGAAATTAGCAACGACCCTTGGGTCTATTGGTATCCGGGTCCCCATATAAGGCTTTCCCTCACTTGAGGTGCAAGGATCGAACCGTGGGTGAGGGCTCCATTCTGAGAGTGTTCAGCAGTTGTGAGGTGGGGTCCAGTCATCTGCCTGAATATCATAAGTGGAGAATAAATCCAACAAGCTTTATGGGGCATGCATGGTTGGGATTTGGGAACCAATGGAGTTACTTGAGAGTCTGAGACATTGAAAGCCTATTAATGCATAAAATGTATCCATCTATATAATTAAGCATCAAAGGATATTCAATTCAATAAGCTTCTACAATCTGCTTAATTATATCCATAACACTAAGCCACAAATACAATGAATCGAAAATAGAACTATAAAAGTAAAGGGACTTCTTTTATAAGTCTCCGTGAGGTAACATTGAGATCTACTTGAGTTGCTTGAAAACCTGTAAGCATATCAAATGCATTTAAGCATAAAAAATAACTTAGATAACAATAATGTTACTGACCTAATGCCCAAAACAATAGATCAACATAAAGCAGAGAAAGAAAGAGAGAGAAACTGATTTCTGTTTTTTTTTATCCAGAATCACTTGAAAAGTCATGCAGCAACCTTCATTTACTGGCATGAGGCTAATATGTATAATTTGGTCAGAGTTTGAGATACAGGAAAACTAATCATTTACATCAATTTTGAGCTTCATGAAGGAGTGGGTCGATGGTTTTTCTCCCATGCTAACAATTCGGCATACCTGCAAAATGAAATTAATGAGTCAAAACCTTTGATACTTTTGGTTGTACATGTTGATACTGTCACTGAGAAATGTCTATGAATTATCGCTCGATCTATCGACCCTTGAAGGCCAAGGCAAAATGACAGGAGTGTCCTGCAAGAGACAACATCATATCGATAAGTTAAGATATTGTAGTAAAAGATAGAACAACTTTGATAATTCTATTAGTCCTGAAAATATTTCGGAAGCAGTATAAAACACAAAGTTGATGATACTAGACTCGGTGGCAACAGAACAAGAAAAAACTGTAATGTAGCGATATATTATTTTTAACATGTATTTCACTGAAATGGAAGCAAAAACATAAGGCAACAAAAATAATAAACATGGGTGAAACAGACATGAGAATTAATCAGGTGTGCCTTTCTCTGTTTTCCATGGTGAAATAGACAAGAAGGTAAATCAGTTTCTTTACTTGTTCTGTTGAATCCCTAGACAAAACATGCAAAAGGGTTTCCAGAGAAACAAGGATTAGTAGTAGTGAAACAGAAAGCCCCTATGTATCTTAGATTTGCTCCTACGTGTTAGGAGATAAATGCAGAAAAGCAAACCTGAATTGGGTCTGGAATTTCTCCAAGAACAGCCTCAGTGTCCATTGCTTTAGAGGCCGCATTTTTAGCTTTAATACCAATCTGAACAAAGCGTTCAAATTCCTTTTTAAAATCGCCGTCATATCTTAACGTATTTTCTTTCATTTCTCGCAGAATGTCTGCTGCTGCAGTAAACAGCTGAAGAAGACATTGGACTGTAAGGTTATACGTTTTTATCAACAGTATTCACTAAATATTTCAAATAGGTGAAGATGGCAGCTTGTTTTCTGTAAAAGGAATTACCTGTGCATGTTATATGACGTATTTTCATTCTTTCGAAATACGAAGTTCGTGCCGATAGAAATTGTGGTTTATTTGACTTGATGGAATTATCATACTCAAACGAGTCTAAATTATAGTGTAAGATAAGAGATCAGACACCGTATTTATAGAATTCATATTTCTACTATCAGGAAAGAGCAAAGGCAAGTCCGTCAGAAGGACCGACCTGCATCTAAACTCACCTGCACTCGTGTGAAGGGAATTGTGATAGTCTGATATGTTTTACCATATTTTTATACGATTCAGATTTCAATTTTGAAAGCATGAACTATGTGTTTTTATGAAAGTTTCTAGAGTTTTATAAACCCATTTTTATGCTTAGTATTCAGTAACAGAAAAGTGAAACAGTTGCAGACACAGTTTTACTTTCCCTTTCATCTCACTTTCCCTTTCATTCATCCACGAAGGAAGGACTCAATGAGCATGGCGCCGGGGAAGAGACAGAGCAATCGCGGGAGTGGTGTGACGGAGGAGAATAATATTGAGGTAGGTGCCCTTTCCCGAAGCTAGCCCATCCTCTTCTCTTTCCCTGCCCTAAAATAACCTTGTTGTCTGATTTTGGTGTTGATTTCTGTCAAGTTGTTTTGAAAACCTGAAGAACAAGGTGATTTAAGTGTTGATTTTTGTCTCATGAAATCAAGTTTGGAGGTGACCATTACATGCTTTTTTTTTGGGTCTTTGGGTGATGTAATAGAAATCTAGTTATTTTTACGAGAGTCCTACAGCCAAATTCAGAGACAATTTTTATTGTGGAAAGAAATTTCTAATCTAGTTTGGTGAATGGCATTGAATCATAGATAGCTCATCGGTCAACTAGTGCAATTCATTTTAATCTCATTTTAAGCAACATTCAAATACTGGCAGTTTTTAGTTCATCCATTAGTCTATCAAAATCTTACTTGAATAATTTTGATTTTAATCCTTCTTAGATGCATGACTCTAGTGTGGCTTGTTCAAATACTACCTGATCTTGCTACTAATTCATACTTAAAAGTGAATGGGAATGTTAATACTCCATGTCTCAAAGTGCCACCCAACTTTATGTATTACCAAATAAAAAAATATTCAGCGTGCTTAAATTACATACCTGTACTTATAACTAATTAAATTTACTAAATTTTTGATAAATCAAAGTTATATAACTGCATCATAACTTTATTCTAATACTATTGTGCTTTAAACAAAAGGCAAATAATAATCCATGAACAGAAGTACTTTTCACATGTGCTTATATTCTTGAATTGCCAAATTGTTATACTTCTATGTTATTTAACTTGGTTTGACAATTGCAAAATTGTTATGAGAGCATTTTCTAAATTAAGTGGTTAAGTTCCTCCTAGTTTTGGTTCCTCTAGAATGAATTGGAGACTAGTTAGAAAGTAAAGTACCAAGGAGGGAATATTTGTATCATCAATTGTAATTTTCTTTCAGTGCATGATAGTGGCATATGATTAAAAAAAATTGCGGTGATGCTAACCGGCCCGTGAGGAAGTAATTTCGCTTGCTTTCGGGGGTTTGTGATGAGACTATGCGATTGTGAAGAAGATGAGTGTAATGTAGGTTCCGATCAAGAGATTGGGTCTCACATTGATAGTTCCGACTCACGAATTTCATGAAAGTGATTTTGACATGGAGGATGATGATGACCAAGTGTATGATATTAATGTTGATCTTGGGATAAAGAGGGATATGGGTGATGTGCAGGAAAATGACAAATCAGATTCCTTACTTGGTGCTGTGACAGAAGGACTGTATGAAATTGAAAACTCTGATAGTTCACATTCCTTGCATAGTGTGGATGATCCTGATGATGAAGGTGTATGTTCAAAAAGATGGCCGGAGTTTAACAATGACACAGATATGGAAATAACAAAATTAGAAAAAGGGATGATTTTTTCTAGTAGAGAGACACTAAAAGAAGCAGTGAGGCAGTATGGTAGAAGGAATAGATACAATGTCAAGTTTGTCAAGAATGATAAAGACAGAATCAAAGCTATATGTAAGCAGGATTGTCCATGGGCAGTTTGGGGATCAAAAATGAATCCAAGAGATAATTTGGATAGCACTTGGCAAATAAAAACCTATGTTAGTGAGCACACATGCTCCAAGGTTATGAAGAACAGGAATGTCACCTCAAAATGGATGGCCTCTCACTACCTGCACAAATTTACTAGTGATCAAAATTATTCCATCAGCTCACTACAACAAGATGTGAGGAGAGATTTTAATTTGTTGGTCCCATTGAGTAAATGTTACCGGGCTAAAATAATGGCACTAGAAAAGGTCTGTGGGAATGCAACAGAGCAATATGCAAAGATTTATGACTACTTGCAAGAGCTAAGGCAAACGAATTTAGGAACTACAACAATTTGCCACTTGGATTGCAGGTTATTCTTAAGGATGTATGTTTGCTTGCAAGCATGCAAAGATGGGTTTAAATCTGGCTGCAGACCAATCATTAGTCTTGATGCATGTTTTTTGAAAGGTTATTATGGAGGACATCTTATGGTGGCAGTTGGCATTGATGCTAATGATTGCATGTATCCCCTCGCCTTTGCTGCTGTTGAAAGTGAAAATTTTCAATCATGGTGCTGGTTCATTCAGTTGTTGATACAGGATTTTGAGATAGTGAATTCTTACCATTGGTCTTTCATGTCCGACAAATGTAAGGTTTTTCTTTTGCTTATGTTTTAATTATTATGTAACCTTAACTTGGATGTTAGTGATTACATTACTTATTCAAACTTGAAACTCAGAGGGACTTGTGGATGCTTTAATGGAGTTGGTGCACGACAACACGTGAATTGTGTGAGGCATCTGTATAGCAACTTCAAGTCCCAACCAACCAACAAAAGGGAAGCATTGAAGGATTGTTTGTAGAAATCTGCCAGAGCTACATACCTGCAAGAGTACGAAGATGCAATGAGGGAGATGAGGAGTTTATCTGAGGCTGCCTACAAATGGTTGGAAGGGAAAGACCCAAAGCACTGGTCCAAGGCACATTTCTCTACAATGTGTAAGTGTGATATGTTGTTGAACAATCTATGTGAGTGCTTCAACAAGTATATTTTGGAGGCAAGGGGGAGGCCTGTCTTAACTATGATGGTGACTATAAGGACCAAACTGATGGAGAGGGTTGCAATGAAAAGGCAGGCAGCTGAGAAGTACGCAGGAATTCTATGCCCTAAAATTCAAAAGAAACTGGACAAGATCATTGAAGAGTCTAATAAATGTTGGGCTAAGTATGGGTAAAAAAGTACCAAGTCAGTTGTGGACCAATAGACCAACATGTGATTGATTTGGAGGCCCATAGTTGCTCTTGTAGAAAATGGGATCTCACTGGCATTCCTTGTATTCATGCTGTGGCAAAGAATGGTCGTAAGATAGAAGAGAGACCTGAGAAATTTGTCAACTCATGTTACTACAAGGAAACACAACTGCAAATTTATTCTCATTATATCCAACCAATTAAAGGGGCCAAACAGTGGAGTCATGTGGAGAACATGGAGCCTATTCTACCTCCCATGTTGAGAAGGCCTCCAGGCAGGCCACAAAAGAACAGAAGGAAGGAAGCAGATGAAACAAGTGGAAGCCAATCCAAGATATCTAAGCGAGGAGTGCAATTGACATGTAGAAAAATGTGGGAAAGCAGGCACAAATGTCGACATGCAAGGGTGAAGTTGGTGCTAATAGTAGACTTAAAAATTGCATGTAAGTATTTTATACTTCATTTGCAGAGCAACCTGATTATGGATTATGTTATACTAATTGCTAGAGCATTGATATGTTGTGCATTCTATGTAGAATAGGGAGTTGGTAGAAGCAATGCAAGGCTTCTGAGAGAAACACGAGAGAATGAAAGGGTAAACGTTAATTGTAGATATCTAATTAATTGGTTATGATAATTTGGTATTCAAATTTATTTTTCCAAATCAGAGGACTCCTTTAAGAAGAGAAAACAACTCAAGCTCTATAACTACTGTTAAGTGGATGCCTGATGTGAGTTTGTTGTTTTGAGCCCTTTATGTTTTTGTTTTAATGATTCTTAAATTGGTGATTTCTGATTTTTTGGGCTTGTCTACAGGGTTCTTCACAAACTGTAACTGAAGGTGGATTTCGAAGGGTTCAACTAAGTGCAAGTCAAGAGGTATGCCTGCCACTCCATGAAAATCAAGTCTTATGGGATAATAATAGGATATTCTCAAGCTGTGTAATTAATTTATAGGGTTATTCTCAAGCTTCAACCCAAGAGAGATCTGAAATGTTGCATTAGGTTGATGTGCAAGAGGTAAAATTAGTCTTGTTTCATGGTTCACATTTGTGATACACTAATTTTTTTTTTATTTTTTTTCTCAATCAGGGTCCATGTCCACCTGTACAAAATAGCTCCTCTCAGGTAGAAAATAACTCATTTCAACCACAAAGTCAAAATATTAATCACGAGGTTAAAATCTGTATTGCTTTCATAGAGTTTTTTTTTTAATTGTGTAAGATACTAATTCTGTATTTCAACAAGTCAGATGCCAAATCCAGCTGGGCAAAATATATCCACTCAAGCCATACAATAACTGTGAGATGGATGCCTGATGTAAGTCTGGTTTGTTATTAATCATTAACAAATTTTCCTTTCAATGTCTTTTCTGCTTTGATGATTTGTGATATTTGGGGTTGTATAGGGTACTTCTCAAACTGTAAATACACAACAAAGCCAGGTTACAGAAGTTGGTTTTGCACATCCACCTGGGCAACAACAAAAGCTGCAAGGGAGACAAGTGCCTTCAAGATATATGGGAGGGTTATCTCAAACCGCAAAGTTGGGGCCGGGAAAAGAAAGATGTGTCAACTGCTGAAAAAGCTCAACAAATGGACCAAGAAAGATTTGTCCAAGGGTGCACATGAAGGATCAAGCATCGGGAGGTTGTGCACGATGTGGAAGCTTTGGTTAAGCTTATTTTTTGGATTACAATGCCTAAGTGTTTTTGTTGTTTTTTTGTTTGTTTTTGAATCAAACTATAGTTACAAAGGTTCTGTATTAAATAGTTGGAAACAGATCACATGATACTATCACTTTTTGTATGAATGGTTGAAGTTTTTGAAATTTTTAGGATTTTTTATAATTCTAATCAGATTTTTAGATTTTTTTTTAATTTTTTTCTTTTTTAATGCCACATGGCATGCCACGTAAGCATTAATTTATTAATATATTAAAAAATAAGATTTTTGTGCCACGTCAACTGCCACATCATAATAAAAAATATTTGTATTCAGCACGTATACCAGGCAGCTGCCACGTTAGCCCCAGGGACCGTAATTGCCAAAAATCTGAAAATGCAAGGACCGTAATAAACATTTTCATTATACATGAACCAAAATGAACAATAAACTATAATTCAGGGACAAAAAATATTTTTTTTGCCTTTTTTATAACTATATACACTTTCAAACTAGGAACAATTTTATTAAAAAAAAGAAAAAATTGCTTGCATACCCCTCCAAAACCATATATTTGCTTAAATACCCCCTATTTTTATTTGCTTGCATACCCCTCTAAAATCATTTTTTTTGCTTATATACCCCTGCCGTTAGTTACCGTTAGTCATCGTTAGTTTTTTCAGAGTTAACTATAGTTTAAAGTTAACTATGGTTAAACAATTACACAATTATCCTCGTTTTTATAATTTTGACTCTCCAACCCTAATTTCTCATTTGTTCGTCTCAGCTGCTATCTTCTTCTTTTCTTTTCATTTCAGCTGCGATCGTCTCAATCTCCCTCCCTCACCACCTACTCACTGGTCACGTGATTGGGGGGGTGAGTGAGGGAGTACGAATGTGTTGTCCGGAAAAAGACAAAATCCAGGGGCATTTTCGTCATATGAATGGTTTGTAATTTAGTTCGAAGACCGAGGGCTATTTGGACAAAAAGGTAACAAATCTAATGAGATGGAGATCGGCCTCGGGATGGGAGAACTTCTCGCCGCAAGATCCAACGGTGGTTATGCTCCCAAGATCCGTACTCGTACGGCCTCACGGACCTATAAGTAATTACGAGTTTGACACTATACCAATAAAATTTTATTATTTAAATATGACTAAATATTTCAATTTAAAGAAATAATAAAAATGAAAATAATTAGAACAAATTATAAACAATTGGTGCACTTTTTTATAAGACAATATTTTTTATAATTAAATTACATAAAAGCCTTTTTTTAATTGTTAAACAACTTTTATATATATTTATATATAAATGATTCAAACCCAAGAAAATGCATCCAAAGCCAATAATTGTACAAATTCTTCAATTAATAGAAAAGCATGATTCAAATCCAATGAATGGTCCTTAAAAAATGTGGCAAAATAGACCAAAGTTTCTGTTTTAAAAAAAGAGAAACCTCTTTTGTTAATCTTTCTCAACATTAGCTTAATAACATGCCAAATAATTAAATTATCGGTTTAATCGAAACTTTGAAAACACCTTTGTATATTTTTGTAATTATTATTATTTTTTGGAAAAAATGTTTTCAAATTTCACCTCCTTCTTAACTTACTTCTTTCTCCCCTTAACCAAAGAATTAAGACAAACAAAAGAGATATTAAATACTAATTCTAGTAATCCTAAAACTAGATAAAGGACCACAATGAGAGTAATGTTTGGTAGATTGCTCTTCCAAAGTTGTCATGTGGAGTTATGGTCTCACATGAAAATGGGAAAGTTTGATATGCTTGGTAGCATAATTTATTTAAATCTTTTCAAAAAAAAAAAAATGTGGACTTTAACAATGGGATATGAATGAATGGTCCTCATTCACAATTGAAGTTACTATAACAAGGTCATCACAGCTGGAATCTACAAGCAATCTTCTTTATTTAAAAAAAAAAAACATATATTTGTAGTTTATGATTTTAGTACTCATGTTCCCATAAGTGTCTCGTTTCGTGTATTATCTCTAAAATGACCAAAGCACATGTATCTCATTTATAACTGATTTGCTTACCATTACTTTTAATGAAATATGGTTTATCTATATTTATTTAAAAAATATATATTTTAGTACAAAAAAAAAGAAAGAAAAATCTTGTGATGACATATTTGCCCTTGCAAAAATGTAAGTGTGTTTATTCCAAGATCTTTTTGTAAGTATCATTGCAAGGGTATAAATGTAATTTTTTACATAAATCTAATTGACATCTTATTGTAGTTAAAATCCCATTAACCTTTAATCATTTGGAAAATATAAACAAAATATGAAAAGAAAAACTTGGGTTAGTGTAAGTATATCTTAATAAAAAAAATTATGTTCAAGCTCCGATTTATACAAATTTAATGCACATTTATATTTTACAAATATTTCAGTAAATCAGCAAAATTTTTGCATTTTTCATGTAAGAAAATTAAGATGATTGAGAGAGAATAGCGTAAAAAATAAAATAAAAAGAAAAGAAAAACATATCTAATTTTACAAAAAACTATTTTTATTTGCTTTATATAAAATTGAAATCTATCATTGGACCTATTGATATCAGGTCTCTCGTGTAAGATTTTGTTGGTTGGGACAATCCCATGTTCGAACCCCCCAACTCATGCGCACGGGTGTCGTATTGTCCGCCGTTAATTTTCTGGGATGCTTGTTGCCTTTGTCAAAAAAAATAATAATAATAGAAATCTTAGTTTTAGAAGGGTAGAGAGGTCATTACAACATTTACCGTGGGGGTAAACATGTAATTTAGAAAGATATAAAAAAAAAAAGAATGGAAAAAACCCCTTCCTTTGCAGAACAGAAGGATGTCATATGTTCATCCCTATATGTGGGACCCACAACATCCCTTTCCTCATTCTGTCAACCAATCTGAGAAAACACAACACAAAAAAGAAATCCATGTGTTTGGATTTTTTACATCCAACCCCCCACAAAACCCCACAATCATCACACAACCCACCATGACTTAGTGTACAATTACCATATTACCCTCCAAATATATATAAAAAAATTATATATAAATGTACTGCCTCTCTCTATATATATTATTCTTTTAAAAAATAATTAATATAAATACATAAAAAAAGAAGGTGGATGGGCAAAGCAGTTATTAGATGTTCTTTGGTTTGCATTTTTAGTGAGAGAGAGAGAGTGGGTGTTTTAGAGAGAGAAAGAGAGAATCCCTAAAACTTACAATATTAGAATATATAGAGAGAGAGTGTGTGTGTGTTCTCAGTGTCTAGAGACTCTAGAGAGATATGAACATGTAGAGAGAGAAAGACAGAATCCCAAAACTTAGAATATGTAGACATTGAGGTAGAGAGAGAAAGAGAGAATTTTTTTGTTTCTCTCTCTTTCTCTCTCTCCTAAATCTAAAATCCTACAGAGAGAGAGAGAGAGAGAGAGAGAGAGAGAGAGAAGAGGAAAACCAAAGGAAAGAGAGAGGAATATAAAGGACCAGATGTTGACAAAATTCATGTCACTGTTCTTAGAAGAGTCCTTTTGTTCTTGTGGAGATTTTCTTATCTGGGATCCCATCTCTCTCCCTTTCTCTCTCCTCTGGCCCAGCAGATCGAAAGCCTCTTAATCTCTTTGACAATCTCCTCTTCCCTCATAGCTCCTCTCTCTCTCTCTCTCTCTCTGGTCCTCTTCTTCATTGCTGCCATCTCACTCTCTTGTTCTTCTTCTTCTTCTTATTGCCTTAAATTAGCTACCTTTGTGTACTGTAACCACTTGGTTGGTCCTCTTCTTGGTCCTTTCTGGCTACTTTTGCTCCTTTGGGTACTTGCATGGGTGGAAAGTTTGGATTTTTATGGGATTTTCATAGGCAGAGTGTGAGATGGGATTTGGCCTGAGGTGATCTATCTTTTCATCTTTTCTCTCCTGTGCCTTTTTTTTTTAATTTTTATTTTTATTTTTATTTTCTGTTGTTTTGTGGATTGTTGATTTGGTTGTGTTCTTTGGTTATGTTATAGCTTAAAGATGGGATTTTTGGTGATTTGATTGCTGGGGTTGTGTGGTACTATGTTGGAGGTTTTGTGATTCCTAGATTGGGATCTTGGATGAATTTTGAGATTGTGGCTTATTTATTTAGTCTGCTGTTGGTTTAAATTTTTCTTTCCTTTTTTTTTGGGAAAGTTAGTGGCTTTTGTGAGTGATGGTTGGGCTGTTGCTGTGATTCATTGATTGTGCATTTGGAATCTATGTTATTGTTGTTCTGGTTTGAGTTTGAATTGTTGCTATTTTTTGTTTATGACCCTATTTGGAAATTGCAGTTGTGATGCATTTTGGATTGAATTCTGATGTATCTGAGATTTCCATGCTGATTGTCTGACTTTCTTCTTTGCCTTTGACCTCTTCAATTTTATTTATTTATTTTTTAATGGATGGCATATTTAGGATTTGGGTGATCATCAGCCTCATTCTTCTTAATTATAGTCATATTGTTTGTCTCTTCATTGTTTCTATTTTTTCTTTTGGAATTTCAATGCTCAGGTCTCATCTTGGCTGCGCAATTTAGGCTTTGGCAAAATGGCTTCGCCAAAGATATGAACTTATGCTTTTGACTGTCCTGTGAATGGCTTCTAAAATGTAATGCTAATTTCTAAGATGAGTCAACCATTGTGCCACACAATAGGGATTTTAAAATCATGCTTTGTATTTTTATTTTTATTTTTATTATTTTTTTTTGTGTGTGTGTGTGTGTGTGTGTGTGTGTGTGTGTGTGTGTGTGTGTGTGTGTGTGTGTGTGATTTTGCAGTTCATGCAACCAGAAACAAACCTATAGATTATAGTTCTATGTTCAAAGCTTGTCTTAAGTCACTTTAACTCACACGTATCATAAATTGGAAGATTGTTGATTTATGAGTTCCTGTGGTCAGAGTTGTTTCTTAGGCATAGTCATTGTAGCAGAGCATTTGAATAAAAGTGGCTGCAAATGCCCTTGTAAAGATCAGATATATTAGAATATAGACGATGGCATAGTTAGCCTTGGTTATCGGCTGCAACTGGTTTTTTATTATTTTCAGATAGCTAGCTTTCCTTTTAGCCTTTTAGATACATGGTTATGCTTATGTTTATGAATTATGTGTCTGCTGATATGTAGGAATGCTTGATCACTGTATGCCTGGTAGAAAGCTTTAGGATGTAAAGGATTTGTTGTGCTTACATTAAAATGGGTTATTTTATATCTCCAGAACTCTTGTATTTGTAGAATTATTATTTGATATCATGTCTCTTCAAAATCTGTCTACTGTTGAGATTTAGTAACTTTCTATAGTGATCTTTGGATTCTTTGGAGAAATAATCTTTGTGAATTTCCTGGCTAGGAATGGGAACTAAAGTACATCGTGAAAGCTACCTGCCAGGATACTACACCATGAGAGATCCTAATGAGGGTGCAAGTAGTGGATGGTTTCAGTACTATGATAGAACTTCAAGTGAACACCTCTATGATGGTCTCTTTTCAAAGCCAGTGAATGGGCATTTAAACCATGATATGGAAATTGTTAAAAGGACAATGCTTGAGCATGATGCTGTATTCAAGAAACAGGTAAATGGATCACAACTTCAATGCCTGTTGCATGACATACAATTAGTATGGAATAATAGTTTTATTGCTATCTCATATCGTTCTTTATGGGTGGAAAGCAGGATGGTGGAGAATCTTGATTTTGTTTTGTTTGTGTATAACAATTATAAGTGATCGATTGCCTTTTTTATATGAATTTATAACTTTACAAGTATATCTTGTTCATTATTGGTTTTATAAATTGGTCAAGATTGATTTTTGTTATTAGTTTGTGTAACTGTTCTCTGAATTTTTTATCCAGGTCTATGAGCTTCATCGTCTTTATAGGGTACAAAAGGAGCTGATGAAGGAACTAAAAATGATAGAATTAACCAAAGGTTCTGTACCAATGGATGCATCTCGGTCAAATTCATCTCTGTCTCAAATGCCATCTGAAGTTACAAAACATGTCTCGCAAATGTACCATTTGCCTGGATTGAGCAACTCTTATAAGGGAATGTCCACTACAGATAATGATGATCTGAAGATCCCTTTGAACTTTTTGGAGAATGGTTCGAGGACCAGTCCATCATCTTCAGTTCAGAAGGTGAATGGAGTTTTGGTGAAGGATGGTGAATCATCAGGTTCAAAGATTTCAAGATATCCAAAGAGAATGATTGATCTGGAACTTCCAGCTGATGCGTATATCGACTGCGAAGACACTGAAGGAGTTGAAATGGAAAATATAGGATCATCAATGAGGGTTGTAACTCCTCTTAACAAAGGCAGTGATCTTACACCCGAAAACGATGTGAAGCTGACTCTTAGTGTTGGTAAGGATACTAGTTCTATGGGAATTTGTTTGAAACCATATTCACAAAATGCTATGTTTACTCAAAGATTGTCTTATGTGAATGAATGCATCAAAGGTACATGTGCTAAGAAAGTACCCAATCCGCTTCGGTAATTTCTTTGACACAAAAGTTACATCGAAGAGATTCAGGAGCATCAGGATCCAACAAGATCATGTAAAATTTCCTAGGTCAGGACAGAGGTTTCTTCAAAGACAAGCATGGAAATGAAGGCACAAACTTGAACTTCTTCCATGCTAATGAGGAAGTTAGAAGGGAATTGCCACTTTTAACAGTGAAGCTGGTAGGAGTTCTCTAATTGGTGATTTTGTTTGAACATGGTTATGTTCATTTAATATTACAACTTATTTGATTACTAATGATAATTTAGTGTTTGATAGCCAATGCTTATGGATCTATTGTTTTTTTTCTCCTCATGAGATCATGCATTGAAGCTACTACATTTTGAGAATATTCCATTTTTGTCAATTTACACTGTAGAAAAAAAAATGTGATTGATATCAAGAAACCAAGTAGAGAATTTTAAGAATGATTTCTAGCAGATGTTGTGAATGTAATGTTATAGAGGATCTTGTAACTATGATATAAATATATTTTCTCTTTACCAGTGGTTCATCTTGTGATCAAGCTGATTTTATTCATCTCTATTAATTGAGTTTAACTTCATCTTTCATACTCTTCTTAGTTATTGATCTTGCATATAATGTTAAATTTTCAGGGCAAAGTAGAAGCACTGGTAGTTCTTTTAGTCCAAGTCTCTGCAGTGAGAGATCTCTAGTATCACCATTGAAGCCTAAGAAGCTTTGTGGAAATAATTCACCTGATCAAAGTAGAAGAGAGAAGTGGTTTGGAGAAGAACTGACTTATTTTCCTGAAAACTCTGAAAGAGGTCCTTACTTTGCAAATTCAAGCTATTCAAGATCAACATCTCAAACAGTGCATCCGTTTTCAGTTCCTCAAGCGGAGTATTCAATTCCTCCATCTCCATTGGTTTCAACCTCCAGAAAGTCTTTGAATGGCATAACCCACATTCCCATTGCAGTTCAAGCACTTCCGTGTTTTACGGGTTCTTCAGCAGTTGGTACACATCATAGAAGTTCCAAATCGAGGATTCAGAATGGAAATCTTGGTGATACTCAAGATAGATGGAGAAATGGGGATTTGAAGTCGCACTCAACTTCAGAAGGTCAACCTTCCTTGTATTCAAATGGTTTCCACCATGGTTCTCAGCCGGATTCTCCTGCTTCACATCTCTTTCCCGCATCATTCAACTTGGGCAAGCCAAACCTCAAACTTGGCGAAGATTTAGCTTATGGGAATTCTGAATTTCACGGACCCCGAAAGATGTGTAACAGTTTGCAGTTGACAGATGTGAAGTCTGTGAATGCCAAAGATAAGGTTATACAAAATGGAATCCAAACCCAACAAGATAAAGCAATCAGTGACATTGAGTGGAGGCATGCAGAATCCTCCAGTGTTATATCTTGGCTTGGAGCAAAATCACCTTCTATGAGGTCTGTTGACAGAAAACATGTGGAATATTATCCTTATGCATCCTCCTCTAGAAGTATGGCTGTTCCAAGATTTGAATGGGGACAAGAAAAGGAAAGAACAGGTATATCTAATTTCCTCGACCCGGCTTCAGCTTTGGCAGTCAAGGAGAGAAGATTTCAGATAAATGAAGTGTCTGATGGCCCAAGCAGTAAAAGGATACTTGGGTTTTCGCTTGCCGATCAAATTCAGGAAAATATGTTGAATCCAGTTCCTAATTCACATGAAAAACTATCTTTATCTGCTAAAAGTAAGCACAAGCAGATAGATGGCTGCACTAAAGAACGCAATTCTAAAAGGCGAACTTATATGAGTGAGCTGTTCTCTGGAACTGGTGCTGGAAATACCAGCAAAGTTCCATCTGAAAATTCTATCGCAATTCCATCACTGCTCTCTTTCCAGAGTTTTTCTGCAAAAGCTACTCCTGTGATCGATCTGGAAGCATCAAACAATCTTCAGGAAGAGGACAGTGCTCCTTCGAGACATTTGGGAAAACTGGTTCAGAACCCATATTCAAAAGCAAATGGCTCACTGGAAGAGGACTTGTTCAATGACCTACTTATTAGAGTTGCAGCAGAGAATATTATTGTTCTGTCATCTGATACTTGTGGATATGTAAAGGACACAACTTTGTGCGAATTGCCACCGGTTTCATGTCATTCCTTGCATTGGTTTGCTGAGGTAGTCTCATCCATTGAGAAGAATGTGGGGAATGTGGGTCATGAGGACGATGGGTTGGATTCGTTCGAGTCCATTACACTAAAGCTTGAAGAGATCAAGGTGGAAGAGTACATCCAGTGGTCTAAACCAAGAGAGCTTGATAATTCCAATGATGGGGAGACAAATGCTGCTTCATTACTATTCACTAAGCCTCGGAGAGGGCAGGCTAGAAGGAGACGGCAAAAGGACTTTCAGAAAGACATTCTGCCTGGCCTTGTATCGTTGTCAAGGCATGAAGTCACTGAGGATCTTCAAACCATTGGAGCAATGATGAGAGCTGCAGGAATGCCTTGGCCATTGGGTTTATCTAGGCGGCACTGGCCAAGGAAGGGGGAGACGGCGAACAAAAAATACAGCAATCACTGTTGAGGAGAATCCTGTTAGCCCACCACTGAAACAACCTTCCAGTACAGAAGCCGGAGGTAAACGGGGCGGGCATGGTTGGGTGGGGAAGAAGAACGACGAGGCAGTGCCGGAGGCAAAGGTATCAGTCGGGTAATGTCGCCCTCCTTCTAACTTAAATGCTTCAAGTGATTCATTTTGTGATGATTGATACTGCCATACAGAAAAGAAAAGAAAAAATGAGAAAAGTTGTACCAATTGAATGAATGCATTGGATATGCTTCCTTTTATGATTCTGAATGTTTACACAGCCTGTACATTTCAGAATAAGATTGTTATGATCTTTGAATGACTTTCTCATGAAAAATTGATGTTGGCTCTGAATGAGTTGTTGGAGTTCATCTGCTGCTATTGATTAATAATGTATAATTGCCCAATTATACTGAAATTCAGTTTGGGTAGCTGCTCTCAAACATTACAAAATGGAGGTGTTTGAAGTAGCACAGTAAGCTGGCTAAATGATTCTGAACTCTACTCTTATTTGAATTCAATTTATTATCACATTCTAAAAAAACATCTGCAAGCCAAAAACAGACTTGAATTCATGCTGTCTAAATAATTTCTTAACTATTTTCAAGAACATTGTACAAAAGTTAGTTTTTTCTTTTATTAAAATAAAAAGATACACAGAAGGGGGAAAAATCAGTTCCCAAATCATTTATGTCTAAGCCTCTACTAGCCCTTGATTTTGAGGTGTCTTTTTCTTATTTTTCACTGCCCTGGGAGCAACTTCATCTTCTTGTTTGTTTTCAATCTTTGTGAAAATCGGCTTAGGCTCTGCCATGATCTGACCCTCTCTCAACCCTCCCCATTTTGCATCATTCTACAAAACAAAGATTTAGTTTATCACAAAATTATTTGCATAAACAGCAAATATTGCCACATTATGTTAAAATATATATGTATATATACCCAAGTCACTGCTTTGAATTGATCCTCAGAAAACCCAAGTTGTTTATATATTCTCAGACATAGGCTAGGCACAACTGGAGATAACGCTATGGCTATGATCCTCATTGCCTCAAGTATAACCACAAGATCCTGCATGTGTTTTTCTTCTCATTTAGTCCAAAACATGAAGCAAGAACAAAACCAATCAAATTTTCAGTTTAATCGTGGGTTATACCTTGGCGGCCATTTCGGTACTTGTACCTCCTTGCTTGAAAAGAGACCACGGAGCTCTCTGGTCTATATATAAGTTACCAGCATTGCCAATTTCAAGCACCGATTCACAAGCCGATGATATTGAAAGGTTCTCATAATGGATCCTTGCCTTCTCCACCTATACACAAGGGTTCAACAATGAAAAGTGTTATAAAAAACACATTGGTTTTCCGTTATTTTAATCAAAGTTGTTGCCTATAGGAACCCATTGGTTGTAATTTGCATGATGAAAATGTTGCATAGAGCAAAAGATACATGTGGCATAAGAAATATAATAGAACAAAACCAAGGCTTGTTATTTTGGAATCTAGACATCAAATGACTGTTACCAATCCGTACCAAATTCTCTATTGTATCTTTTAATGAGTTTCCTTCTGCTGCAGTTGTGGAATCAACAGCCAATGTAGACTGACAGTTCTTTTTCAGAAGTCCAAGGGTGCGGTTTAGAAGGTTCCCTGTTTGCCGATAAGCATTTTGAAAATATAAAACCTGCAAGGCAACTAAGCAAACAAAACGAACAAGAATGGTAACAGATTAAGCAAGCATTTATACCAATTGTATTAGCCAGATGTGCATTCACAATGCTGATGAAGTGGTCCTCTGAATAGTCCCCATCATTCCCAAACTCTACTTCTCTCAAGAAGAAATACCGAACAGCATCAGATCCAAATCTGTTCACCAAGTCCTTTGGCTCAATTGTATTTCCCAGTGACTTCCCCATCTTCATGCCATCCTAAAATTTCAAAAGAAAAGGCAGTTCTGCATGAAATAAAGATAACCGTATTACATAGGATATCTAAAATCAGACCCTATCATCAATAAATAATTTGTGCCTATATATGAGAAGAGAAATAGGAAAAGCTTCGTGATACAATCTATGAAACATTCCAAACATAAGCCTGTGAAATTCATAGACTAGGGAATGAAGAGAAATGCAGCATACATGGAGCACCATACCTTTGTCAGAAAACCATGGCCAAATACCATCTTGGGAAGAGGTAATCCAGCTGACATTAACATCGCTGGCCAATAAACTGCATGGAACCGCAATATATCCTGTGGAACATGAAAAGAATCACTTGAAGTGATGTTCACACGTCATATACCATGCTACAATCACACTAAAGCCTTTCCTGTAGAAAGGAAGGCATAGGAGAAAGAAAAACAAGCCGATGCCAAACCTTTCCTATTAAATGCAAGGAAGCAGGCCAACCAGAAAGAACAGCTTTCTCTAGAGTTGGTTGTTCCCCTTCTTCTAATAACGCTGAAATGTACCTGTTGCAAAGAAAAAGAATACTTCAGGGAAAGAATCCAAATATCACTTTCGAATTTGACCAAAGCTCAGACAGAATTGGTGAGAGAATAAAGACTGAATTGATGGAAACCCAGTAAAAAAAGAGCAGCCACGCATGACATGGAGGGAAGAGGATGCCATTTGATTTAATGTGCCCTATCTCTATTATTGCTCTTTGATGTCATTGTTTGCTTCTGTGGGTTGGTTGCACATTCTATGGGGGCTTCTAACTCATTTCTTCATAATGTCTTTGGGCTTATTTTCACTAAAGAAAAGGACATTCAGTTGAGGAAAAATTTATCCCAAGTTCACAAGAGCATGTTTGCCAGAATAAGATCAAACAGCATTTGTAAAATCATAAACAGACTATTTATTACCATCAGAATTCAGAGCAGTTCCAAATCAGTAGCCTAAATGGGCTTTCCTAACAGTATACCCTTATGGGCCTATAGTTAGACAGTGAAGGAGTTCATTCTAGGGATTGGGTTATAGACAAACAAGCTCAGGACTGCAATGTGATCTACAAGCCAACATTAATTTTGGCACGATATTAGATCAAGTCCTTTAACTAGGATAACCTGGAACGAGCAGAACATACAACAGTCAAAGTATCTGATCATATTAAATTAGTAGGTAGTAAATCAACAATTGTAGATTACGTGAACACATTACCAACAAGGTACAGCTCCCAACTTCCATAACAAAAAAAAATCCAGGTAATTTCAAAAAAAGAAATAGAAAAACAATTTTCTTTCTGTTACTATCCACCAGCTAGAGCCAATTTTTCCAAAGAAGATTGCAAGAAAAGGCCTATCAACTAGTAAGCCAAGAATGCAAAAGTGTACAATATCTAGATAGGCCTAGCGCAAGTTGAAAAATAGGGGTCGAAATCTAACTTTTTTAAAGATAGATCACCCTCCTTAAAACTAGATAATAAAAGCAAATGTATTCTGAAGTTGCTTCACCATGTGCACATGAGAGTATGAAGTAAAGTAACTATGGTAGTGCAGATACATGCTTGACATGCACCCACAAGCAGTATATGTTTTTTCTCTATATTCATTTCCAAGCTTAAGCTTACAGATGTGAAAGAAATATCTTACCCCAATAAAGCATCAAACCAAACGTAAATAGTCTGCTTGGTGTCATTTGGCACAGGTATGCCCCATTCCACAGAAGAACGAGATATAGAAAAATCTCTCAGGCCATTCTTTATCCAGCCTTGCACCTAAAATAGTCACTTGGTTAGAAATTGTAATAATAGATATTGATGGCATAAAGGTGTGAAAGAAAAAAGGAAAGACTGTAGTATGCCCACAATTATGATGAAGTGCTCAATTCACTCTAGACAGACAAAAACTTGAACAAATACGAATGCTTGAAACAATGGAAATCCAAAATCTTGATAAACTAACTTGTAGATGTTAACTCACACAAATAATTTGCAAAGTTCAGCTGTTTATGATAAGATAGTTAAAGAATCTAAAGGGCTGCATCACAAGAAAATGGTGTTTGATAATGAGATAATGCAAACGGAACTTTGCATGGAATTGTTGAAGATTTTACGAGTTATACTGATTAGAAGTCAACTATCATCAAGTGTAAAAAACAATTATAAAAAAAAACACATTATGATTATTTAGGACCTAATACACAAACTATTAAATTTTTTAAGGCAATGAATTGCGGCTTTTGCTGATTAGCATCAGGCCAGTGCTGTAAACACTACCATAGGAACAATGATACTCTTAAACTCACCTCATTCAATCGAAATGATGGCCTCACAAAATCCGGGTTGCCTGTTAACATGTCTTCCAGGCTTTTCTGATATTTTGACAAGGCAAAGAAATAGTTATCCTCCTTTCTCTTGATGCATGGTTTTAGATGCATGGGACAACAATTGTTTTCAAGCAATTCTTTCTCATCCTGAAAAGATTACCACATAAAGAATGAGAGGATGAACACAAAAGCAAATAATTTAATGAAGAACATACTCAACACTAGAATTTTAAAAAAAGGGTAAAGAATTATAAACTGCTTAGTGAGTTTGCATGTCTTCATGAAGGTAGGCTTCTATAAACCATAAGTATTTTTAGCAAGTTTCAAACAATAGTGCAAAGATCAATACATCACATCATTGATGAACTGCTTTTTTACAGATATTAAATAGACAACAAACCACACCTAAGAAATTGATGTATGAATGCAATGACCTTGTACTCCTCGCAGTTCACACAATACAGCCCCTCATAGTCAGCACGATATATGTCACTGTTGTTAAGAACTCTAGAATAGAAGTCCTTCACAACCACTTCATGGCTTGAATCAGTGGTGCGAATGAACTTGTCATATGATATCTCTAACTGCAAACACATCAAGACAAAGAATTAATTTTAATCGACCTGCGCTATGAAGAAAGGCAAATATTTTACCAAGATATATTTAACAGACTCATTAAAGGGACATACATCTTTCCAAAGCAATCGGTAAGAATGAGAGATAGTGTCACAGTGCTCGATGGGACTATTCCCACTAGCTACTGCAGCTGCAGCAATTTTCTCCCCATGTTCATCTGTTCCCGTGACAAATATAACTCTCTTCCCCAGCAACCTCTGGTGCGACATAAAAGAAGAAGAATGCAGACATAATTTCATATAATCACACTCACCAATAGTCAAATTGATGCTGTCATCCAATACACTAGATAAAAAGAAGCTATCCATTAACTAATTCACATTCTAGTATTACATGATATTACTCTGTTTGAGAAATTAGTAATAATTAGCAAGAAAAACAGTTACTGTGAACACCATTAATGTTTCAAGAACATTACTCTCTCAAACAATGGGAAATACAAGCGATATCAATCACTCATACTCAACAGCTTGGGAAGTAAACAATATTCAATGCAAGAAACAAGTGACTGCTCAACAACTAACTTCCCATGATGAAGCCTGATCACTTTATCTACAACTAGCAGTCAGTACACCTAGAGAACCAGCTCAGTTCTCAAAACAATGAAAAGGAACCAAATTTATCATCTTTAGACAAACAAATGCATTAGTGTATAGAGGAAAGACCAAATCCATCCAAGCACGATGAAAGAAACGCCTAGCCACAAATCAAACTCTCCAAAGAAACAATCCAAAATCGCATCTTTCTTAGAGAAAAAAATAAAAAGTACCTGGAAGCGGGCGATAGCATCAGCCGCAATCGTAGTGTAGGCACTGCCCATGTGAGGCGGCGCATTGACATAGTAAAGCGGGGTCGTCAACACGAAGAGATCCTCCACCGCCGCCACTTTCACCGGCTTCGCCGGCCCCTCAGCGCAGCAGCGAGCGTAGGACGATAGCGAGCGAGCAAGCGCGCATCTGCGGAGGGACAGGGTGAGGACAGAGCGTCCCGAAGAGAAGGGCGTGAGCGCACGAAGCCCAGAGGGCGAGGAGGTGAGCACCGCGCGGCCGGCGGCCATGCGAGACGAGAGCTTGAACGTGTCGGCGGCCTTCGTGCCTCCCTGTTTGTTTGGTCTTGGTGGAAGATAACACGAGAAGAATCAGAGGATCCGAATCCGATTCCACTTCCTTAACGGGTCGGACTTTTAGGACCCGAATCCGGCCTTCTTCGGGTCCTACGATCCGAACCCGATAAAGGAACTCTCTTTTGTAGTCATCTTGAAGGTAAAGTGGCGTTTGGAACTCCGGCGAACGGCGGCGGAGGAGAGAGATGAGCTCTTCTTCTTCTTCTCCGACGCATCGGAATCAGCGGAGAGGATTAGATCATGAGGAGAAGGAAAGGCCGAGATTCTTCGATGCCAAGGCGAAGGCTTTGTGCTGGCAGCGAGCGGAGGTGATGCCGGGGCGCCACCCGGAGCGGTGGCGCAAGGACTCCGCCGGCAACGTTGTTTGCAAGCGCTTCTGGAACTGCCATGGATGCCTCTGCTATGAGTATGACCACATCGTTCCCTACTCTAAAGGTCTCTCCTTTCTCTTCCAGATTTTAGCTTAATCTTTGCCATCCTTATTCTAATTTTGTTTGGTTCTTAGGTTGTTGAAAATTTGGCTAGTGAGTTGATTTTGGTGAAAAGTTTCCTCCTTTCTATATCTTTATATAGTGCATTGTCTCTTAGATCATTGATTTCTTTGCACCTGGATAGCATCTATCTTTGAATTTGGTTGGTGTTTTTGTGATTTCTCTCATTGCAATTTGCAGTCTGGCTTTACAGTTATTTTCATCAAAATCCCATCTTTCTCTTTTTATGATCAGTATGTTCAGTGACAGTAGTATCATAACATGTTGCTGCATAATTGCTCTTGTTTGGTGAAGCAGTGTCATCTTAGCTGCAAATTATTTGCTTGAGCTCGCTGATTTGATTTGGTTGCTCTTTTTATCCAATACTTGAGTTGTGGTTTATTCATTATTCCTTGTGATTATATGATTTCCTTGTAGGTAGTTGGTTGGTTGTTTGGTTATAGAGTAATATTTGCCCCAAAGTTCCTTTCTTTCAGCAATTTGTCCTTTCTTTTCTATCATTGATTTATTGGAAATTGAACAGAAGGATTATTTCTTGAATTTCACACTCTGGTTGTTTCTTCAGCCTGCATCGGGCTTTTGTACATTTGCGGTTTCTATGAACACCTGAACAGTTTCATCGAGTTTCTTCTTCTTGCTCCCCTCACTTTGTTATCTTCACAGACATTACCGGTTTAACTTGTGGGTTTCAATGATTTTTCTATTGTTCCCATCTTTGATGAGCAATTATTCTGTATCTGTTGACGATTTTCTTGGTTGTTATTTTCTATTCGTTTTCTGCAAAATCTGTCTATTTTAATCTTCTTTCTGAACATGGTATAATTCATGAGAATCTACAGCGATAGTTCGGCCTTCTCTCCCTTGTTTCTCTTGTATCACAGTGTACTCTTGTTTGCTCAAGTGTTACATTCATGCTGTGGTTGTGTATGTCCTGTTCAGCGAATACATGCCTTTGACCATTTTGTTCTTGTTTAGATTCCTAGTCTAAGTTGATTCACTCTCTTTTGATATTGTAAGTTTGAATGCATGTATATTTTAGGTGGAGAGTCGACAGCCGAGAATTGCCAGATTCTCCAAACAAGGGTGAACAGGTATAAATCGGATAAGGAATGGGTGGACAAGAAAGAATTGGAAGGTTTCTCTTGCGATGTGAAGTTCACTGGTTCGTAATTGCAAACTTCTTCTGCTGCTAATAATTTTGCCATTCCAAATGGTTAGACTCATCATTTTGTGTTCATTGCTTCTACTTGCATTTTTTTAGTTGATAGATGACCCGAAAAATTGGAGCAGAATGACATTTAAGGAACACTATTCTGTTTGAATAATTCTTGAGTCAAATCAATTCAAGAGAACTTAAAATGTACAAATTTTAAGAAAACCTTAACTGTCTACATGGAATTTGAACTACTTCATCAGCATTGGTACAATACAGACACAAGATTCTTAAACAGTTGTAAGCTACATTGATGAGTTAATACATAAACGCTTTGGATAATCTATAACTCTCTATGTTGCATTGTTGTGTTCCTGCAGATAAAGAGCTCGATATAATTGAAATGGCGGTGTATGGGGATGTGATTCGCCTGGGGAATCAATGCCGATGTAGAACTATTGCAGAAATGCTCGGTCAAATGAAGTCGAAGAGTCCATTGGCTGCTTGCAAGCTTCCATACAATGAATCATCCTAATGCTTGATAAGCATTGCTTGTGCTCCATTCTTGATTATATTGCATTGTTCAAAACATTATCTTTGTGATAATTATACATTTCTTGTAAACTATAGATTACTTTCAAAAGTCCATGTCTTTGCATGTTGCAACTGAGCAAAGAAGATGTCTACAATTTTCATTGCAATTCTTATTTAATTTTTTTTAATAAAACTGTCTTCTTATTGATTTTTATACGACGAGTAATCAATTTAATTACATACTTAGTTAGTATTACTTTAATAGAAAAGAGGTAAGTGTTATTTTAATTTTATAGTATTTAAAAATACACTATAATTATTTTGAGAAAGATCTACTTTGCATGAAATTTTTCCTCTTTATTTTTTTTCCAAAAATAATTATAGGTTATAATTAAAACCCCTGTGGAGAGCGGAGCTTCCAAAATTAGGGTCTTGGTCACAACTAAAGATGAAAATTTGGCTAGACTAGTGTAGTCAATTGATATTCACCGAATCACCATGTCAACAAATTAACTATTGATCCACATTGGAAGTTATTGTGCAAGAAAGTTTTCACATGTAGAAATCTGGATGGCATGCAAAGTTTGAGGGATATAAGACGTGGAAGGTTTTACATTGGTCAATTTATTTGACTATAGTCCCGGATATCTCGGCTACCAAATACTGTCTTAAAATTAAAACGAAATTTATGTTTTGGTGTCCTCCAATGTCTCATATGTCTTATATATGTATAAAACAACTAATCCTTTGAAACTTCATGAAAATTTTAAGTTAATTTATGAACATTTATAATGACTTATCTTTTTATCCTTTGAAACTTCATATTTTGAAGGCTATTTATATAACAACTCATACCTTCAATGTGATAGAAAACAAGATTCTTATTTAAAATCTACATGCTTTTTTTCCCATGGATTTGTAACTTTATATATTTAAAATCTATATATATATATATATGTGTGTGTGTGTGTGTAATTGAAAAAAAAAATGTTTATATTTTTTATATCATGGTTTCTCTGTGATAAAGAAAAGAGGTATTTTTTTTCCACATGCCTTTTTGTGAATTAATTATTTTATTTTTCATGCCAAAATTCTTTTAAATTTATAACAATTTGTTTTTTTTCTTTAATTTTCTCTTATTACAGTGTGGGATTTGTTTCTCTCAGCCCAGTGGCTTCCTCTCAATATTTTTAAAACAAACTGATGTTTTTTTTAAACATTAATGAAATAACATATTTGAACTTATACTTGTTTAAGTAATTAAAACTTTGAGATACAAAATTCCTCTGTTGTTAGTTAATTCAATTTTATTTTAGTCTAATTTTTATTACATTGTTATTTATTCTTTCAATGAACAAAAGTGTGATATATATAATTCTTGAAGAAAGAAAAGATTAGTCATAAGTTAAAACATATGGCATTGAAAATTTTGATCATAATACCTCAAAAAAAAATTAAATTAATAACAAAACAATAGAGGTTCATAGTACGAAGAGAAATTTAATTTTTTTTATTATTATTTACCAATCCCTATTTTCCATTAAGCTTTTTTTTTTTGACAAAGGCGACAAACACCCCCTCCCCGTGAGGTAAGTCAAGGACGGGCAGCGCGGCACCCGCGCCCTCATCTTGTGGTCGTGGGGGTTAGATCTTAAGTTCATCCCAACCACCTACACCTTACACAAGGGACCCGATATCAATAGGCCAAGAGGCCGTTGGTATGAAACTCTTATTTCATAAAAGAAGTTTATATACACAAATGTGACATAACAAAAAAAAAATTGATTGCTAAAAACTTCTACAAGTACATTTTTCACTTGCATAACATTAAACACAATTGATTTACTCAACACATATCTATGTGCAGAGAAAGAGAAATTATAAATATCACCGAAAATTTTAACAGAAAAAATTTCAGTCTTCTAATGTGACAATAGTTGGTATCTGTCCATGATCAACAAAATCAATCTTATTCAACCTCAAGCAGCAAAGAATTTGTTCTGGTAGCTCTTCTTGTTTTTGTGCCTGCATTGATTATTTTTTGATCCATGAATTATAAGAATCGGTTTATTTACGTTTCAGTTTCAAATTCTATGAAGTGTACCTGAATTGTTAGCCCGAAATCAATTACACCATGTTTCAATCGCTCTCGAAATGCTTCGAGGCCCTTTCTTGATATGTAGCTGAAGCGATGAACATCGAGATCAATCTCGAAGTAATTTGGACCCTGAACGACAACGAAGACAATGCCTGCTCTTTGTAAGATTAATGCATGATATGTTCATTGGTAGCATTGTTGAAAAGAAATAAGACGATCATTATTTACCCGGTAAAAACTATGCTGAGGGCGTGAAAGTACAGGTTTTTCATTGTAAGCATGCACAAGCTTTTTTTCCGCTGAACTTAAATGAAGATCCTCTGGATTAACAATGCCGGCGATGATTTTCAATCTTTCTCTATATGGAATAGTAGAGTCCATTGCAAATCCTTTTATCCTTTCGGTTTCATCATCAATAAATTTCTGCAGAACATATTATCGGTCATCTAGTCACAGCTCTTAATAAAGAGTGTGAATAATAGAGAGACTCACTGCAATGCTATCTTGAAAATGAGCAGAGATTTCATTCTCATAATCATCAGAAAGTTTGAAATATGATACAAGGCTCATCCCTTCGCCATCGCTGTCGCCAAGGAACATTGCAGCGGGATAAGTAGGAAGCTGTTGCAAAAAGATGTGCATACAAATATTACACAATTAATTGATTTAAGACAGCATTGTGAAGTCGATACCAAACATACCTGAATATTAACAATCAAGAGTGAGGGAAGTTTCTCATGCGCTTTCACAAATGGAAGCTCGATGTGCTGAGCTATGTGATGAATTTTATGCTGGGCAAACAAATAAATCTACACCAATTGGATGATATGCCGCATGTTTTGGAGCAGGAGTTTTCCTTTTATCTCTGAAATAGATTTTGAGTTTATGAAAAAATAAATAAATAATAGTTGATTTAGATGTCAGAGTTCATGCCTGAAATAGCTTTCTCCGCGGAGATTAAAGGTTGAAGGTTCAACAACGGACCAGCATCCTGGTGTTGGTTTCTCCCACGAAGAACATGGAACTGAGAGTCCGGCTCTAGGGTGATACAAGTATCTCTTTGAAGCACCTGTTTCAATTAGACATAAAAAGTTAATGTTTCTTACATCACTCTATTAACCAATCATATAATACAATGCCGATAAAACATGGTAGGTAGAATTAGCTTACAGAATTCAGTAGTTTCATCTCCATCACAAGACTTCCGCTTATAAGCAAGCCGAATTACTGCTGATTTTCTCTTCTGACATGGAGGGCTAGCACTCGGAATATGTTGCTTTTTGTCGATTCGATTAGACTTCTCTCCAACATCATGCTTGTCATCTTTAAAATCTTTTAAGCTACCATATGATTCTACTGGCCTCTTCCTTCCTTGGGGATTCATAGCTTTGAATCCAACAGCTTCTTTGGAGTCATCTGTACCATCTCTTTTCACAAACTGATCAACTGCCAAATGTCTCGGAGATGCATCACAAAATTCCTCCAACTTACACATGGCATCCACAAACCTTGAAGCATTCTCATATTGTAGCATCTGAGCCCCGATCGAATTGCTTACAATTGGAAAGACATCTAAAACAACTTAGAAAGCATTAGTAAAAGTACCAGCGATAATATTTGATATCGTTTATAAAATCAAACACTACCTCCATGAACACTGCTAAAATCATCATCTGAATCAGATTCCAAAATACTGGCAGAATCAAACCAAGCTTCCTCTTGACATAGCCCTGCGAGCACAGATTTTAAGAGACAATCAATAAACTCTCCAACTCGAAGAGTGAAAATTGGACACCCGATCAATACACCATTACCATGCACTTGACTATGATGCCATTGAAGCTGTGTGAGGTGGAAAGTCAAATTGGAAACCTCAGAAATACGCCGACTTGTTCCGGCAGTCTCAACATGAAGCTCACTAAGAGCGAAATCTGTCATGCAATTCCCATTCCTGCCAGACTTGCCTTTCGGTGTACCGGGAATGGAGGAGGTAGAGACTCTCCCATGACATTTTCTCGATCTCAGCCTCTTCCTCGTCATCCTCGGCCTTCTATTCGATGTTGAAACACAGGCTCCCATGACGATGATAATTCGGCTAAGTTCCCTCACATATATGATCACTCTCAATGCAAAAACCTGGTTTTAAACATAGAAAGAAACAGGGAAATCAGGCATTCAAGATAATCAAAGAATTCATGACCACCATGTAGATGAAACCTTATTAATGAATTGCTAAGAAAGAACATTAATGAAAATTTTACCCAAATTACTCTGGAAAACAATTAACATTAATGATGCAGACAATGAATATGGCCTCAGCTGCAGGGTTGCATTTCATCCAAAGCCAAACCTATAAACTACAAACAATAAACAACAAGACATATATAATCAATAGAGTGCCAGATTGGGCATCAAATGAAAGCTATATATCTTTCTTTTGTCTGATTAATTAGAAGGACATTAAAAGAGAAACCAAACCAATCAACAAAACAAGTTGTGCACTTTCAAAGCAGGAAAGGAGGAGACTTGTGACAAAAGGAACAACATAATTAGAGAAACTAAACAAGTGATAACAAGATCAAAGCTTCAAAACTTTAGACAAAAATCAAAACTTTAGAGAAAAATCAAAGAGAAAGAGCCAAAAATAAGAAGAAAAAAAACAAACTTTCTTTAAATCAGAAAGAGTATAAAGAATAGATGGAAACCTGATAGTGAAGTTTAGTTTACCTTTCTTCTACTCTTTCTCCGGTGGCCGGAGCCGGCGACGGCGAGTGCCCGACCGCCGGAGAGAGAGAAGGAGATGGAGAGGAGTTGAAGGGGGACCAAGTATCTATTTATACTTGAAAAGCAGAGAAGTGAAAGCCAAGTCATGCTGTTGACTGTCCACGTGGACACTGTCTCTCTCTCTCACTAGAGAGATGAATGTCTGAATCCTAGAGAGAGAAAATAATATTTTGGAATTAATTAAATTATTAAAAATATAGGGGAATATTGAAATTTTTTAAAAAAAGTACAAACGTGGGTGCAAATAAGAGGAGTTCCATGATAAATATAATTATTATTTTTATTTATATCATAATATATGAATGAGAAGAGTAGTAGTGCATGGCAAACAAGAAAACTCATTTAATTATTTTTGTAATTTATTATGAATAATTAATGAAAAGAAAAACAACATAAACAAACATATAACAAGACAATTGTTTTCATTAATTAATTAGAAGCTAATGATGAGAATTAGGATCAACATCAACATCTTTTTAAAGTTGTTTGTCTCCTAAACAACCCTTTTGCTATAAATTAAGGACTAGTTTGTTTAAAAAATATATATAAGTTCAAATGTTCCGTATATTTTTGATAATGAAATGGACAGAAGTGAGTTTAGAAAGTTGGGAATTTTTTTTTATTATTATAAAGATGATAAGCACCTCCCGAAAATTAGGGACGGACAACGCGGCTCCTTGCGTGCGTATCCTCACTTTGTAATCTTGAGAGTTCGAACCTGAATTTGTCTCAATCAACAAAGCCCTACACAAGGGATCTGGTACCAATAGACCCAGAAGCCGTTGTTGAAAGTCGGGAATTTCAATATTTCTTTTTTCCCTTTTTTTTGTTGAGTTTCTCTTAATTAAATAGATAAACACACCCTTAATTAGCTGTCTAAGACTTTGCAATATCAATGCATTACATGCATGCTAGATACAATGTTTAGCCACCCGTGGGGATTGATGGGCAATGCAACTACCACTTGGTCTTGTTTATTTATGCATCAATTCATTAGATGGTGCATGGTTGTTTCCCACTAGTTGTGTTCATTGATGTTTGGGATAGACAAGAATGGTTAGGTCTTTGCCCATTCATATGTTTGGGGGTCCCATCTTTCTATTCTTGTTTATCTTGGTTTCTTTTTCATTTATGAATGTGGGATCTCTTTTAAATTTTCATCAATGTGTGTGTTTATAGATATATTAATGTATATGTGTGAAAATGGGAACCACAAATATAAGATTCTTACAAGTTATTTTTTATTTTTTATTTAGTCGAATTGGAAAAGAAAAAAAAAACTAGAAGAGAGAAAAAAAAATATGAATGAAAGCCATTTGATTCTCCTCGAAAGAACAACACTAATAATATGGGATCTCTTTTAAATTTTCATCAATGTGTGTTTATATATATATATATATGTGTGTGTGTGTGTGAAAATGGGAACCACAAATATAAGATTCTTATAAGATGCTGTGTGTTTGTTTCTTTTTTTTGTGGATTTTGAATCCATATAATTATTTGATATTGACATTACAAGTTATTTTTTATTTTTGATTTAGTCGAATTGGAAAAAAAAAAACTAGAAGAGAGAAAAAGAATGTGAGTGAAAGCGAAAATGCAATAAAATTAATCGATGCCACCGATTTATAATTTGGAAGTGGACAAGGAATAGAAAATGAGTTAGAGAAATCGGAAATTTGTTATAATTTAATAAATTTGTTTATTTTATGTAATTAATAAAACATATTTATTTTTTTATTAAATTGGTAATTCTTATTCTACCAAAACTATTTGATTCTCGTAATAATAAATTCAAACCTAAACGTTAACCAAATTCTATGTTGCAAAGTGTAATTATAATATATCACTAATCTCAAAATCAAATTTACCACATTTGATTCTGTTTTAGATTAATAAAAATTATTTTAAAATAAAGTAGTCGTGTTTGGTTAGCGAATATATACTAGTTTTAGTTGCAAAATAGCATCAAAAGTCTCAAATTACATCGGAATTAGCTTACATTCTAAGCTAATATTATTGACGAAGAATACGTCTTTGTTTTTATAACATCGTGTTATTCCAAATTCTTTTTGAACTCTTCTTATTAAATATGAAATCATCTCAAAAAGTCATGAATCCCAAAATATTCATAATTAATTTATTTTAGTAATAAAATATAATTTACAAATTTCTTTAAAATATTCTTTTTTATTAAATATGAATTAATATTCTCAAATTAAAATGGTATCATTATTGAAAGACATAAAATGACCCATTTTGTTGAGAAGGGCCCTCTCATGTATGGCTTTTGAGAGATTGTCAATCAAACTAGTACCTAACTCCATTGTTGATGGGAATTAATGGTGGTTTGCACTTAAACATCTTTCCATTTAATTATAAGATATCATTAGATCTTAAGACTGTTTTATCTTAATCAATGTATAAACTATAGTCTAAGCATCCTAATTGTGGCCCCTCATGGTCCAAAGTTCCTTAATGCTTGAGCATATGATATGTTTTAATACCATTTTTACAATACAAATTAATACTTAGCTTTGCATGATTAGCCCACATCAAAAGCAAGTGATAGCCAAAGGCCTCCAGGTCGAGCGGCAGAGGTCCTCCGCACCCAGGGACAAGAACATGGTTCGAATCCTGCATGACCAGTGAGTGATGCACGGATTTGGTAGTCACATTTGCTGGTGGCTCATGATAGTCCATTGCACGCCCTACTGCGAGGCGGGGTTTATCCCCTTTAGCTCAAAAAAAAAAAAGCAAGTGATAGAAAAAAAAAATTAGAAGTTTCACCATCAAATACCATTTTACTTTAATATGTTTAATAAATCATGTGAATTTCATGCGATAAAAGATTAGGAATTTTATAATCACTTGTTACTTAGGTTAACTTACTCATAGTCGGAATCTATAACTATTTTACCCGCTATCGCACAACATTGTTAATTTTATTTTAGTAGATTGAAAAATCTCTAGAATTTTGAAAGTGTGACAATCCTTATTTTTTTAAGTAAAAGAATTTAATTCACAAACTAAATGTGTCAAAAACCTTGATTCTAAACCCTAACCCTAAATGGGTGAGAAGTCTACATCATAATGCATTGAGGACAACCAATAATAAGAAGGAATCCATTGGTAGGAAAAAAGGGGAGACCATGCAGAACGCTTGGTCTTTGAGATAGGACAATAGATGAATGCACTTTAAAGAGAAAAAGAGAGGTTATATATATATATATATATATATATATATATATATATAGTCCCGATATAGTACAGTCGGGCGGATCACTCTTCAGATCAGATCGACTCCCATTTTGGCACTTGGAACATGTTTGAAAAATTTTCAACCATACGGATGGAAAGATTATCGAAAAATAACCAAAAAACTAGAGTTGAATACATATCTAAAAATAACAAATTCCAAAATGCGACTGACCTCATATATATATATATATATATATATATATATATATAATGATTAGATAAATAAAAATATAATGTTTTTTTATTTGTTAAAGTGAGAAATTTTGTAATATTTCTATGATTTTTAAATATTTGAGTTTAATAGTTAGTGAGTGTTTTACTTGAATAAACATGAATGTAAATAACAAGCTTTACTTAAATAAAAATGAGCTCAAATAGGATGGATCTCATATTTTTCTTGGGCCCATTGGGCCTACATTATTAAATCATAAGTCTAGATTTTACCTATTTTTATCATTTAGGGGTATTTACATCTACCCGTGCAAACATTTAAAATTACATACTTATATTCCCATCAATAATAAATTTATCATTATATCATTTTTTTTTTTCTATTACACCTCCATTTCATTAAAAATAACCGAAAAGTCACCTAAATACTTTGAGTTTCCCCCACTTTAATTGTTCAATGTTCATTTGTTATGAAGTGAGAGAAATATTACTTTACACACTTCAGTGTTCCTTCATTTTGGCTTAGACCCATTTTAATTTTTTTATCATCAAAATGGTTGACGTGAGCTTTGATATATAAAAACTCATTTTTGCCCTCTCCAATGCTCTCTCACTTCACCAAAAGTGTAACTTGCCCCCACTTCCAAACACTTTAGGAAAGTGGGACTTCAACCCCTTTTTTTCACAGACAACTTGAGTGAAATAAAGGCCTTTAACTCTAATATATCTATAATACTAAGCGGAGTATATTAGTTATAGATAATTTAAATAATTTAAATTTAAAAAAAAAACAAAAAATAAAATAAAATTAGGATTTTGAAATTTTCTCAGTATTTTAGATTATTTTATTTTTAAATGTATCTCATCTATCTACATTATTAAGCAAAAGTGAGTCTAATTTTAATTTTTTAAAAAAATCTAAAAAAAAAATAAAATTAGGTTATGATTTTAGAATTTTCTCATAATTTAGATTTTTAAAATTTTAAAAATCTATCTATATTACTTCCTAAGTATGAGTATTATTAATTTTTAAAAATATCTATCTATATATTTATGGAAGTCTATCATAATTTAAAATTTAAAAGAATTCAAAAAAGTTTGATTGGGATTTTGAAATGTTATCAAAATTTTGGATTTTTTTTAATTTTAAAAAGTATATCTAAGCGGGAATATTTTTAATTATAAATAAATATCTTTTTATTTATATATTTATGAGAGTCTTTTTTTTTGTTACAATTTATTAGAGTCTATTGGTTACATGTAATTAGACAAAATTAAAATAAGATTTTGAAATTTTCTCATAAATTTAGTTGTTTTAATTTTAAAAACTTTATCAATATTAGATTTATTTATTTATTTTAAATTCTGAGCCATGCGAAGTAAATCAAGTAAATCAATTGTAGATAATTTTAATTAAAAAATCAAAAACTAGAAAAATAGATTGGCACTTTCAATTTTTTTTAGAATTTTAGATTTTTTAATTTTAAAACATCATAACAACGTAAGACATGTTTTAAACCAATGATGAAGTAAATTATGATTATCCTATGTAACCAAGCGAAGAGTAAATCAGTGGGTGACCCAATGGGATAGCCCGGGCACAAACATAATTCTTCTTCGTGTGGGATCGTGTAGGTTGGGCAATTAAAATAAATACATGTTGTGTGAAACATTCAAACAGTAAAAGTAGTTGTGTTGTGTGAAATCTCAGGTGGCCGAATCTGCTGCGCACACCCATTGGTCCTTCATGGAGGCACTTGTTGCCTAGGTTCAAAAAAAAACAACAAAAAAAAAGTCATTAGCAACCCAAAGTAACCCAAAGGGCATTTGTTATTATAAACCTATTATTTTAGACAGGATAAAATTATTATTTGTATATTTAAAAAAACATCTTAGTTAAACAAATCCAAGATTTCATGGGCTTATAGATAATTTGATTATTACGGTAGAGGCACAAATACAATTTCCCATAAAATTTATGGAATGGTTTCACCACAACACAAATAAATAAATAAATAAATAAATAAATAAATAATTTATAGAGGAAGAGAGGAAGTTGAACAAAACTAGTGTGCAAAGTTTGTATTATTACTATGAAAAAACAGAGGCCCTAGATGTTGAAAGAAGTTCTCAAAATCAACATGAACAATATCCAAGTTTTTATTCCAATGCCTAGAATTGAGAAGATATATATATAGTTAAATTAATTTTCAAACCAAGGGGAACATTAAAAAAGAGCTATTCTTAAGCAAGATAAGAATGCACTTACAGAAGAACTGAGACGACCATCCTTGAATAACGTACAAGAAATAAAGATCATTGAAACAATGGCACTCCACATGATCATAAACACTTCAACTCTATCAAGATGTTGAAACTTTCTTGATTCTTGGAAGCTTGTTAAATAAAAACTTGGGGGTTTTATCTTCTTCTTTCCAAACATTTGAAAGCGTGCAACCTCCTTCTCTTAATATTCGAGAACTAAGTCTTACTAAAGAATAGAACACACAAAGAAAAAAACTTTCATAAAAGATACTCGATTTGTCTCACAAAATTGTATATCAATTCTCTCATCATGTCTCTCTTATATAGTTGAATAGAGATAAATCATAAATATTTTATAGTTATTTTTATAAAATAAATCTTGATATAATTCAAACTCAAATATTAAATCATAATCAATTTATAATTATTTCTTTTTATCTTATATCACTCCCTACAAAGTTAACCCAAGTTGAATATATAGCATGATGAAGTAGACCATGTTGATTCAATCACATTAAAGGGGCGTTTGGTTGGGGTAATGTTTCACATTTCTAGAAAACGGTAACGTGAAAACATTACCACGTTTGGCAAAGGTGGTAGCGGGAATAAGTTGGTATTCCGCATTACCAACTTACTCCACATTACCACATTGGTGGTAATATGGATTACCACCAAAATAGGTGTCTATCCACATTACCAAGTTGATGATAATGCGGATCCCCATTTTGCCCTCCATCCTACTATAATAATAATAATAATAATAATAATAATAATAATAATATTATTATTATTATTATTATTATTATTATTATTATTATTATGTATTACTAATTACTATTATTATTATTAATTAATATTTATTATTATTTAATAATAATAATAATAATAATAATTATTATTATTATTATTATTATTATTATTTTATATTTGATCACAATTTTAGATGCAAGTTTATTTCAGAAAAATGTGCCATAATTAATTTTTGGTATTAAAATTTAATTAATTTTAAGTAAAACTTTATTTTAATTTAAATATAAATTTACTCAATATTTTATATAAAAGGGTATTTTGGGAAATTTAAAACATTACTAAGTTTATTACCTTGACCAACCAAAGATGAACCAAACATGGTCATATCACATTACCACAACATTTTCAAGTATATAGCATTCCCGACTCCATTTTCAAGCATATCATATTACCGCGTCATATCTCTCGTATTTCAACCAAACACCCCTTTAAACCTCTTTATAAATAATTAGGTCAAGCTAATTAGCACTAAATAATATTTGTTCAAATATCAACATGATCTTAAGTTTATGATGTACTCAGGTCCCAACTGAGGAAAAACTCATAAATCCAAATAAATTCCTCTATACATATAGTATATTAAAGCATCTAATTAGTGGGCCAAGTAAGGGAATCATATGCAAAGCTATTATTCATGTTATTAGTTAATAATGACTGATCAACCTAATATGGATCTCATCATATATAACAAAACCAAAGATGCTATGGTCCTAAAACTAAGTATAACATCTAAATAACTCTCCAAAAATATAAAATACTCTCTGTCATCTCCCTGTCTAATATATAGTGCCCTTTTATTATAACAACATTATTGTATTGATCGTGGAGAAAACATCACATTGCCAAAACTTATAACTAGTACTCATATAGTGAATCATACTCGATCAAGATATTGACATAATTCTATCACACCAACAAATATTATAAAATCTCATTTGACATATAACCAGTTGCGTTTTACCCTAATCACAATGTCCATATCTTTTACTCTAGGGGCTTGTTTGGATTGGCTTTTGAAAAAATGGCTTTTTTAAAGTTTGATAGAAGGACTTCTGAAAAAAGTGTTTCTTAGAGTAAGTTAAGCACTTATGTTATTTTTGTGTTTGGATATGTTAATGCAGAAGTAGTTTTATAATAATAATAATAAATAGAAATAAATAATTATAATAATAATCAAGGGTGTTTTGGTAATTGACATAGCTTTGAAAAGGTTTGAGAGGGGTATTTAAGTAATTGACACTTTTTAAAACAACTTCTACATAACAGTTTTTTTCAAAAGCTACAAATCACTAGCTTCTGAAAAAAGGCTTTTTCACTTTTTACCTTCTTCGCTCAAGAAGCCCATCCGAACATGTTATTTTGCCCCCAAAAACGTTTAACTTACTCTAGAAGCGCTTCTGGGGCAAAAAAAAAAAAACTCATCCAAACAAGGCCTAGATGTTCTTCTCAATGGATGCAGTAGAATGCTTATTGAGCATCCTATATTATCTGAACACTGATCATAAGCACTCAAGGGAAGACTTGAAATGATACATGATTTGACTGCACAACCTATCCTCAAAGTACTCGATAAAAATGCTAGATAGATATGAACCCTTCATGTAAGGTGTTTACACTGAGAGAATATTGTAATTACCCTTATAGTGTATTTCAACAACATGCTCTCTTGGTTGGCATGTCAATGTATAGTAACACATCAAACCAATAGAGTACATCTACATACTATAACAAATAAAGGTTATCACTATCAATTTGTTCTCTATTATTATGGCAACCATACTAGCAAACTATCCAGGTTTACTCTTAAGTTGTGACAAGTTTAAGATATTAGAATCTCGCCATTCAGTTCTCTTATAGTCATACTAAGTGACCATCTGAATGTCCTACAAGATCACGTTTAGATCTTTTTGTATCTTATACAACAAGTAATCTCTTGTTAGTGAATATCGATCAGAAAAATAAACCTTGTATATACATGGAAAAAGATACACAAATACCATGAAATATTTATCGATTATAAATATTATAATATTATAATCTCCTCTAATGAACATTTAATTCCCCCTAAATATTCAACTTTCCAAGAATACCCTTGACGACGACAACATCCTTCTTGGATATATTTTCTCCAATTTTTTAACCAAATAAAAAATTATAAAACATGAGAAATGTGACTGCAGTCCTAAAACTCAGTCATCTATTACATCAAACAAACCTTTCCTATTAATTTAATCAGTAAGCAAACATTTTTTGTTTTCTTATTTTAAATTTTCATACCTAACTTATATATTTTCAACTGAACTTATTTATGTTTTATAAATTAAATATTTTTCAGAACACCAAGTATATCACAACATATTGATGTAACATCAAGGATGGTAGTCACTGCAACCATATATATATTTTTATCAATATTAAATCAGTGTTGGTAAATTGAAACATTGGTATTTAAATATCAAAGTTTTATCTTCATTCACGCTTATAATAAAATGTTAGTAAACATACTATTATTTTCTGTTTGTATTCTCCCTTTCCAGATTGGACTTCTCAGAACCGTTCCATCAAAGCCTGCACCACCATTGAATATCACATTCCGACCTTCTTCTTCAACCTCACTCTTAACCCCTGAAAACAATCGTTGAGCAGAATCGAAGTTGGTTTTCACATCAATGAATTTATAATCTAAAAATACATAACATTCAATAAACACGTTAATTAAAATCCAATGTATATAAATATCAAAATTTTATTATATACTACAAAATTAAGAAAATGATATTATTAAATAATAATATGAATTTCTTATTTTATAAAGGTGTACTTATGTAAATATATACTTCTGAGGGGTGAATATGTAATTTAACCCAAGCGGTTGCCGTCCTTACTGCTCCCGTTCCTCACTCAATAAAGGCACCCAACACGAGGACACCGCTAACCGGAACAACGACCCGTGCTCTTACTCCTACGTGCGGTCACCCAAGATCCACCGTTGAACTGCTTTGAGATCGATGACTTTTCTCATCTCGAAGTGATTTAGCGGCGGAGATCCAGCAAGAGATTTTTTAGTCTCGTGTCTCTCCGAGTTCCTTTCGGTCCGGCGTCCGGTCCTTGTCGTCCTCCACTTGCTTCCAACCGCCACGTGTCCTTTCCTTCTACGGACTCCATGTACTGTTACACCGCATGAAAAACGCTTGCGGGGAAACGGACCTTGGAAACGGATTTTCAGTGTATTTTGAATGTGGGCTTTTCCACATGGCCCCTGGAGTTTCACTGTAATTTCTTATGAGTTCTCAAGGGAATTTTTTGCGAATTGCCCCTTAAATTTTACTATAAATTTTTATCAGTCCTTGAGGGAAAAATATTTATCATGTTTATCCAATATATATTTTCAAATTCATGGATTTAAACCCAAAAGTTACAATAAAAGGGAAGAGGTGAAGGATTGCACACACAATCCAAGGATTTCCAGGGGGCAAAGTGCAAAAAGAAAGGAGAAACGAATAATTCATTGCAATGTGAATGCGTTTCCCGACAAAAACGTTTCCAAGTCACAGAGTTCTCTTCCAGTCCAACCCTCCCTCCCGACATCGCAAGCAAAGCAAGCAATAAACTCCTCCAAAAAAAAGAAAAGAAAATTCTATCGATCAAAGAGGGAAAAAAGGAACAATTTTTCTTCTTCTCCACCGACTTCAAACCCTAGATCTCCGAGCTTTCTTTAGCGATAGTGATTGGTTTCTCTCCTGCTCGATCGGGATCTTGATCGAGAGGGAAGAGGTTTGTGCTTGGATCGGATCGGGGGCGCCACGGCTCACGCTGGCACCGCCGCTGGATGGCGCTCTTTAGGAGGCTGTTCTACCGCAAGCCTCCCGATCGCCTTCTCGAGATCTCCGAGAGGGTTTATGGTACTAATGCTAGCTTCTTGACTGTGTTTATGTAGCTTAGATCTTTGGTATCTGTGTAATTAATGCTGATTTTTGTTGTTGTAGCTTGATTGTATTGTTTTTGCTGTAGTTGAGAAATTATGGTTTGTTGCTGGTTTCTTGATGTTGTTTGGGGGAAATTGGAGGGGTTTTATTTGTGTTCTTGATGATTTTGAAGCGTTTCAGCTATGAAAAAGAAAAAGAAAGCAAAAAAGAAAACCTACTTTGCGAGTTTTCTTGATGTCGTTATGCTTCCTGACGTTGCTTTTACTGTTTTTGAACTTTTGATAGACTGAATTTTGTTTGCTAGCCCTAATGCTGAAAGAAACATGTGGGAATTTGTGGTGTAGTGTTTGATTGCTGCTTCTCGACGGAGACATTGGAAGAAGATGAATACAAAGATTATATGGGCGGCATTGTCACGCAGCTCAATGACTATTTCCCTGATGCCTCATTCATGGTGTTCAACTTCCGGGAGGGGGATCGGAGGAGCCAAGTCTTTGACATTTTATCGGAGTATGATATGACTGTCATGGACTATCCTCGACAATATGAGGGTTGCCCTTTGCTTCCTTTTGAGATGATCCACCACTTCCTGAGGTCAAGTGAGAGTTGGCTGTCCCTGGAAGGACAGAACAATGTGTTGTTAATGCATTGCGAGAGGGGAGGATGGCCTGTGCTCGCGTTCATGCTTGCAGGTCTTCTGCTTTACAGGAAACAGTACACTGGGGAGCAGAAGACTTTGGAGATGGTTTATAAGCAGGCTCCAAAGGAGCTGCTCCATTTATTGTCTCCATTGAATCCGCAACCTTCTCATCTGAGATATCTTCAGTATATATCGAGACGAGGCATGGAATGGCCTCCACATGACACACCCTTCTTCTTAGAATGTGTCATTCTTACAATTGTTCCCAATTTTGATGGAAAAGGGGGTTGCAGGCCAATAGTTCGAGTTTATGGTCAGGACCCCTTGACCCCAGCTAACAGAAGCTCAAAGATTTTGTTCTCATCTTTAAAGTCCAAGAGAAGAATTTCCCACTACAGACAGGTAAAGCTTTATTTCAAGGAATGATTAGTGATTTTTTTTTCTTTCTCTTTTACTTTTTATTTTTTGAATTTGAAGATTATCAATTTTGAACTGATTGCAGGCAGATAATTCACCTATAAAAATTAATGTTCGTTATCGTGTTCAAGGAGATGTTGTCATTGAGTGCATCCACTTGGATGATGATTTGGAGCGAGAGGAAATGATGTTCAGGCTGATGTTCAACACTGCATTCATTCAATCGAATGTTTTGCTGCTGAGCCGTGAGGAGATCGACACGGTGTGGAATGCCAAAGACCAGTTCCCAAAGGACTTCAAAGCAGAGGTAGGTGCTTATTTCTCTTATATGGGAGTGTCTGTTCCTTGTATGATTGGAGTTGAAAGCACATTCATCCCTGAATCAGGTACTCTTTTCAGACTTGGATGCTGTTGAATCTGATACGACCACGGATGTAGCTGGAGATGAGGATGAAACTGATGTTGCCTCAATAGAAGAGTTCTTTGAGGCAGAAGAGATTTTTAGCAATGCAGATTGGCAGGATGGCAAGAGGGACTCAGAGGTTAGCATGAGTCAAATTAAAACCACATTGGAAGATGTGTTTTCCAAGTCAGATACCTCAAATTTGGTTGATGAAATGAGGAGCGTTTCAGAACCCAGCAGAGCTGAACAGGAGTCAGAGATTCTTGTCACTATTGGGGATGGTGCGGGGGTTAAAGTTGAAACTATATCTATTACAGAACGATCAGAAATTATAATGGATAAAGGTGAGCCAATTCAAAAAGATATTATTACTAAGAAGTTGTTCACATTGGATGACATGGGCATTCGTGAAGAAAAGGGAACAACCGATGCTAGCTACTCTAAGCAGGTAACTGAAAGTCCTCTTACACTGGCTGTGGAAGATAAGAGTACCCTGATTGTTGAAGAGAAGAAATTGATTGAAGACAAAAAATCTTCTTCAGAAGGCATCATTGTGGTTGAAGAGAAGAGCACAACACAGAATGGTAATTTTAAACCTAACTTCGAAGAATCTATTACTGTTGCTATCGATGAGAAGAGTGCGCTAGAAACCATTAATTTTGAGGAGGATACCAAAAGTGTGATTCACCAAGAGCCAAATAACCAGGCTGAGCAGCCAACCTCAGTTGGTGAGGCTGAGAGCAGATATAGACACAAGAACTGTGCTGCTAGAAATGAACCTCTCCTGGATGACAAGAGTCACAGGTTAGAAACTCCTGATGTGACAATTGACATTAGGTCTGAATTAGGAGCAATTGATCACAAAAGGGATGAAGATAAAGTTGTCAACTGCAGCAATGCGGATGCTTATTCTGAGAGTAAATTGGAAAACTTTGATGTGGTGGGTTTAGCACAGAGCGTTCCTCATGGTAGTGATATCAAACATGACATAAAAATTGTCACTGAGAAAGCAATAAATCTGGATGACAAAATCATAGTTGAGCAGAATAGTATGCTGGAAATCAGCAATTTCAGACAGGAAACTAACTGTATTATTACTCAGGTATATGATGGTACAGGTGAATTAGAAAGTAGTAACTTCAAACAGGATACGAAGAACATGGACACTCAAAAGGCATTTACTATGAACCATATGAAAAACAAGTATGCAACCCCTGCACCAGTTGATGAATTCAAGAGACAAGGAAACAGCAGTTTGAATCAAGATACAATCAGCATTGTCACAATAACGAAATCTAATTTTGATGGCGAGATTCACAAATCTGTGATTCCTAATGCAACAAATGAAGTCAAATCTTACTCAGAAGTCCCTGATTACAACAAGGAGGCAGATAGTGCTACTGCAGCTAAGAATAAGGGAGAGCCTAAGGTTCTCAATCAGAAGACAGTAACTGAAATTGGAAAACAGAGTCAGGATAAGTTGTTGCCTACCATGTTGAAGAAACCACCATCTGACCCTGTCATATCAAGGCAAAGGAATAAGCAAGATTCTTTGAGCATTGACAAAAAACCAACAAAACCGAAGACCATTTCCAGGTGGATAACCCCGAAGAAAGGTTCCATTGCTACTACTGTCTACGTGCCGGCCCACCCTCCATCGAGATATAACAGTGCACCACCCTCTCTTGCTATTTCTGCAAATTCTCTTGATAATGAGGCAGTTGAAGCTTCTGAGGCTTCTCCAACTTTGGCTTCCCAGCAGAATCCCTTGCTACCTTCAGTTAAGGAGGATGCTTCTCATACACCTGTTCCAGTCCCACCTGCATTTCAAGCTCATCCTTCTCTGCTGCCTCCTCCACCTCCTCCACTGCCTGGTACTGCATCTACCACTTATCCTAATGAGCTCTCTTCATCTTCCTTGTCTCATCAAATTTCAGGTTTGGGTAGAGGAATGACAAATCAGACTCCACCTCCACCACCTACCTCATCTACACAAATCAGAGCTCCACCACCCTCCCCTCCCCCTCCCCCTCCCCCACCTATGTTCCCTGGAGTATCCGCGAGAGCTCCACCTCATGCACCACCCCCTCCTCGGCCTCCCCCTCCTCCGCCTATGTTCCCTGGAGTATCCACCAGAGCTCCACCACCCCCACCACCCCCTCCCCCCCCTCCTCCCCCTCCACCTATGGTTCCTAGGGTATCCACCAGAGCTCCACCTCCACCTCCACCTCCACCTCCACCTCCACCTCCACCTATGTTTGCAGGAGCATCCACTAAAGCCCCAGCACCACCACCTCCTCCTCCTCCTCCTCCTCCTCCACCTATGTTTGCAGGAGCATCTAGTAAAGCCTCTCCCCCACCTCCCCCTCCCCCACCACCTATGTCTTCAAGGATAACTGTAGTTTCGCCACCTCCACCTCCACCCCCACCCCCACCCCCACCTCCAATGGGCAATTCATCATGTGCTCCACCACCACCCCCTCCCCCACCTACTACAAGAGGCCCTCCTTTTCCCCCTCCTCCTCCTCCACCACCACCACCACCACCACCACCAATGGCTTCTGGAAGAGGAGCTCCTGCCCCTCCTGCCCCGCCTCCTCCTCCTATACGCGGAGTGTCACCTCCACTCCCCTCAAGTGTCCCCCCACCTCCACCACCCCCTCCTAGGGTGCAAAGTGGAGCTCCCCCTCCGCCACCTCTCCCAGGAGCACGTGCGGGACCACCACCTCCACCTCCTCCACCTGGAGCACGTGCGGGAGCTCCACCTCCACCACCTCCCCCTGGAACACGTGCAGGGGCTCCACCACCACCACCACCTCCTCTTGGTCGTGGAGCTCCACCTCCGCCTCCACCACCTGGGGGACGTGCCCCTGGCCCTCCACCCCCACCTAGAGCCCCAGGAGCCCCTCCACCGCCTGGTGCAAGAGGGTTATCACCTAATATGACCGCTACAGGGAGAGGACGTGGCAGCAATCGTCCTGCAGGCCCAGGCTTCTCTGCTTCAGCACCACGAAGATCCACATTGAAGCCACTGCATTGGGTAAAAGTTACAAGAGCAGTGCAAGGAAGCTTATGGGCAGAACTACAAAAGTCTGATGATGGGTATGATAAACTATTTTTATGGTTGGTTCCTTGCACCTAATTTTAATTAATTTTCTCTAATAACTATCTTATTTGTTCATTTTGATATAATTATCAGGTAATTCTCAATTTATTCTAGAGCTTTGTTGTGTCTTGCTTTCAGTACATGTTTGATGGTGCAAAATGCAAAACCTAAATTGTCATTGTTGGTTTATCATCAACCTAGCTGGCACTTATACTTTATCATTTTCATGTAGTGCTTCAGATTTTGATGTGACAGAGCTTGAGAGGCTCTTCCCAGCTGTTGTCCCAAAATCTGATGATAGTAAGTCAGATGACCGTCGCAAATCTCTTGGATCAAAACCTGATAAAGTTCACCTGGTAACATACTATTTCCACGGGAGCTTGAATTTTCATCTCCATTTTTTTATAATCCATTTTGTATCATTTCTAAATTTGTTTTGGGCATCTCTTACAACCCATGTTAGCTTTTTGTGACCTGCATGACCATAGATGATTTGAACATGTTGCCTGCCAATAGCATTATTTTTCTCTCTATTAGCAGAACTCCAATACAAGACTCAAACTGTAGTGGGGGCAGCAAAATTCAACAGGATGATGTTGAATTCTTTCATTGCTGAACTTCCAGACAATGTGGTCCTTGAAGAAAGACCTTAATTGTGACTAATGTATTATCGCATGCCATAATCAAATACTGTGTTAGCATTGAGATTAAAGTTATATAGCAGTTTATGTATGTCAGGCACTTCAAAGAGGAGTGAATAGTGGATGGTTTAGGTGAAGTTGCTTAAAGATACATGCTTGTTCAAATCCAAGCACACAAAAACAGTTATTTTTCACAACTCTACAAAATTAAAATTCATTGAAAGATGAAGAATTAGGGATGTGCAGATGCTAAAGAGTGACCGGATAGTGAAGCATCACATAAAACATCATGAAAGAATTGTAAATTTTGTTTAGAAATATCTGAAGTAAATTCAGATGTTAAACATGGACATTGTTTGAGCAATATTAATGTTGAATTCTTAACTTTGATCTAGTTTTAGTTGCACCAGTTTATATCTATGGCAGCCTGCTGATATAAATATGAAGAAATTGAAGCAATTTGTTAAATTTTTTATTCTTTAGTTTATTATATGTTGCAATCATATGTGATGTAGCTTGAGGGTGGGTTGAGGGAGGTAGCAAAGAGGGTTATGTTCAATTACCTCTTAATTAACATTATGACATTTGCTATAGTAGGTTTTTTTTTCATCTACAGAACTTTATCTTTCTTTTGGTATTCCTTTCTCTTCATTTCATTTTGTAGATTGATTTAAGACGAGCGAATAACACAGAAATCATGCTCACAAAAGTCAAGATGCCACTTTCTGAGATGATGGTAATCCATTTGTAGTTCTTTCCACTTGTTTTTTTGTACATGCACATTAGATTCATTTAAGTTATGAACACATCCACTAATCATTTATGCAAGCATTATTTAAAAAAAAAGCATATATGGCAATTTTCATAGTAGATGATACAAAAAAGGCTGTTACACTATTTTGTACATAAAAATGTCAAACATTTCCATTTTCTTGTACATAGTGGTCTAACCTAGTGGAAAGTCCATTCTTTCCTCGGACATATAGTTCTCAGTTTATAATGGAAATAGGGAGCTCTGTACAAGTTATGAGTGATCTTTCGTCTGTATTTCATGGTAACTGTTGTTGCTTAATATTTCTTTTTCCCAATTTAGGGAAAAAGAAATATTTGAGCTATGAAAGAACCAATGATAATACTTTCTGTGAGAGTTATGGAATATTTTTCATATTTCACAGTAACTATTGATGCTTAAATATTTTCCCAATTAAGGGTAAAAGTAATATTTGGCCTATGAAAGAAGAAATGATAATACTTTTTTCTGATTAATATATGATTAGAATTATACCATAAATGGATGCATTTGCAGTTTTGCTTCTTTGAGGTTAGAACTAGCTATTGACTAATCAAATGTTACTTATAGAGTGCTGCTCTAGCTTTAGATGATTCAATTTTGGATGTTGATCAAGTGGAGAATCTCATCAAATTTTGCCCAACCAAAGAGGAGATGGAGCTTCTCAAGGTTCTTAGAGCAGAAGTTTTATCCAATCTTTCATTCTTGTTTTTCCACTCATTTGTTTCCATTTTTATATAGACATCTATTGCTTGTTTCTTTTGGCTGTAGAACTACAACGGTGACAAGGATAACCTTGGAAAATGTGAGCAGGTAAACTTTGCACTGATGTTACTTTGGTTATCATTCTCTGATATGACATAAACTCAAATCTCTTATTGATAAGTAGATACAGTTATTAAAACTAGTTGCACATGCATTTACATCCTTGCTGGTGAACTGAAGTGTTGCTTTTTTTTTCATGTATTTGATTTTGCTTCTCACTTTGTACAATGATATTGTGTTTCAAAAGACATGATTCAAATATATCCTTAGACATTACGTTCTATATCTCCATGTCAATATGGACACCTTGTGTGAACCTCTTTCCTAGCTGGGTTTATAATTTGTACTTATTCCTTTTTTGATGTTGGAAACTTTCTTCTCTCTTGCTATTTGTCTAGTTTCTCATGGCCATGAGCAAGATGGTGACCTTGACATGTTGGTAAAGTTGTTTATGTTGTGTTTGGTCCAGACAAGAAACCACCCCTCCATATCCAAAGAACCTGTCTAATGGGTGTCTGGGTAGCTGACGTTTTCATCTTTATTTTGCGGGCATCATGCTTACAATCATGTTATGTTCTTGAAAACTTTGATATGATTTTAGGCTACCAAAGTCTCACTGTTGTAGCTCCTTAAAATTAGACATTTAAATTAGAACAAATAATCATTGGTGTCTTCATTGTGCAGTTTTTCTTAGAGTTGATGAAAGTTCCCCGAGTGGAATCCAAGTTGAGAGTGTTTTCTTTCAAGATCCAATTCAATTCACAGGTTGTTTGTACTTTCAATTTTAATTATGTATGATTACACAGTTGATGAATTTAAAACTGATTATCTCAACTTGTTTTCAGATTTCAGATCTTAGAAAGAGTTTGAACACTGTAGACTCTGCATGTGCGCAGGTAAATGGTCATCTACACATACAAATGTATGTTTGTCATTGATATTTATCTATCTTGTGATAACTTGTCAGATTCGGAACTCTCTGAAGCTGAAGGAAATTATGAAGAAAATTCTTCTTCTTGGGAACACATTAAACCAGGGAACTGCTAGAGGTAACTGAATTTATTATGTGATCTGTATTTCATTGATTATGGGCTTGTAATAATTACTTCTGCAATATAGTGTCCTCAAATGATGATAATAGCCTATTGTATTTCACTGACAGAGAATACATTGTAGATTAGATAAATGTTAAACATGACAAACAACAGCCAAACTGAATTTACTGTCCCTGTGCTAATAAAGATCTAAACTGGCTATTATTGAAAAGGATAACATATTTGGAGGCATTACAAGATTTTACTCATGACTCATAAGGTTTATTGAAATGTGGCAAACAAAGGTGTTGGTTCATGTTAAGCCCCCCAAAAAAAAAAATAATAATAAATAAAGATCAATGGAATCCTAATCCTCCCAAGTCCAGCTCACTATGTGATAAGGGGCTTTAGATGGATCTTTTCTTTTAGTGTCCTATGTTCACTTTTAGTGCTTGAGGATTGATAAGGGCATCATGGCTGTAAATATTTGTATATTGGAATGTCAAAATATCAATTAGAATGAGATGCATCTATAACTAGCTCACTTTGAGGACTGGCATTTTGTGCAGAGAATATTAGCTTGGAATTTAAGTGGAAGTAAAGATCAATTCAACTTATTAATGTTGCTAACTAATCCATGAATATGGGAGAGGCATTTCTCGAAAACAAATGAATTGTTTATATTATTCTACCGTGGCTTGAGGTTGATATTACAGCTACACTAATTACATATCAGATTGTTTAAATGGGCTCCATATGTTAATCCTGTTTTCTTTTGCCCATTGTTGGAATCATTTTTCCTCATCTATAACTTCTTTAATGGAGGATTCATTCGACTCTTTGTTGCATTTGAATATTCAAGCATGGTTCCTGTGATTTGGTGTGCCATTTCACATTAAGTTTCATCAGTGATCTTTTGTTTCCTGCATCTCCTTAAAAACTCTTATCCTCTTCTTCAGTGATCTTGGATGGTTGAAAATGTGTATTGTTCATCTCTAGTTGTGCCTAACTGCGATCATTCTGATTTTCTAAATATTAACATGCGCCTTTCCTTTCTTATGATTCTCCCTTTTGGAAGTAACATCTGTTGTTCAATCTGTGCGCAGGTTCAGCTATTGGTTTTCGTCTTGACAGTCTACTGAAACTTACTGATACCCGTGCCGCTAATAATAAAATGACACTCATGCATTACCTGTGTAAGGTAGAACAGCTGCTTTGCTTCTTATATCTGTATACTGCTTTTTGTAGTTGATGGCAATATTAATAAAATGGCACCAACTTGTTACTTTTGCAAGGTAGAAGAAAAATTGCCTTGCCTTTTGTACCTATATACTGCTTGATATATATATTTCTAATCAAAGTTACTCCTGCTAGCATAATAAAAAACTACTAGAGATTAAGGGAGAAAAAAATTGACAAAATCAGCATAATGTTTCTCTGAAAAGATATGAAATTGTAAAATAGGGAAGTGAATCTTCCCCTTGCAGATTAGCTTCTATTTCTATTTCAATTCCTGAATGTAATCATTGCATATTCAAATTGCCTTCAAGGTATTTCTGTCATATTATCTCATGCCCCTAGAATTTGTGGTTTGGGACTAGTATGAACCCTGAGGTTTTATCTGTCTGTAATTGGTAATCATAATCAAACTTGTCTGATTTATATGTGTGTTTCTGCATTGTTTTGTTTCTTCATTCTATGGTGATATCAGTGTTGTTAAAACCTAGGTTTTCATAAAAACCAGGTTCTTGCCTCAAGGTCACCACATCTTCTGGACTTTCATGAAGATCTTGCTAGCTTGGAAGTTGCATCAAAGGTTATATCGTAGAAAACATTATATTGCTATTACTCCTGCAATATGCATTCTGGTTTTGCCTGAAGACTGTATGATGCAGATACAATTGAAGTCATTGGCTGAAGAAATGCAAGCTATTGTCAAAGGTCTAGAGAAGGTTGAACTAGAACTGACTGCATCAGAAAATGATGGACCTGTATCAGAAGTATTTCGGAAGGTATGGCCCCAGTATCAGCATTCATATTATATGTAATTTTTACCACTTCATATGAATTTAACAGTGTAGGTTTTTTGTATTGCACTAGAATTTCTTCTATGTTGATTATAGCAGGCATTTGAGGTTGTTTCCTGTTTGTTGATGCAAACATGTTTGACTTCCATTACAAACTGGTTGGTAGTTGCACATCTTAACAGATTTGTGATGATACAATGCAACTCTTACCAAGTAATACATAAAATAAGAAACATGCTGCGTATGGCAACATCAGATAAAATAAAGTCTCTAATAACTTCACAATTGTCTTGGATTTCACTTGTCCAAGTCACTGGTCGAGTTTGTCCAAATTGCTCAGGAGCAACAATATCCAGGAGAGTAAAGATGGTGGGGAAATCATGCAGCATTTGTAGTAACTGGAAACTTTTTGGAGGATGATAAGTGAAAATTTTTCCCTTACACAAAGAATTGGACCTTAGCAACTAATGCTAGTCCAAGAGCATGATTTATGCGCAAATGAGCTTGGCTATTTTATAGAATTAGAGATTAGAGATGGTGGATGATTTATCTGAATTCTGGTGTTGGAATTAATGAGAAAAAAATATTATTTATATACTGTGTTTCCTACATCACTTTCCTCTTTTATCAGTTCCATGAAAATGCTATTTCATGGTGTTCTCGTAGTTGGTTCACCTACCCCATCCACCTGGCGCCTTTCTCATTTTAATCAACTCTAGATGCCTATGTGCTTTGCCCTCCTATTTCTTCTGACTGCATAAATTTGGTAGTTAGACTAGTAATCTTATGAAATGACCCATCATTCGGAGTAATGAAAGACATGTTATCTGCATTACATGACAGCAAAGACCCGGGGGGCACTTTTGTTGAAAAAGGACACTGGATAGTACTAGTCAGGTTAGAGTGGAAGGGCCAAGTATTACCATAAAAGAGTAGTTTTTGTGGCTAACTATAGTCCAAATTTTGTTTTCATGAGATGTTATTTATATATCTCATACTTTCCAATCATAATTAAAGTGTGTGGCTAACATATAAATAAAGAAGTTAGCGGAGACATCCCAGTACATGAAATATTAAAACTAAAGGTGGACTCCCCTTATGGAAGTGGGTATTATCCAAACTAAATTTATCAGTTAAGGGTGACAGTTAAGGGTGACGGGCCATAGATCTCAAGTGTGTTAATCTGTGGTCAGGCACTCATTTCACATCTTGGCATTATATCTACAGACTATAGTATTGGAATTGTTTATTATCTTTGTGATCAGTTTCATTGTTTATGGCACATTATTTGCTCAAGCTTCTAGTGATTAATTGTTTTGTGCTCTGATTATAAAAAAAAAAATTGTTTCCTTGTTTGTACTGTTTCCCTTTGTTGATTTACACTTTTCTTTAACCATTTAACTATTATGTGCCTCTTCTAGACCTTGAAGGAGTTCACAGCTGTAGCCAGTGCTGAAGTTCGGTCTTTGTCATCCCTGTATACATCAGTGGTATGTTTCCAAACTTATTGGCTTCCAAAAATAATCCATCTGACTAATAAAAAAAATCGAATTTGCAAATCTGTTTGTATTTTACATGCTGAATGTTTACAGGGCAGGAATGCAGATGCACTTGCCCAATATTTTGGCGAAGACCCTGCCCGCTGCCCCTTTGAACAAGGTAAGCTTCTTAAAACATTAGCACTGGATAAGATCAGATCCTTTTAACTATTTCTACTTTTTCATATTATTCCTGTTTATTTTTTTTTCTTTCAGATCTTTGAAATGCTTCATGATTGATTTCTACAATGTCGTATGATTTCGTTTCTGATATCAATATTCTGTCAAGTAGAATAAATATAAAAAAGAATTGAATATATTGGATTTGCAATATATTTTGTTTTTGAAGCTTTTTCCAAAATATTTTCTTGAGGCTCAGCTACATCCTTGTGTTCTATATTTCTGAATTAATAAGAGTTTGCCTTTCTGAGTTTTTCTTAATATTATAACTAGCCCATTTTTGACAAAGAGAGATGGTGGCAATCTGTTTCTTATGGGGAATGCCCTTCATTTTATAGCATTGATGCAATTAGTGTGGTTCCTTTTGAGCGCAAAAAGCATATTTTGGTAAATTTTTTTGTTGTTTTCATGGTTGCTCAATGTAAAATTTACATTTCTATATAATTGAAAACTGCAGTCATCAATACACTGCTGAACTTTGTGCAAATGTTCCGGCGGGCACACACAGAAAACTGCAAGCAGCTTGAACAGGAGAAAAAGAAAGCCCAGAAAGAAGCTGAAATGGAGAAGTCAAGATCTGGAATCCGCACCAGCAGAAAAGTTAGCATCAAAATTTGTTGATCTTTATATTCACATCAAATTTTCTTATATTCCTGCCTCAACTCATACCAAAGCGTCTGAGATTCTGAACAGGACTCTAGCTCGAAGGATCTGGGCCAACAACTGGCAAACCAATTGGAGAGGTCAAAATCTACGAAACGGCAAAAAACAGATATTAGATGACAATTAACTTGCTAGCCTCAGTAATATAACTTTGAAGAAGTCGCTCTTTTTGAATTCAGAGGTCGGACACTAGTCAATGATGGAATGCAGAGCGGAGATACCAACTGCTGTGAATCTGGCACGGACACTACTGTACAGGAATACAGATCATTACAATCGTAAGTTATACTTACAAAGTTACAATACTACAATTTGCTGGAACGATGCCATTCTGTGTGTGTTGTTAATCTTAGATCTTAATCCCTGCAGGCATTTTTGAGACTATAAGTTGAAGTCAGCTGACAAACACAGCCTCCCAGATTTTGTATACTTTTGTAAAGAGCTAACCCCCCTGCTGATCAATTCTTTATGTAAAACTAACCCCTAGTGTTTTCATTCTTTTTGTCAATTCCATTCTTAGGTGTTCAATCTGAGCAGCAGTCAAGAAGGGAAAAAAAATATTGTAAATTTTGTATTTATATTTAGTAATGCAATAATAATACAATTTGCTGCTCATCCTTTGTATCTTGATTATCCTTTTCTCATTAAATAAAAACAAGCGACTCATTTCTATGTTTGGACTCTCTTAATAAAAAGAAGAGAATGAATTGTTTTCATTTTGTTTAGCTTATAGTTCTAATGTGATTTGTGAACTGTTGCTCTCTCTCTCTCTAGGAAAAAAAAAACAAAAAGGTCAAGTGATCTCCAACTTTTAGACAATATAATAAAAAAACTGTGAATATTATGATGCTTTAAAAAAATATTTAGCAAGTAACTTCCAAGTAGCAAAAGATCAGTGAATTATATCTCAAACTTTTAGCCAATATGACTTTTTAACAAACTACTCTGCCTATTTGATATGACAACTCCTGTCAATCTGATATGGATGGAAATACAACAAACTCTTGTGATGGATGGATTCCAAGAAACAGTCGTCCTGTCAAAATAAAACTCTGAGAAAACTGAGAAAAGGCACAGAACCATAGATTCTACAGTTTAAGTATAGATATAAGACAATAATGCACCTATAAAAAAAGAAGCCATTTCTGACAGTTGAAGACGTGATTGAAGCCACAATCAAACCACCGAAATAATAACTGTTATATTAATTAAAAAATGAAAGAATCCAAGAAAGTACAACAAATCCTGTTGTTCTGATAGTCGTGCCCAAAGCTAAATCTGATAAAATAATCGAAAGACCTCAACCTGCCTTAGCTGACATCGTAAGGAAAGCAAGCAGGCAACTTCTTGGGCTTTAGTTCCAAGAAGTTAAATTGTTTAAGACTTTAGCAACTACCTTGACAAACTGAATTAAATATTTACAGGATTGTTGCAGAGGTATGTAGAAACACCAAGCACAACAGCAGCAGCAGTGGGGAATCCACTCTTCCATTGTATGAATAAATATTTACAGGCATTAGTTACTCTGCCGGTAGCTGCAGTAACTCACGGATCCCTTCATATACCTGAAAATTTTGCCTTTGTTATCATGTTATGCGGGGAGCGGAAGAAATAGAAATCAAACTGATCAAATATATGAAGCACAAACAGTATTCTTCAAATATAGCAGGAGCCATTAGAACCGCATGATCAGGGAAGAAATTATGTGTGATGGATGCCAAGGGGAAAAAGTATTGTTAATTATATAGATAGGCATATTGGGTCATCAGGTTTGTTAGTTACCTGAGTACATAATACCCACATTTTCTAGTGTGTGTGTGTAAAGCAATCGGTTTGCTTTATTTGATTATTGAAACATTTTCGGAAGAGTCATGACTAATGACTATCCACATATAATGGATTAAGATACAGTATCAGTAGTCCAGTGATATAACACCTTCATGAAATCCAACAGCAGGTAACATGTCTATATCTCACTGCAAAATTGATACTTCTAGGTAACTACTACAAACAGGGTAACCTTGGCATATCTAATTCATTAACTAATATGGAATGTCAATGCAAAGCAACAAATTATTTGCTAGTCTCACGGGAAAATACATCATTGTTGTAAGTAAGCAACAAAATAACAAAAAAAGAAAAAAGAAATTATGTCATATTCTTACCAACTTTATTTGGGCTTTGATGTCTGCAATCAAATGTGTGTACTCCTCCACTTGTCTGCCAAATATAAGAATATATTATCTCAAGTCACTGCAATAAAAACCTTTTGTGGTCTACAAAATCACATTGATACTTGAAGGAATCTACTAGCTAAAATAGGCTACACAAGAGGTAGTTTAGGCCTTTAGGGAGAAAACAATTAAAATGTTAAACATAGAAAACAATTTGGTATTTAGATGATCTGTATCTATTTCTGACACCATTTTTCTTCATGAAGATGCATATATTATAAAGGTGCTTGCATAAATGCATCCTATTAATCCTCAAGAGATAAGGTTTGCTTCTGATGAACTCCATCCTATGCAAATGCTAATTTTTGAAAAGTCAACATGGTACAAGAGTATGGAAAGTGCCAACTTTGATACATGTATCAAAAGGATGAGGACTTCATGGACACTCTTTTCCCTCTAAGTAGAAATAGTTCTTAAATATCACTTATATGGTTCAAACTTTGAAGGAAAAATTTAAGCATCAAATTGGCAAGAAAGCACCAACAGCACATATATGCCGAGGTAGAGTGGATGGAAAGGCAAATAACACTTTTCTATGAACATGAATAGAAAAGTCAGACTGCATGAGTGCCATGCTACACTAATACAACAACCTAAAATTTATTTGTCTTTTTAGACAGCCATATATGTCCTATTCATAAAATAGTCATTTGATTCATTTGATCATATAATTCTTTATAATTTAATCATTCATTAACTTTCATAAAGGGCTGAAGAAATAAAGATAACACAAGTTGACAAGAAGAGCAGAAAAACCTTGCCAATCTTGCTTCCCTGACTGATATGAAATCTAGTGCCTCTGACCAAGTAAATTCCACATGAAAGCCCAAACCAACATCAACAAATATATGTCTTGTATCAGGCCTGCATAAAAACATAAAGAGAACGACATAAAAATTCAAACTTTAGAAAGAATTAACCTTTTTCCCCATCTCTAATAAAAACATGAATTCTATACCAACACATGCATTATCGAAAATACAACATAAGATTCAACAATAAGGACAGATTGAGATCCAAAAATTAGGCATAAACAAATAAAAACGAGTCAGTAAAGGGATCATTCATACACATCAGCCTGCATGTAAACCTCAGAGCCAAGATTAACCCTTGTCCGGAGCGAGGTCGCCCCAGACTTCTCCAAAACCTCAATGTTCCTCTTCAAATCCGAGCTAAAAGCATCAATGTTAAGACAAACATCCTCTAAGAAACAAAATCACAAACACATAGCGTGCAAACCGATCTTGCCAAAAAAGAAAAAAAGGATACAAAACCTTCTGCTGCTCAAATACCTTGTCCCTGCCAACAATAAGAGCAATTCAATGCAACTTATAATCCAAAAGAAGGAAAGGGAATAAGGACATGAATGAAAAGAGAAGGAGGAGGAGAAGTAGAACCGCTGAGCAATGGCGTTGACGAGGTCGGGCTTCAGCCGTCGGTCGACGAACTCCTCGAACTTCCGAACCTTTTGCTGCCGGAAATCCAAGCTCTCCGCCATTGCCACCCTCTCTCTCTCTCTCTCTCTCTCTCTCAGCAACAAAGAGCTTGCTAGGGTTTGGGGAGTGGAATACTTACCCGGAAACCCTTGAAATCATATGAAATTAGAACCCACACCTAGATAGATGTGTTTATTAATTATTACTTTATTATTGTAAGAAAGCCCTCCAAATATTATTAATCACAAGTATGGAAAAATATAAAGCTGGCTTTATAGTTAGCCCCCTCTATTTCACCAAAATTGACATAATGGTGTTCATGGGCTTGGGCTTGATGTGAAGGCCCATAATAAATAGATGAAACCATTAAGATCATCTTGGGATAGAGTTGTTGCTTATCCCGAGAAAACTACTTTCTTGTATTTATTAAAGAAGATATAGATGAAACCAATTTACATCGATATAAAGAATTTCTTTTCATAGTTCAATTTAACAAATAATTAACCTAATAAAATAAAATCATATCAAATAAAAAGTTTTATTTTAACCCTAATTCAATAGTATTTTTAACTAAAAATTTCAACAGAAAATACATTAAAAAAAATTGTGAGACTTCCATTATTTTTAATATCACAAATCGCTTGTTTTAATTAAAGATATCTAAAAAAAGGGTGAATGACACACATGCTGACTAAATTATGTGTGAATTCTTATTTTGGTCACTCAACTTTTTTTTTTTTTTTTTTTTTTGCAATTTGCTCCCTTAACTTATAATTTTCTTCCAATTGAATCACTATGGATTATGGTGTTAACGGCAAGCTGAAGTGGCAAGTCACAGCATAGACAACTTACCACTTCAGCCTGGCGAAACTGCTTTTCTTCACCTTTTCATTCCCCTGCGAAACATGAGAACCACCTCCAGGAGCCTCGGGATCAAAGACCGCTCCGGCATGCGAAAATAGGGATCGAAGGCGCCTTGGAAGACCAAGTCCGGTCCAACAAGGAGGGGGATACCGCAACTTTGGTTTAGGAACTCGGTTCACAGGGCAGCGTAGGCCGGGCCAAGGAAGAAGGTGAAGTGGGAGCCAGAGTCGACCATGGTTTGGTTGGCGTTGGTGTGGTCGGGGACGAGGACGGATTTGGGGATGGGGAGCAACGTGGATCCCACTTTGACGCCTTAGAGTTGGACCGAGTACACCACCCATTCAAAGTAAGGGAGAGGGAGTGACATCTTGATGAGCGGGGTGTAGTTCATGGCAACAGAGAAGGGGAGGCTCGCCGAACCGAGGAGGAGGATGCCGACGGAGTCACGGTCAGAGATGTAGTAGGAGAAGCGTCGGGTGGTGACGAATGAGAGTGCGCCACAGTTCATACCTAGTAGCCCTGCAGTGATTGGGTCATCCTCGCCGGAGATGGAGTACGTGGAGTCCATGCAGTCGAAGGTGGTTTGTAGAAAAAGGGAATCGCCAAGACGGAAGTGATCAGAGGCAAGGGTGCCTTCGAGGGAGGAGGCATCAGCGTAGGAGAGTGACACATGGCACAGGTGCCCCGAAACAGGGAGGTTGCGGGTGCCGGAGCAACAAGCGTCGAAGGAGCAGGGGATGGGGGAGTAGGAGGAGAAGGAGGATGAGCAGGGGCGGAAAGAATAGGAGTTGGAGCAGAGGAGCCATGAGAGCTCATTGCCGGTGTCGATACCCTTTTGGAAAAGCAAAAAGGGCTCGAGCACCGGTGGGGGAAAGAAAAAAGGGAAGAAGAGAAGTTTGGGCAAGTTGACGTGGTTTGCCACATCAATTTTTCATTAACGGCGTAGGCCATGGTGACCTAATGAGAAGAAAATAATAAGTTAAAGGAGTCAGTAAAAAAAAATTAGTTGAGTGATCAAAATAGGAACTCGTACATACTTTAACGACCATATGTATTATTTATCCTTAAATAAATAGAAAAACTTGAATGAAAGTAAGGTACTATCAAAACAAAAAGATGGGTAAAATTAAAATAAATAAAAAAAGGAAAAGAGAAGACAAAAGGGTAGTATGGTGAAAACACAAAAAAGGAAAGGGATAAAAAAGAGATATTGGATTGGTTAAGAGGTCCTTCTATCCTCTTTCCATTCTGCAATCCGCATGATGTTGTTGTTGTTGTTGTTGATTCATTAAAAGTTGCATGGGGGTTGAAAAGCTGGACTGGACAAGTAGTAACTAGTAAGTGTGTTGAAGTTTAGTTTGCAGGGCAGCAGTACATAAATATTCCCCATGTTTTTGCATCAAGGACACCCCCCTCAAGTTCAACCCAATAAATAACAAGACAAAATGGATGCACATTCACATCACAAACATATGTACATAATGCATATGCTTTTTTGCTTTGCTCTTTATTATGTTTGCAGGGTTGTAGGGTTTTATGCTTTGTTGTTCACTTCTTCTGCATATGAATGTGTTCTCAGTGGAGTGGCTCCCACTACACAGCACTGCACTGCACTGCACTGAACTATATAGTGAGTGAGTGGTCTATTTCTTTGCAGACTTGTTTGGTTCTTGTGGCTCTCTCTCTCTCTCTCCTTTTTGGATCGCTGGGAACAGTGCATGCACTATCCTCCTTATTTCATGCTGCCAACATCATCATCATCTCTCTCTATATATATATATATATATATATATATATATATATATAAAATAAATAAATCACATTCATTGATTTACAACAACTAAGCCTTGATCTCATGTTAAATGATTCGCTATATGAATTATCTGTCTCTATATCACTCTATCAAATACAAGATCCTGCTCAATATCTAATATATATAGATCATTAGATACTATCTCTCTTTACATAATCATAGGCCTCCCTTTATCTCTTTTTATATTTTTTATTACTAAATTATCGTATTTTTGAATCGGGGCATCTTGTGGTCTATGACGCATGTGTCCAAACCATATTAAATATTATTTTTTAATATTATCCAATATGTATAATCACTTATTCATCTTAACATCCTAATTTATGTCACACTCATCTTATGAATATATCGAACTTTAATTGTCTAACACTCGCTCGTGTATAACATAGATAATCTAACTATCATTTTATAAAACTTCCTCTATACTTGTTAGACATCTTCTTATCTCATAACACACCTGTGTCAATTCTTTATTTCAGTCATCTTATTTTGATTTTATGATTTAACTGATAAAAACTAGTATAAGATAAAGTTGTGACCGAGTACAAATATATAAGCATAAGTTAAAATCCTTAAGGGTGCGTTTGGTTAGAAGTAGTTTCAAATACATGGATTTTGAATTACATCAGAATAAATCAAATGGATTTGAAAATCTGAGAGTTAAATCCAAAGTGTTTGGTTAGAAGGATATGTAAATCCTGATTTAGAAAGTATGTGTTTGGTTTGATGTATTTAGAGTGTTGGATTATGTAATCCTCAGATATATGCTATTCATGTTAGATTACCCCCCTCATAGGCTATGAGTAGATTTTATTGATAATAAAAGCCTCACAAAATTTTCTTAATTTATATATATATATATATATATATATATATATATATATATATAATTATTTTTAATAATTATTTTTTTTAAAAAATATATTATTATTATATATATAATATAACTTTTTTAAAAAGTAATTATAATAATATTTTTACGTTATAATACTTGATTATTATGGATGTATTTAACATAATATTAATTTTTGATGATAATTATATGAATAATTTATATTATTGTAAATAAATTTAAAGATTATTTAAAAAAATATTATATATAGACGTGTGTGATATTACTGTGTATTCCCACTCACCTCCTGTTTGGCCTCTGGAGCATGTTTGAAGGATTTTCAACCGTACGGATGGGAAGATCATCGAAAAATAAGCTAGCATGTCTATTTTCATGCAATTTGGTAACTGTTTGGTTCCCCCACTTAACAGTTCTTATTTTATAAAAATCTGATGGTCCAGAATTTCAACTATTAAGTGGGAGGACCAAACGATCACCAAATTATATGAAAATCGATATACTAGTTTATTTTTTGATGATCTTTCCATCCATACGGTTGAAAATTTTTAAAACTCTCTAAATAATCAAATAGGAGGTCATTTACTTATACAATAATAAAATTTTAAAAAAAAACTTTTCACTCACCCTGATCCCTCACGTGATTTCACGTGAGGGATTGAAATGCTTGGATTTGGTACTACGGCCAAATCGGCCGTAGTTCCAAATCCCATGGTTATGGGAGTTGAGAATACAATGGATTTACAAATCCTTCTAAATCCAGTCAACCAAACACCCGATTTCAAAAGCAACCGGATTGATAAATACACTGGATTTGGAATCCAGCGAAACAAACAGCCCCTAAGTGGATATGATATATTAGGCATCCAAATCCTATAATAGAGGCATTCTTTACTCCAATGTGTCCTCAAAGTCCATCTATGACAGAAGAGGTGATGACTCCTCTTATCAATGCCAAACTCTTCTTCATTATGGAATCCATATTTATGACGCATGAGCTACATCAACCTCATTATATCGATCACTTCACATTATATATATTATATATAAATTCCATATTTATATCCAATATATATATTTTCATCAATCAAATTCAAACAGGAAAAAAAAAGTCCAATCCAAATAGTAACATTTGCTGATCATGGGAAAGAGGGAACGATTCCCACCACTCGTTTCTCTTTATTCCTGAGAAACGTGTACTACCATAGATAGAGAAGAGAGCGACCTTTCCTTTGCATTAAATATACGTTACGTAAGACTCATGAACAATCCCATAAAAAAAAACAAAAAAAAATTAGCAAATGCCCAACTCTCAAGAGCAAAAGGATATGCTTTTTATAAAACAAGATAAACAAACATATTATATATATATATTTCTCTTTATTCCTGAGAAACGTGTACTACCATAGATAGAGAAGAGAGCGACCTTTCCTTTGCATTAAATATACGTTACGTAAGACTCATGAACAATCCCATAAAAAAAAACAAAAAAAAATTAGCAAATGCCCAACTCTCAAGAGCAAAAGGATATGCTTTTTATAAAACAAGATAAACAAACATATTATATATATATATATATATATATATATACACAGAGAGAGAGAGAGAGGATTCAGGAAAAGGGTAGTTTAGAGATGGAGTCTAAAATGGGGGCATGAAGAAAAGAAACAAAGAAGAGGAAAGGAAATCTGTGCATTGGGAAGAGAAACTAATGAATCTCAAGTTACAGCAGAACAAAAAAAAAAAAAGCAGTCCATTTGGGCCCCAAAATGTTTCAAAAAGAGCCAAAAAAAAGTTTTGATCGACAAGTCTGTTGTTTTCTCGGAGTAATCTCATGAGCATTGTAAGATGTGCCATAACATGAAAAGATTTCAAAGGTTTCTGAATGGCATGATGAATAATTCTGTAACACATCAGATATATATGCCAACAAAGTTTTCTAGCTATATATGCAGTGAAACAGACAACAAAAGATGTCAATGAAGAAGAGCTAGCATTCAATGTGTTTTTTCTGCAATCTTATCATGAATTTCAAGTACTGCAGTAAAACAAATTAACATAATTTCAAGTCAATGAAGTTTGACCATGTACAAGCTCTTGATCATTCTTTTTACTGCATGTCTTCACCAAAACATGAATAATCTGTACCTCATTGCATTGAGTGATTAACAAACATGAAGACTTCATTTTACTGTTTGTATCCATTCATCAATACAGCACATTCAGCAGTAAAACATAAGCTTCTTAAGATTTTCTCGGAGCTTTGGCAATGGCACAGTGCGTGGAGGACCGGCTCTTGACAGTGTGGTCCTTGAACAAGACATTGTGTCTGCTCGGTCGAGGTACAATCTGCCTCTATATGCTGCGAGATGGGCGTAGTAAGCCGGAGGTACAAGAGAAACCGGCTTCGTGCATCTCGCGAATGTGTAGCAGAGATTGTGAATCAGCTTCTGGATTTCATCGGATTTGAAATGGTTCTCATCCCATAGAACATGGTAGTGTGTAGGCCTGCTTGTGCCTTTCATCCCCCAATGACTGCAGAGATAGAAATCAATTCCCTCGGGTGAGTTACCACAGTATCCACAACAGTTCCCGGTGGAATGTTTTCATCGGAGAAATGGTTGGATGATCCATTCTTATTATCATTCAAGAAGAGCCTTGTGTGGTGCCTCTTCTGAACCACAGCAAAGGTAATGCTCGGCTTGTAAGCAGAAAACCTCGAGCATGCGGCTTGAATTGCTTGCAGCTCTTCCTTCAAGACCTTGTTAAATTGTGTCTCACTAACACCGTCTCTGAAGAAAATGATTTTGTTAGGAAGTCGATGAACTGCAAGATAGAAGTCCTCGAGTAATTCTACAACCATCTCCTCTAATTCTTCGATAATCTCTTCACGGTGTGTTTGTGATCTCATTCTCGAAATATACTTATTTGCTGCAGGCCAATTCATGCTCCCAACAACTGCAGCGACCGATGGACTGAAATCATCAAGCGGATGTGGGTGCGTGACATCTGCTCCCATGAAAATCACCGGCTCATCCTCCATAAAAATCCGGGGTATTTGGCGTGACAAAGTGTTGTAAAGCGCTACATTGCAGCCACCGAGCTTCGCATTGATCTTAAGGGCCATATTCGAGAGGAATTGCGAGCTAAGCCTGCTTAAATTAGAATACAAACAACACTGACTTACAACACCAATACCAGTCTCCGCGATCCTCTTCAAATCGGCATACCCCCTATGCTTTTTCTCCATAACACAAATCAGCAACTGCAAGTTGTTTGATGTAGCTTCATGGATTTTCCGGAGCTTGTCTTCCAAAACCGACACATTGTTTAACACATGAATGTGCTCAAATAGTGGACTAATCATCGTGCTCTTGTTCAAGAGAATGCCGAGTTGCTCACACCTAGTAGAAAGCTGATTAATGAATCGAGGAATGCAGGATCGCTGCTCCAGGTTGCCACCGAAGCTTATCAGTGCCCATCTCTTAATTTTGGAGCCTTCAGCGACATGACTATCGAGTAAGTTCCATTGCCGATCATATCGATTTGGTGTTATATCTCTAACATTTCCTCCATCACCAAGTTTTAGCTTGGGAGGTTGTAGGACTCTTCCGCAGAGTTTAGTCATCTCTCTCGAAACATGGAGTTTGAACTCACCCGCATACAATCCACTGTGAAACAAAAGCGAAGATTAGACTAGTGCAGCAGGAATTAAAGATTCAATGAATGAAGATTGTTAATCAGCAGATAAACAAGGAATTCATTTGAAGAAAATGGATATAATCACCTTAGAGGGCCGACTTCAGCTCTCATTACACCATTGATGGTATCTTTTCGCTCGGCGGGCTTTTGGCACCCCATTTTGAGGATCTTCGCAGTCTGTTCATCAGAAAGCTTGCCGAGAAATTTCTGGCCTTCACAAACCACACATAACTCCATCGGAAGATAACACGGCTTGTTTCTACTAATCTGCAAGCATGGTAGATTCTTATATTGTATATCGAGGTTGTACTGATCCTTGAAATAATCCACAAGCATCAAATCCTTCCCATCTCTATCTCTGAATTTGAGGTTTTCAGTAACTTCATCGGTCAAGCTATAAATTCGGTATCTCTGAGTTGTCTCTCGGTGACTGACAAAGACTCTGATGTTCTTCAAAGCTTTCTCGACTTCCTTCTTCTCATCTCTGGCCAATCCCCTGGTTTTCCTTTGAGAAAGGTCTCTTAAGAAGTCGCATCGCTTCTGAAGGTAAGGAATGATGCCAATGCTTTCATGGAAGGCCATCAAGGAGAAATCAACATTGAGGGAAAGGCCTTGTTTCGTAGGCCGAAGGCTCTGAAAGAACCCTCTCAATCCAACAGCACCTCCACCTATATCTTTAACTCCTCCCATGGAGCTAGAATACAATGACCGACCGACCGAAATGCAACTCTCCGCCGGACGCTCACGCAGAACAACATCCAATGCATGAAGATAATCCTGTGGAAGGGGAATGCCATCCTTTTCCTCTCTCAAATACTTCTCCAAACCCTCACTGCTAATTTTCGAAGCTAGTCTTATGTTCACCCTGAAAAGCTTAGACTTTAGTTTCGATGTCTCAAACACATCATAAACATCATCTCTATTAGGCAAAGTTTTAGTCATCGGAATAGGTAGACTGATGAAGAACTCAAGCCTGTCATCCTGAAACTCAACAGGACTGTATAAATTCTTCCGACCATCAAACACGGGAAGGGCGCCAGAGAGAGCATCAGAATTCTCTTGCACAAGCTTCCTCTTGATCATCCGAGCTATATCTTTTGATGGCCGTGGAGTTATATCGACGTCGTAATGGAAAATCCTTTGTTTAGAATCAAACTGGACTAGGAAATGGTTAGCAAGGAGAGACACTTCAAGCCCTTCAACACCACCGGGATCCGGCCTGGGAGCTATGGGCATTGCTTGTGGACTGGCCACTGGCTTTGTTTGACAATCTTTAGAAGCTCCTCCGTTAATTGCAGCAGCTCTTTTCACCTCCAAAGCTGCTAACAGGTTATTTATTATCAATTCAGCTCACAAACACACTAAAAAGATCAAAGATTGGACAACCAAAAGAACTAGCACAAAACAAGATCCTACAATTCCCTTTTAATAATCTAAACTTGCATGCATTTCAAGTACTGCAACAAGACCTTCCTTGTATTGCAATTGAATGAGAAGATTCAAAAAAGATTCCAGTTTGCACATTTTGAGAACACATACATACACACAATAAAATAGAAACAAGAAAGGCAAGAAACACTTAAACACCCAACTCCAAAAAGCATAGAAACCAAAAAGGCCACACCTTTTGAAGAATCAAAACAAGCACAAGCATCCATACCTTGAGGAAGAGGCAGTACAGCCACCCTCCCTTCCTGTACATGTCTCCTTGTCCTAGTACCATTCCCAGAATGAACAACTGGATTAGAAGGAAGATGAAGCAACAAAGGTGGTGGCAATGGGAGTGGGAGAGGCAAAAGAGCTGGGTATGAAGCCTGGCATCTCTGGCAACAAAACCCATACTGCTGCTGCTGCTGCTGTCTAGAGTGACATAGCCTCACAAGTGTTGTAGGCTGTGGCCTCACCACCATTGGACTTCTCCATTTCCTCCTTCCCTTCTTCCCATCTTCACCACCCTTCTCTTCCATCTTCTCTCTCTCTCTCTCAAACTGTGTTTGCTGTTAGCATAAGAAGAGGAGGAGGAGGAGGAGGATAGGGGAAATAGGACAGACAGAGGGGATGTAGGCAGGGAAGGCAGAGTTAAGGACAAAGAGTGGAGCCAGGGTGGGGAGCAGGAGGTGTTGAGTGTTGTTCATCACCATAACATTCAAAGGTGTTGATCATTGCACTAGAGCTTGTTTATCTTTATCTCTAGAGAAGAGAGAAACATGGATTAGAGAAGAGAGAGAGAGAGAGAGAGAGAGAGAGAGAGGCAGTAAATGGCTTGGGGGGAAGGAGTGGCTTGCTATTTGGAGGCAGCACACAATGAATGCACATACAATAACATTGAGGTCTTTGTCATCATGAGAAGGTAGGTATCTTTGGGCAATCAATCTTTGCTTTTCATTGTGAGGAGGATGTTTGGAAGTCAGAGAGTTTGGAGAGTTGGGTGGAAGTAGTAGTAGTAGGGGAATGAAAACAGTCAATGTGTTGTTTGTGTTCTGTGGGGGCCATGATTTTTCCTACAAACTTTAATTTTATACCTCTCAGTTAAGTTTCAGATTTATATATTTATATTAATTTTCATTTAATTCATTGATGTTGTTCATGGTGCCACAATAATTATGATGACCAAACAGTCAGAGAAAAATCGACACACAGAGATTTACGTGGTTCATTGGTATCGACGAGAGTGAGCAACAATATTTTTCATTATCATCAGAATTAGGGTTAAATCATACATATTTATACTAACCCTTGATATACATGAATTATAATAATACCCCGTACCGTATCGTGAAGGGTGTTGCCCCCGCACCCCCAACCCCAATCGGTGTCTCAGACATAATATATCAACCTCGCAAGGCAGATGTCGTCGCTTACTCCGCTCTCAACTCAATTACGCTCCAAATCGTTTCGCTCCGTCATCTGCCTCTTTTGTCATTGTGCACGCAACAAATATAAGCCATATACTCCAACAATTGATATATAAAATTATTATAAAATTTATTGTTTTATAAGTAATTAATATTAATATTAATTTTCATAAAAAAAGTTGGCTATCATATTTCCTCTTAAAAAAAAAGATAAGGTTGTGAGTTTGAATCATGTCTGTTGTATTCTTTTCATTTTCATTGTTTGTCCATATTTATGAAAAAATATATATTAATATTAATAGTTTGTTTGTTATTGTTGTTGGTTGTAGAAAATAAAAAGTCGGTTGATTAATTTTTTAATTGGAAGTGCTCCATTATCTATGATATTGTGCTATGTCCACCAATGTAGGCTTTAATTATTATCTGAATCAAGATTTTTGTCCTAAATTATTGTTATCAAGGACATTATAGGCTACTTTAAACCCTAAACCCTACAAAAGGTTTTTGGATGGTTCATATGTCATCTCTTATCCATCTTATGTTTCTTTTTTATATCTTAATTAATATATTTTAGGGGATTGTGTACTTTGATTGTTATTTAATGCTTTGGTTTGTGGAAGAAAACAAGACCAATATGCACAAGAAAAAGAATGCATTGAAAATTAAAAAATATATATATTTTTTATCATTAACTCATTTTTTAAATTTTCTCACGCTCCAAACACAAGAACTCATGTGCATGGTTTTATAGATTAATTCTTCTTAACTAATTGAATGTGATGTTTAAATAAACGGATTTTAAATTATTAAAGATTAAAAAATTTATATTTGATAATAAATTAGTCGAAAGTAAATTTTTCATATCATCATCCCTTGAAATAATATGAATGACTATTATTAAATAAAAAAAATAATCCAGTGCTATAAAGCTCCCATTATGTGTGAGGTCTTGATCGGATCAGTGATAATTTTACCATTACGTCAAAGCTCCCTTTCACTATTATAATTAAATGAATAAAAAAAATATAAATCAGAAAATTAGTTTTGTAAAAGTAGAAACATGACGAATTAATGGAATGGAATCAAAACTCACAAAAATCCATGCATTGAACAGTTCCAAAAGCAATCAAGGTTCTGTCCTAAACAACAGACAATAAAAAGCAAAGCAATTAAAATTTTAAAGGTTAACTTGAAAGGTGATGAATCTTTGCTACAATCTCCATTGCAAAGTTGTGTTTGCAATAAGGTTGATCACTTGACATGGGTGCATTTAAAGGATGCACATGTGTGTGAAGTGTCATATTGAGCTGAATTCAAAGAACTTGTGTCCAATGAGAGATGTAGATGAATTAGAACCAACTGTTGAATTTGAAGGAATGGTCATTGATCATTAGTCTAATTTATCTTTTGACCAAACTTCTATCAAATCTTTGCCTCATTTTAAGCCTACAAGTGATTTCACTGATTGGATTGGATGAGATTGCTGAATGGATTTTTTTTTTTTTTTTTTTTTTTTGGTTTTTTGGGGGGGTAATACAGAGAGCTAAAACTAGCTATAAGTTACATCCTTCCCCATCTCAAAATAAAGTTTCTTCAAGGTCTCTGGCATGATTTGGATATCAACTTTGGTACTTGGGTCTCTTGCCACTACTGCTAGTGCATCAGCACATTTGTTAGCTTCTCTAGGGATGAAAGCCAACCCCCAACGACGAGATGATTTATTGGTTTCTCGATCCCACCAAAAATTTCAATAATTAAGAAATCTTGGGTTTGATTCACGGGTGAGGGCACATTTCTAGGAGTGTGAGCGGTGGTTGTGACGGGTGATTCTTGCACCCACATGTGTCCGGGTCCCGGTGTCTACTCTGCCGAGATTTATGCATGCCCTTGATTTCTTAGCTAGTCCCTGGTTGTCCGTGTGTATAAGAGTTATGTTACTTCTTTTCTCTATTAAACTCTTCATATTAAACTCTTCATATCAATCATCAATCTAATTTATCTTTTGACCAAACTTATATCAAATCTTGGCCTCATTTTAAGCCTACAAGTGATTTCACTGATTGGATTGGATATGTTGATCCGACGATCATTCCTAGAAATAGAAATTTTAAAACATAGGAGATGTAGAAAAGAAAGGAGAATGAAGAGTATAATTTTTTTTTATTAAATTATAGAAGAGAATCCTCATTCTCTTTTATAGAAGAGGATGACTAAATATGGTCACCAGGCAATTACATGAAAGAAATTTTTTAATTACAATAATCATGAAATAATCCAAAAATAATAAGAAAAGTTGGCAGAATATATCCTACATAATATTATGCCATAAACATAAGAATTCTATCAAGATATTTAACATGAAGTATATAATATGTGGAGAATTTAGAGTTATTTTTATTTCCTATAAATCTTTATCTATAGTTTTTGCATTTAGGTCTTGTTTGTTTCATGGTTTGTCATGGTTTCGTAATATATGGTATGGTTTATTTTCCTGTTTGTTTTCATTTCCATTTAGATGATATAGTTTTCTATGGTTTTTTTATGGTTTTCAATGGTTTAAAAACTTCCATTTTTGTTGGATTTTTCTAACCACCGATTTGGTGGTTTCTCATGGTTTTAATTTTTTTCTACCAAAAATATCCCTACCAATTTACTTCAATCCCTTCTTCTACCCTAGTAAAATCAAAGAAAGTTATAATCTCCACAAAAAAAAGTCTTATCTTTTGTTAATTTTGTATATTAATTTTATTATAATTTTATCAATTTTAAATTAATGGTTAATAATTTGATATATATTTTGTAAGATTTTAATAAAAATTATTTATACTTTAGTTGACTTTAATTTGTGATCATAAATCATTGAATTTAATATGGTTTTTTGCAGGTGTACCCCTGAATAAAACATAATTGCATACATACTTCTAAATAATAAGTATAATTACGTATATACCCCTGGGGTTAATCAAATGAAAAACTGTCAGTTAACAAACGGTAAACATGCGAAATAACCATTATACCCTTTACATATATACCCTGAAAGTTTGTTTGACTGTAAATTTACAAATACCCCCTTTAAAAATATGAAATTTAAAATAGCTAAGATATATAAAGAAAATTATTTTGGAAATTTTCCAACGCTTAACTGAAGTTGTAACCATGGTTAGAATAATCTTATTAACTTCTATTATCGAAACCTAACAATAGGGGCATATCCATAATTCAACCCGTTTTTCAGGGATATATGCAATTATGATTTTTTTCAGGTGTAAATGTGCAATTTTGAAACTTTGAAGGATATATAACCATTTTTTTCAATTTAACATGATTTCATATTAATTTGTGTTTGAGGGTATTTTGGTCATTTTATCATTTCTACAACCATACCATACCATCAAAACAAACACAAACAACTAATTAACCATACCATACCATACCATTTTTCCAAACATGATAAACAATACTTACAATACCATACTATACTATACCATACCATACCATACAATACGAAACCATAACAACCAATCATCCAAACAGGGCCTTATTGTAATATGATTATTTTGTCAATTAAATTAAAATATATTAAAGAATATATAGGGCTCAATTGACACAAAATAATGTTAGAAAAATAATTAAAAAAAAGAGATCAAAGTTCATAAAAAGAAGTTGAGGGTTGGAATCACGTCTATAGCGTGCTTCAGTGACTTGTTTACATTCATCCCAAAAAAAAAGAAATTAAAGTTCATCAAATTGTCTTACAAGATGATGATATATATACTACATAAACTTCTACCTTCAATGAGCATGAAATCTAAATGATCAACATAACTTGAACACAAATCTAAGACAACAAAATGGATCAAAATCCAATCTATGAGAACAAGCATATTGGAGGAAGATTGAGTGAGTTCCAAAGTGATAGTTCACCCTCATTATTCGAATTCGAAGCCGAAAAAGAGGAGGGAGATGAAGGTTCTAACATGATATTGCCATGAGGATTCTGATCCTCTTGCACCAAATTACCTTCTTCAATCTTCTTCAATTTATTGATCTCTTCATCTTTAGTGATACTTCCTCCTTCATTACCACCTTCCATCTTCATTCTCAAACACTCCGATATTCCATTGAGAGCATAAAGAGACGCGGAGGCTTTCCGTTCATACTTCATCCTCTTCATCATCGCTCTTAGTTCATCACCTCCATTCTCCACCTCTATCGGCTCCTCGATCTCCTCCGCAAGCTCAAATGGAGAGTAAAAGCACGGCGATGCATCTATACCATCAACTAGCACAAAGTCCATGGCTCCTAGGCCATCAAGAATTACCTCTTTCTCTTCTCCATTCTCACAAACATATTCACCATTGATCATAGAACAATTAGAAAGCAATGGATTGGCTAAGAACCCATTGAAAAAAGCCTCATCATCCCCTTGAAAAACATGTTCGACGAAATGCCTGTGATGGCCAACATCACCATCCTCTTGCAAAACATGTTTGACGGAATGCCTCTCATGTTGAACTTGTTCTTGCTCTTCTCTTTGACAATCAAGATTTGCTGCATTAGCTGAATTATTCCTTGCTTGAAGTCTCAATAGAAGAAGGTTTGTGATCCTAGACGGAAGGACCGAAGACCCGGATTGTTGAGACGATGCGCAATGCAAAAAGTTAGTACGAGTGTTAGCACCGCGCAACATAAAGGCAGCCTCATCGTAGGCTCTGGCAGCATCCTCGGCCGTGTCAAATGTTCCAAGCCACATTCGTATCTTCTGAATAGTGTCTTTGATCTCAGCTACCCATCGCCCTGATGGTCGTTGGCGCACGCCTAAGAATCGCTTCCTAGGCTTTCTTACACCTTCAAGAGCCTTCATATCGTCCCGTTCTTCGGTCATTGCCTTCTCCTTCCCTTGCATTGCATCAATATTCTTCCTCTTCCTCACCATTTGATCAATTCCTCACTTCCTACTAAAATGATTGTTGCTTTGTTAGTCCATCACATATAAAGTATATAAGAGAGAGCATATGTTTACTTTGTCCTATGTCCTTGTTCTAGCTTCTCATACTTGAGCTTGTTTTCATTACATTTGGAGGTTATAGAGAGAGATTTAATTGGATGAGATGCATAATACTATCCTTTGTGTTTGTAGAAATGTTGCACTCCTTCCCTTTGGTTTGAATTGGTCTCATGATACATAAACAACTTGTTCTTTGTACTTGGTTCACTTTTCATTTAGACTTGAACAAGTTCATATATTAATTAAGTGTATGTCCTTCAAAAATTTTCATTTAATTTACCTTAATTTGAGACATTTGTGCAACTTTGTGAAACATGGAATCCAATAACTTGAATTAATTTATTTTAAAAAATATTCTTAACATGTTTGTTTATGGTGCAATAAATCATTAATTTGAGAAAGAGAATAATAAGACAATGCAAGCCTTATTTTTGTCTTTATTGAAGTCTTTTTATTTCTTGAAAATACCACTTCATGGAGAGATTATGTTCTTGGATTCATTATGAAAAGGACTTTACATAGTTTTAATCGGATCAAAACTTTTTTTGTTTTGGCTTTTCTTCATTTGGTGTCAAATAAAATCATCATTTTGTAAAGAAAATCAGCTAAAATTCAAAAGAGATTAATTAATTTATGGAAAGTTCTATAATAACATGAAAGAGAACAATTAGTAATTTATCAAAGTACTCAAAAAAGTAAGTTATCCTTTTTCTCCGTCAATAAATTGTGTAAATTCTTTGTGAATAAAATTGTTAAATTTTTATTTTTAAGAGATAAAAGTTCACCCAAAAACTTGAGTTATAATTTTTTTTTATTTTATAAAAAAGTGAATGAACCACATTTCATTGAATTAAAAAGATAGGTACATATATCGATAATGTTTTAACACTGGAAGATATAGTGATCTGATCAACCATCGTTCCTATGCCTGCTCTCCATCTATTGTCTCGTCATTGAAGGTGCCGATCTTGTGAAAGCCAAGCTTCTTTTGATCGGGTTCTCCGTTGTCTTCAGCTTATCTTTTTTTATCTTTCAATGTTCTACCCTTTGTAATCTCTTAGTTGATCAACATTCAGAATCATTTTACCAAAAACAGAAAAGAACATTCAGAATCTACCATTTTACGCAGTGGCACATCATTAAACATTCAAATGAAAAATAAGATTTATATGAACATTACAAGAGACAAGGGATTTCATGAATAGAGTTCTATCAAGAGAGAAAGAGAAGAAAACTTTAATTGAACACTTGATGATTTTATAATCAACAAACATGAAAAATACAACAAAAAGTTACACAATTTCTCCTTTTCCAGTTCTCACTGTACAAGTTGCCAAAAGAATAAGATTTGTTTTCATCCATCAGTTCTTTCTAAGTCTGAGATTTCTAAGAACATGTCAATCCCTCATTGAAGTTTTCGACATATAAAACTATGTGAATTTCTATTGATTTAAATTTGGTGTTTTCATTTTTGTTCTTACAGTTGGAAATGGCAGACTACTGCCAATGACTTTCTTTTGATTAGATTGATCCAAAGAATATATATTTATAAATAACTAATGCAGAACAATGAAGAATGAGAGGATGAGAATCTGAAAAATATAAGGCACCAATTCATTGTGCTCTCATGGCTTCATCTTGAGCTTTCAGAAATAGAAGTCCACGCGATAACCTCTGCAGATGGATGTTCAGAGTGTTAGAATTGTATTTTTAATGTTTATAATATAACCGTGTTTTCGTATTATTATCACTTGTTATGTGTTCAATAATAATGTCTTTCAGGTATGCTTGTAATTGTGATTGATTTGCATTAACAAGGAGAAAATTACTAAATGTGAAAAACCGGGAAAGTTACTAATCTGGTGTGTACCTCGTATGTATCCTGCATGCGTAGTAGCTCTAGCCTCTCTGGCGGGCTCACGTTTGATAGGTTAACAAGCTGCCATACAAGTAGCGATGAAACATGAGTCTTTGTCATAAATTAGTAAGAGAGACAATAGATTTAAAACAAAAAGAATACAACAAAGAAAGTTTTCACACCCAAAAGCTTAATCGCTCAGGTTCATGAATTGAAGGCATTCCTTCAGTTCGAAGAAGTTGCTCGCGCCTTGATCTCCCACCTGGATATATTAATAGCAAATGACAGTGAAAATAAATAGAAAAACCAAGATGTGGATATATGCATACTATGCAAGAAATGAATGATGCATTGTTCTCCTTCAAAATTGGAAATCATCATAGCTTATGTGGAAAATGGTGGATGTAATCAATTGAGACCTGAAAATTGAACAAGAAATGAATCTAATGACAATGTAGTTCAAGTGGGATGAAAATTCTATGGTGGTCTCAAGGTGTTGTATTCTTTACTTCTTAACATGTATAGAGTTTAAGGATCAATGATGGTAAATGAACATGCATGAAAATTACATTTTAATAGAAACATAAAATTCTATAAATGCGACTGGTTACAATCATTCGAGTGTGAAAGTAGAACAAACAGAGAACTAATTTTGCATCTTATTCATTGAGTTACCATTTCTTGCAGCTTCTCTTGTACGCCTTATCCATGTCCGGGCCAAATCTGCTACTTCAGCAATCACTTGCTGCGGCTAGTGAAAAAAAGGCACATCAAATAGGTGATGATGCTTCATATCAATAGTCATAGTAAATATCAATAACAGATTAAATCATGACATATAGGAGATAAGAGAACATTTTGATTTTCTAAGCAATGCAGCATAATTTTAAGTAAAACCATCATTTATCTTCAAAGAAGGTAATCAATGAACTCCATCATTCCAGTAATATAAAATGTTTTTCTTCTCAAAAAAGTAACTTGCCTGGTTGAAAGCTTACAACCTGAGGAAACTAGATGAAAACCATCAGTTCAATTAGTTGCATTAGTGATAGACACTTGGATTATTCATAAGCAATTAGCGAACTTACATCATATCCCCCTTCTCGAGTCCCTCCTGTTGTTATCTGTGTGTCCTGAATCCATTCCACTTTTGCAACACGATACCTACGTTGAAAATTACAAACATAAAACTAATGCAGAAAGAGAGATCAATGAACTAGGCAATATTGATCTCTCTTGAGAATTGATGGCATATGTAAAGCAGAAAGAACTTACCCATCTTGATCCCAACACCGTAAAATTCGAAACCGTCTGCGACCTACTACCTACAAAGTACACATGACCATCAGTGATCAGTTATTTTAAGAGATGGGATATCGATTCCTCCTCAAAACAAAATATGTAATGATTGAACAAACTAAGAGATAAAGACCGCATTATAATTTTTTCCTTAATTATTATCTTTCCTATTACATCATAATAATTTCTGAAAAATTGAGGCTCCCACAGACGCGAAACTCCAATATTTGACAAGTGATTTGGCTGGATTGCAATGAAAACAAGGTGTGGTGGAAGAAATGTGAGGATCATAAGCAGTTGCATCATACCTCCAAATAAAATCTTCCATCAGGAAGTGGCTCGCACCTAAGATTGATAAACAAAAGAATGAGTTGGCAGGAAAAAAACAAGGGAATGAGAATATCAGGGCAATGCTCACTCAATAATTTCCACTTCACAAGCATAACTAGCAATTGAACCAGTTGTAGGATAAACGCCAACCTGCATGATGGAGGTGGAAAACATAAAGTGAATTGTAAGTCAATACTCTGGCTTATAACATATTTCTTACATGGTAACTGGTAAAGATTTCACTTACCATCCCCATCCGGCGATTTCCTTCCATTATTCTTCTCACCTATTTCAAATGTCAAAATTATTGTGACAACCAATACTACAAAAATGAATTGAAGTAAACCATATAAATTATCAAGAAGTTAAGCTGACTAGATTATTGTGGCAACCATGTAAAGCATGTAAATACGAGAAGTTACACGAATTAGATTATCAAGAATCATCAAGATTTTCCAAAGAAGCAATATTGAAGTTTTAAATTAACAGAAACAAGAGGATAGCTAGAAAAAGGTAAACTTGAGATACTTTATCATCTTACCATTAATCTGTAGCGAGGTTCAAATATATTAAGTGACAACTTTTGACATGGGAGGACAACATCCATGACGAAAAGGGGCATTATATCAACGCCCAAATGAGACAAACTCTGTTGCTCAGATTTCCTCTCAGCATATTCCATTGGAAAAGTTCTCTGTATTATGTTGTTCAATGTCACACTGCAATCAGAAAACTCCATAATGGACATGAACATCAAGGCTGATAGAAAATACAAGCCAATGCAATAAGAAAAAAATAAATAATATATAGTCGTGTTACTATGGGGTCGGCCTTATCACTATTCATTTAAGGTCACCTCATTTTGAGGTACTTGGAGAGTATTTTTTCCAAATCCAACCATATGGATATAAAGAACATCGAAAAATAAGCTAGCATGTCGATTTTCATACATTTTTGTGACTGTATGATCATTCATCTTAAAGGGTGAAAATTTAACCTGGTAAGATTTCTATAAAATTTCACCCTTCAAGATGACGGTCACAAAAATATATGAAAATCGACATGCTAGTTTATTTTTCAATGTTTTTTCCGTCCATACGGTTGATTTGAAAAAAATACTCTCCAAGTGCCTCAAAATGAGGCGACCTTATATGAACAGTAATCCGACCGGCCCTATACTATCATAATTATATATATATATATATATATATATATATATATATATATATATATATATATATATTAAAACTGAAAAGTGAACCAGTGAACTGATGACAATAAAATTATTTGTGAGTATACTTTTGCATACAATATTCCATTACTGTAAATTCCACAATGGACAAGAAAACCAATGCTAATGGAACTCGTAAGACAACTATTAAGGGAAAAAAATTAAAACTAAAAGGCAAACAGGTGAACTGGTAAGAATACTATTATCTGTGCATATAGTCAATACTTTATTAATGCTATTGGTGATACCTTATCGGATATGTTCTTGGACTCATGAAGAGGATGGTCCGGCACATGGGGCACTTATTTCCTGTCATTTAATGAGAATATTAGTGGCCTTCGGTTTATATGAAGGAAAAAGGCTAGTAACCCTCACCATGGTCCATAGACTGAAGCAGACAAGATCGGCAAAAAGAATGCCCACAGGGAGTAGTAACTGGTTCGTATAACAACTTTAGACATAGTGTACATTCAAAGTCATCACACAGTTGAGGTTTCCACTGTTTTTCCCTTTTAACCGAACCAGCTGAAATTCTCTCCAAAACCCAGAGACAGGATTTGAGGTGATGGCTGTATGATAGAATAAATAGTTCAAGCTAGTCATATACCAAATCTAAGAAAACTGGAATATAAAGGTATGAGCTGACTAACACTAATATGTAAAGACCACCCGTGATTCATTATTACCTAAAAGGATCAACCTGAAGTCCTAAAAGAACTGCTTCATGGGCCTCTTCATACCGCTCCAGCTGCCAGGTAAAAATAACATAAGAAAATGAATAAATCATAGTTAATTGAGGTACATGCCTCTTATTAAAATCTCATTGGTAATGTGTGTAACTTCTCCCATCATAATAAGCTAATGCAAAAAGAATGCTAGTCAAGTCGAATCAAGCGAACTTTTGCAAGAATTTGATGATTTATGAAAAATATCTGTACATATTAATAGACTCCAAAAAAGGAATGAGCATATATGGACCAATATTTGTCAAATATCAATTATCGAAAACTGGTAGAACCTCCCACCAAAGACAGATTAGTAGAAAAAAAGGAGCTAGCAATGGTACTTACATAAGAATAAGTTTGAAAAAAAAAAAAAATGCTTAGAAGACCAGCAGTGATGTTGCACCCTATGGAATAGCTATTGCATAGAGTTATTACAAGTATAAAGTTAACCTTCAAATTTCTCTAGGCAAGGAAAACCACGGAGAAAAAAGAAGATGATAAATTCAGTGCAGTGAGCTGCATTAATATCCAAGGCAAGAATTTTAAGACACGATAAATTCAGGGTTTTCTCTGCTATGAAAGGAATGAGCTGTTGCTACAAGAACTTTCCATAGGAAACTCAACTGGGTACCACTCTCATCAAGCATTCCTAGTTGAGGAGCTTTCATGATTTCTAGCGCTACTTTTCGAGAAGCATAACATGAATACTAAACATAATATTTGAACTAGTGGCCTATGCTCTGGGAAAGAATGACTTGCCACTGGGCCAACCAGGTGTATGCAATTTGCCAATTTCCAATGGTTCATTGAAGGAATGGATGCATCCATTAAGAGACTTAGTCAAATTTAAATGGAATGAATTAATTGTCATAGTCCAGAAATTACCACAAACAAAGTGTGGATGCCTCTGGGTCTTGAACATGTTTTTAATGAGTTGTTGTCGAAGTCATTAGGAAATATTTGTTGCAGGAAGCATACATTTTTTTTGTGTTTATCGGACTTCTAAATTAGTATTTCATTACCTTGGGTATCTTTCTCTTAAAAAAAAAGTGAACAGAATATATATTTCAGTCTAAAGAACAATAGTGCATGTCTAAAGACTGCTTACTCATAAGTCAAAATTTTCTACATTTAATAAGGATACTATTGGTCAAGCTCCCCATTCCCACAGTCCACAGAAAGAAGAGACGATAAGGCATACTGAACTTCCAAAATTCAACCAAATTATAAAAACGACAAAAGATCAAACAGCTCTCTGTAGCAACTATAACAGTCAGTAACCAGAAATGTTTTTTGCTATCAAATGAAATTCATGCCACATAGTTCATCCATAAAGGACAAAGGTATACTAAACTTCCAAAATTCAACCAAATTATAAAGACGACAAAAGATCAAACAGCCCTCTGTAGCAACTATAACAGTCAGTAACCATAAATGTTTTTTGCTATCAAATGAAATTCATGGATGCATAGTTCATCCATAACGGTCAAAGGTATACTAAACTAAACTTCAACCAAATTATAAGAACGACAAAAGATCAAACAACCCTCTGTAGCAACTATAACAGTCAGTAACCAGAAATGTTTTTTTCTATTGAATGAAATTCATGGATACAGAGTTCATCCATAAAGGACATTGTAGTAATGTAATGGAGAAAATAGCATCTGCTGTTCATGAGTGGAAAATAATGGGTAGGAAATTACCAGAATTAGAGCACTGGCCTTCAAAAAATATGATTTTGGTGAATTCACCCTTAAACTTAAAACTTTTTCAGCATCCTTTCGAGCAAGCTGAGAAACATAGTCAGAAGAAAATCAGAATGATCTGGCAAAAGTTTGGCATACGCTTTAAGTTTCCTATTTTGACTTAGATCAGAAAAAAAAAGCAGACCTCAGCATGTGTTGTAGAATCAAGCCCATTTAATGGTCGACGTTCAGATTCTATTGCAGTCCGGTCTCTGAGAAACTGGCTATTCCTGTTTTTTTTATTCTCCTCAGAAAATAATACAACATAAGAAAAAACCTCATCTCATGAGTAACAACATAATTAACCTCACCTACAGAAAGCAGCACATCGATTGCTTAGAATGATAGGATTTCCTGGTTTAAGAAGTTGCGCTTTTGAGTAACATTGTATCGCCTGCTCGGAACCCAGATCACTTAGATATACCAAAATATAGACAAAAACTAAATTCATTTGGGCATTAAAGCAAAACATATAAATTCTCATTGAAGAACGTCAAGGCTATACTGATATAACCTAAACCTACATTTCAGCAAAAATAAAAAAAAAGGCTCATCTTACTAATAACAGTTGAACTATCAAAATAAATGTTCATTCAAGTATTTGTAACCAACAGCAAAGAGTAATCTTGTCATCCCTTCCTTTCTCATCTCATGCCACAATAAAATCTCACTTCCCAATTCCACCTTTTGATGATTACAAACTACACCACAGTTCACAAACCAATGAAATAAACCACTTAACAACACTACTGAACTGGAGATCAAGACCAGCTATGGTGAAACAATCTCACTCAATCATCCCAAATTTCTACCTCATTGCTCTAATAACATTTTTCCAACTCAAATCATAAATAAAGCAGAAAAATATATCCAAAAAACAATATTAAAAAAGGAAAAATGAAAAAGAAAAGAGAGCTTCACATCCTCAAATCTCTTCTCCCTGAACGAGATATTCCCAGTGCGAACAAGATCAAACGCCTTGATGCCATTCACCTCCTGCGACACCACCAACATCAAAAACAACAACAAATTCACACAATCAATCAACAAAACCTCCGAAAATCTCAAATCACAAATCTCTCACCCAGGGGTACTCCTCCACATCAAACAACGCCTCCCAATCGATCCGCGACGACGATTCCGCCATTGAAACTGCTCAAGATGGAAGCGGCCGCCTCACCGCTTAGTGCTTGAATTGCCCTCGTCTCTCCATCAACCCCCAAAATCGATCCCCTCTCTGAATTCTACGAATTTCTACGAAGAGTTTTTAAATTTTATAAAAACAAAGAAATTCACTGCGATTCGAAGTCGTCTGTTTGTCTTTGAGTGCAACGAGAGCGCCGCCTGCCGCATAACACGAACAGCTGGATACGATACTGTAGCCAGTTTGCTGTTTGCCTGTCTTTTTTACATATAAACCCCTGTGTTTTTTTTGCATTTACGTCCATTCAAAAGCTACTAATTATTTACACGTATATAATGAGTTTAATATGAAATTTCAAATTATATAATAAAAATAAACCCTATGTTTAATGTTGGGAATCTTAGACCAAGTTTAGGGCATTCAAATCCAACCATTTGGGGCCTAATGGAACAATTTTCCAACAAGGAAACTCCACTTGGTTTTTGAGTTCTTGTTCTAATCTCCACTAATTTTATGGTTTGTCATCTAATATTTTTATTTTTTTAATCTAATTGGTCAACTAAAAAGGTCTGGTTTGTCTAAAGCATGAAAAGGAAAGATTAATCTTACTATATCATCAATAATTTCTTAATTCTTTTAAAAATAAAATTGAATTTTAGAATATGTTCGATATTGAAATCAATTCATTTTGGACAGATCACGATCAATGGATGAGATGTGTTTCGATCAAACAGACAGTTGGGAAAAGATGTAATGTTGTGAACATCTGTTTCTTCTTAGGTGGCGGTCTTCTCCATTCCAGGTCGTCAGAGATCACTCCTCATCTATAGTGAACAAGGTGACAGGAGCTCGTGCTAGAGATAGTTCTGATGCTCAAGTCAATAAGAGAAGGAACATGAAAAAAAAGAAAATAAATGAGAGTTTTAAGAGAATTATATCAGAAGGATTTCGATCCTTAGCGTAGTAGCTTCTTCGTTCCTTTTATAGCCTCAGGGGAGTATTGGCCCACAACTTGGCGGATAGTGACATGGGTCATTACCATGACGCTCTCCACTGGTGCCACGAGTAACTTCGGCCATCACCCATACAGGAGATTGCCCATGATTTGCTTAGACGCCCAATATCGTGTCACATGTAGATCGGAGATTTTACCCCGTGTCAGAAAACGTTAACTATTTGCACTTCATATATTTTAAAATTTCAGCCATTTTAAAAACTTCTACTTTTATATTTTAGTAGTTTTATATCTTTATCTATTTATTTATTTACTTGCCTATTCTATATTTTTTTTTTCGAGATTTCTCATTAATTTTTCTTCTTTTTTCTTTTACATTTTTGGTTGTATTTTTAAGAATGATAAAAAAACGCCAATAGAAATTTTCCACGTCACCAAAAGCCTATTTTACGTAAGCTTCATCCTCGAGATCAGTACTGATATCGGATATCTAAGCGTTTGTACGGTAGATGCTATTTCAAAATTCTATGGCACCCAAATAACAACTTTAAAAAGAAACTCTTACCCTATTTACAGTAACATGTAAAATAGAATCCATTTAGAAAGAGCCACGTGTGCTAGTAGTTGAAGAGAGTTCCAACTTCGGTTCCAACTTCGGGTCCGAAGGAAGTGAATGAAGAGACCTTTATTATAATCACATCAGCCCCAATTCGTTTCATCATTGACGGCGATGGCGGAGGACAGCGTGGAGCCGCAGCCCCAGGCGGAGGTCGAGAACTCTCCGGAGGCGCCGCTGCCGTCGACGCCGCCGACGCCGACGAGGACGTCGTACCCCTCGCTTTCCCTGCAAATCTGGCCGCCGAGCCAGCGCACCCGCGACGCCGTACGAAGTCGCCTCGTGGAGAACCTCTCGTCTCCCTCCGTCCTCACCAAGCGCTACGGCGCCTTCCCCATCGATGAGGCCTCTTCCGTCGCACGCCGTATCGAGGAGGAAGCCTTTGGTGCCGCATCCGCCTCCGCCTCTGCCGATGCTGGATCCGTCGACGAGGGGATCGAAGTGATCCAGATCTATTCCAAGGAGATCAGCAAGCGGATGCTCGAGACTGTGAAGGCTAGGGCTCCCGCCCCCACTGAGGGTTCCCCGATCGCCGGGGACGTGAGCCCTCCGCCCGCCGCTGCTGCCGCTGAGGAGGAGGTCTCAGCTGCGGAATCTGAGCCCCCGGTTTCTTGAGCTCCTTTTGGTGGTTCTTCGATGGTACTTGTTTAACTTTTTCCTTGCTTTGTGGAATGTCGATCTTGAGGTTGCTATGCTGGATCGGAGTAGCTGAAGCTTTTCATTGTTGTTTCTATGGTTTTGTACTTTGTTGTATGGATTTTCATGGCATCTGGATGCTTTCCTATAAGAAGTATTTCTAGCGTTGATTATCTTTGTGTGATTTGGATTGATGTTGTGAAATTTTGTGAAATGCTGCTTTTATAGACTTGAATATGGTCTTAAGCTTACTATCCCTTGCGTCCATGTTCATTGATGGATTTGTTAATGCCTTCATGCGCTACTGATTTCCACAAAAGTTATATTCCTCGTTGTAGAATTCAAGCCTTGTGGTTTTACATAAAATGAAAGATTTAGGACGTGAATCAGGTTGATTGGATGGAAAATCCATAACCATGATTTTAAGCTTCATATTCACTTTTAATCTTTCTCTGTTTGGATATGCCCTGAATGCCACTCATTTATTGTGGTCTCAAGATTGTTAAAAAGAGCAGTCCGGTGCTACAGAGCTTCCGTTATGCGCGGTGTCCGGGGACCACTAATTACCTATTGGGCCTTGATCCTTACTCTTTTATTTTTTTGTCTTTTTGCAAATATACTGCTTCCACGACTCGAATCAAGGCCACATACTTACAATTTTATAGTTGGGTCTTAAGATTATTATGTGTCTTTTTTTATCTGTTCGTCCATAATTTGATAGCACTGCATCATGAGGAGTTCCACTATCAAAAAGAGACATGTTTATTGCACAATGCTTTTAGCTGAATTTTTATGATGGTTCATCTAAAGTTCTAACCACAAGAGCCCGCATAATGGAGTGATATAATCACATTAGTAATGGAATCTTTAATTGAATTTCTACACCGCTTTCTTTCTGATTGTGATTTGCTTTAGTAGGTTCTCTCTTTTTCATATGATCACCTTAGAATCTGTTAGCGTGACTCCTATTGCTGTAGAATGCCGATGATAGTTCTATTGTTGTCCAACATAAATTAATAGTGGGATAGGATTATAACCAAAGGTGACATTTTGGCATGGTGATTATGCATTTCTAACCTCATTTTTGTTGTTGATCCATATAGAAGCCTGCAGAATATAGAATTAAAGAGAAAGCAAAAAATTGGAAAAAAAAGACCCTCAGATAAGATCATAACCCACTGAATCATGGGAAGATCATAACCACTCAGATCAGTTGTTGTTGGTGCAGAAGTCTTCTTGGTGTTATTTGATAGTTGGGGCATGATTCTACTTGAGTCGGTGTATAACCATGTGTGAGAAATGCTTTGAGTTTCATGTTTGCCTTTTTATTGCCAGTTTCCAACTGTGAAATGGCTAGTGCCAGATATGACACCTTTTAAAATTTGGGTATTTATAGCAAAAATATATATATTTCCCTTCAAGAAAATGTTCTGAATTTGGATATTAACAGATCAAATTTTTGTCGGCCTAAATACACTATTAGTCCTCAGTTTATATACGCTCATTCGTTCTCAGACTTGTCTTTAAAAGCTTCACACGGCCCTTATATCGCATATTTTGTTTCAATATCCTTCGACGCCGACGCGTAAAGATAGATGAAATACAACATAACTTTCTAATTTTTTTATTTACATGTGGCAGTATTTTGCTGACGTGGCATACGTATCCTGCCACATTAGCAAAATAATAATTTTTTAACAATAATTTTAGAATAAATTATTTTTTTTAAAAAATTTTTTAAAATTATTTTTAAAATTTATTATTTTACTGACGTGGCAGAATACGTATGCCACGTCAGCAAAATACTACCACGTGTAAATAAAAAAAAATCAAAAAATTAGGTTGTATTTCATATGTATTGTTACATCGTCGAAGCGATATTGAACAAAATAAAAATGAAAGCATGAATTCATATTGAACATTTTTAAAGACAAAATGAAAACGAATATCGTATAAGATGACTAATAGTGTATTTAAGCCAATTTTTGTCTGAATGAAAAAGGTGTGCTTTTCATATAATGACTTCAATTTTTTTTCTCATTTTATGATGAAGAGCCCTGAATAGGCATCTTGGCACTGCTACTGACCATGATAAGGCTTTTACTGCATTATAAATCTTCCTTCACAGAAAAGGGGATCTTGTTTGGTTTTCCATCTACTATGTGTGTGATTATTTTATTTTGCGGTGGGATATTTACAGTTGATTAAATGGTGGGGTGTATATGTATGGGACTGCTATGGAGTTTATTTTGACAGTCATACAGTGGTGATTTTCCAGTATTTCTTATTGGTTGAATGCTTGTTTTATTCCTGTGGAATGAATTATGGATGTGAAGAACTTTATTTCTTTTTTGATAAAAGAACTTTATTTCTTATGGGACAAAAGTGGCAGCAGTGATGATTTTCTTTTTAATCAGTTCATTGACTGATTTATACAGGTTGTTTGAGTGGGGAACTTTCTTTATTGCTGCTTACTCGAAGTCTTTTGTTTTCTGAAAATTTACATATCCAGTTCTTGTTTTTAAAAATTTACTTCCAATATCTGCCATTTGATTAATACCTCTTTGTGGATATATATTTACATGGAAGTCCTACCTTAAGATGTTTAGTTGTTTACACTCCTAGATCATGTGTTTATGCTGTTTTTCTTTTTTATTTTGGTTCAATGAAAGCGGCCACTGAACTAAAAAACTGAAAGAAGCCTATTGCTAATAAAGACCTAAAATTTCTTGTTTGGGGTCTTTTTTCTGAGAGAAGGTTAAACCATGTAATGCAATCTAGAGACAGGCCTTTGAGGAGGGTAAAGGAACTGCTAGTTTACTTTCCTTTTTCTTGCAGACCTTTTAACATTCTAACATACTGTTATCTGGTTGAAGTATGGATGGTGGATACGTCAACCTGAGATTTTACCAATCTGACTTTCACTCATGAAGCTAATTTCATGTTTAAAACATAGGTAGGACAATCATCCAAGTGTTTGGGTTCCTAGGACTGGATTAGTATAGTTTCTTGTTATACTGTCAGTATATTCACCCAGTGAATGCTTTATTTGAGCATGTGCAATAACAGTTAAACACACCTATATGTAAATTTATCTTATGTTTTCATGGGCTTAGATTAGTCTTTGTATTGATTGAACAATAACCGACTTTATACTGACCTAACCTCACTCTTGCTGAGATATTCACACAGATTATATATATCATTTTTCCTATGTTTTTGTTAAACTGCATTTGTTCATTTCAACACTCCATAGAATTGCAATTTAGTTCTGATTTTATTATCTGATGTTATTTGAGTTCAGTTTTAATTTTCGATTGTACATTTTATTGTTAGCTTAATTAATTAATCCATATTTTTGCATCTTATGAAGAAATTATGAAGAAAACATTCATCTTTATTAGTTATTATTGTCGATTTATTTATTTGTGTAGACTATTGGAACAGTTTTATAGTTAGTAACTTAGTGCAGAGCCAATGAGATGGGACAAGAAGCTCAGAACCCAAGATAAATATACCCCCAGGTATGATGCACAGCTCCCCCTGTTTCCAGGAACTGAAAGTATCACTACCCGAACAAACAAACAATATATATATCTATCTATCCATCTCTTCTTTCTTTCTTTCTGTTCTTATTTGCAGGTCCTTTCTTTTTCTCTCTCTAGAGAAACAATGTTCTTCCCAAAGCTAACACCTTTGGTTCTTCTTCTCCTGCTGATCATCTCTGCTTGCAGAGATGATACCAGAGCATCAGCAGTGAGCAGTGGTTACAAGCTCCACAAGCATTTGAGACTTCATCAATGGCAGCATCCCAGAAGCACAGTGGATGCATTGTTCAGAGCCAGTTCAAGGAGAGTCCCAAACTCTTCTGATCCTCTTCACAATCGCTGAACTTTCAACTTGTAAGCCTTCCCCTTATCTCTCTCAAGACTTGTTCTGTCTCTTTGAGAAATCTTTGTTTCTTTGCTTTGTTTGGTTTAATTGAGGTATTTTTGTGTGTTCCTTTGTGTATAGCTTTTTTGGGTGTGTTTGTTGTTCTTTTGCTTTTTTAGTTCTGGAAGGAGGAGAAGATGAGCACGGGTAATCCTTCTTCTCTTTCTTTTTCTTCTTTTTTTTTTTTTCTCTTTTCTTCTCGTCTTTCTGGGTAGCAATGGGTGTCTAAAAAGGAGGCTTCTTTTTGCCAAGTTGAATTAGTACTGCAATAGATGCTCTGGAAGTCCTCTTCAAAGTTCTTTTCTTTTCCAATGCTTCTCTTTTGACAACATGCATGAGAAAGAGAAAGGGAGCAAAATGGAATGCTGAGCTCTGAGTGCAAGTACTGCAAAAGAAGGGGGAATCCTTGCTCTCTGTCACTTGTGATCTTTTCCTAGATTTATAGGGATGTCTGGCTTTCAAGGTTGGGAAATTTTTTCACTCATAACATATCATGAATTATTAAACTTTAGTGTTATATATATATATATATATATATATATATATATATATAGGTAAAAGATGGAATTTGTTTTGCAAATATACTCTTGATATTCTACTTATTTGGGATGTACATGCAATTACAATTCTTGTTTATCTATTGGAAACTCATATATAAACACTATAGTTTTTTAATAATTTAGTACAAGTGAAAGGTGAAAGTAACGTGGTGATGGCTAACTACTGCACCTAAGCCTCATCTTTGCCTTAAAAGGCACATTCAAACATGGTTTTAACCTATGTTTAAGATAAAGTTGAACAACTTACTATTCATAGTAATAAATATTTAGGGTTTTGAAATTAAACAAACAATTAATGTATCAGAATTCAATGAGGTGTATGAACAAATATCATCAAAACAACTCAGAACAATGATTGCAGTCTTGTGCAGCCGGGAAGCAATGTTCTAATAGCTCTTTTTGCAAATTATCATGGATAAGTTGCTGCTTCTGATTGAGGGCTTATTTTCAGACATTTTAGGAACCTGTTGAATGTGTAGATGTTACCATGAGATAAATTGATTTCAGCTACAGCTCCATTGTAATGCAATTTGATGAGGGAACTGTGATTCTTCGAAAACAGACGAGCTTCTTGAAGTGTCCCTTCTTTCCAACTGATGTTCACTGTCACACCGCCGCGGGCCTTTAACCCACGGACACTGCCTTCTCGCCATTTATCCCGAGGGAGTGCAGGAAGCAAGTATAAATCCTGCATGGTGCTCTGCACAAGCATTTCGGCAATTGCGGCCGTAAAACTGGAAATGGGGAAAGAAAAACCGATGAGTTGTTACTGTGATACCATATAATTGCCATACGTACAATCCTATCAATGTCTTTCTATGTTTACCCGAAATTGGCGTCAATTTGGAATGGTGGATGTGCTGTAAACAAGTTACTATATAGTCCTCCTTCATAGTCACTTTCATGTTCAGGGTCGACCAAATCGAATAGATGCTTGACCAGCCTGTATGCGTGTTCACTGTTGTGGAGGTGCGCCCATAAAGCCGTCTTCCATGTAGTTGACCATCCAGGACCAAGATCACCTACCAAAAGTAATGCCAATTAATCCAAACAATTTTTCATAATCCCGCTGTGTTACCATCAATAGCTAAACAAGCTAACTCAATAAGCTTGTATACTAATTCAACAATGTGTGCCGGGGAGAGCGAGAGAGAGAGAGAGAGGGAGAGGGGTCACTAACAACAGAAAATCGTCCGAGTAAAAACATAGGACTGAATTTTGGATTTGTGTTTCTGTAGCTAACAACAGAAAATCGTCCAAGTAAAAACATAGGAGTGAATTTTGGATTTGTGTTTCTGTAGTTCTAGAGGCGAACTTCTAATTACCTCTTTTGTAAAGACTGTTGTCAACAGCTTTGCACAGATCAGGATTTTTTTCAAGTGTTATCGTGTGGCCGGGGAACAGACCAAATAAGTGTGAAACATGCCGATGATGCACTTCTGGGTCCTCAAAATCTTGAGCCTGCATCAAAAAACCAAAATCTCAAAGAATACCATGAAATAGAATCAACTACTGCCAGAACTCCTATAAATGGTTAAAAACAGATTCAGCAGAGGAGAAAAGGATTAAAACCACAGGCTCTTTCATACCCACTCCAAGATGGTACCGTCTCTGGCAATCTTTGTTGGGGGGAGCCTTGTTAGTGTCTTCTTTATCCGCCCGATGAAGTCACTGTTGGTTCTTTCTAACACCTAATTTACAAGAAAGACGACTTAAATCACAACATCCACACTTAATGGAAAATGGACCTGCAATACACAGTGTCCGAGAAGTTATATTTAATGATTAATTTTACCTCAGCAGAAGACAAAACTGACAAGAAGATTTCCTTTATGATCGCAATATCCATAGTTGATGAGTAACTAACACTCGACTTCTTACCATCAGGACCAATGAAATAATGTTCTGGAGATGTTGATGGATTGGTTTCCAAATAACCCCCTCGTCCTTCGATTAACCAGTCCAGAAGGAAAGAAGCACATCCTTCCAACAGTGGATATGCAGTATTCTCTAGAAAAGACTGAATACACATGTACAGCATAAGCAAAATTTATGAAATCATGTTGAAGAATACTTTGGTTTAGAATCTCAGATTGTTCAAATCAAAGTAAAAGAAAAACTCCAGCATTTCTTTATCAATTCATATGTTTTAGGATAGAATTCGAAACAAAACTGATGAAAATGTAGCAAATGTTTCACTTACCTTTAGATGTGATAAGGATGACTTTAAAGTGCTGGAATTATTGAAAATTTATTTATTAATTCGGTTGCATCGGAAGTAAAACTGCTGTTATGGAAGGAACAAGCCAGAGATCGAATGTTGAACAAGTCAGAGGAAGGTAACATGGCCCAAAAGTTGCCGGTTGTGATTGCAAGAACTGACACTACTAGGATTCAATTACATGGACCAGATTTTCATAGTGAAGGACATTCGAAGATGCATACTTAATTAAAACTGATGTGGAAGCTTGAAATAGAATATTCAAGGATCAGCAGAAGGAAAGTGCTTGCCAGATTGCCAGATTCTCTAAAAGATATAATCAGACAAAGCAGAAAGCTGCAAATTTAAATTGTTTTAACAAAAACATAGCCATGGATCAGTCATCTTGAAAGTGGATATACTGCCAGTCAGCAACTGATTATAAAATATGGAAAACATAAAATAAAAATAAAAAACTCCTGTATTGATCACCCAGGCTAAAACTTGAATATGAAATAATGAACAAGTTTAGAAGAAATTATAGAAATCATCTTACTTTATCCATTGAGAAAGTATAATGGTCCCATAAATGTATGCAAAGCCATGCCCCACCCATTGGCCATAAAGCCCAAACTGGGTCACCACGATCTGGTGAAGTTTTTGCCCATATATCTGTTACTTGGTGAGCTACCCAACCACTAGTTTCATAATTTACCTGCTAGCACAGAAAACATATTAGCATAGACTACAAAAATGCATGCGTGTCTTTGGAGGGAAATAAGACTCAAGACATAAATCTAACAAGGGTCTTCTGCAGAAAGTTTTTTTTTTTTTTTTGAAAAATGAAAGCAACCTAAAATTTGAGTCTGAAAACTTGTGAAAATATTCAGTGTATGTAAAATACAGTATTTGACAGTTACATAATAAGTAATTAAGTATTGAGCATATTACATGCAAAGAAAAGTAATAATCATACCTTCGCTGTCTTACTTCCATTGACCGCAAGAGATCCAATAAAATCAAATAAAGGCTCTTGGCATTCACTAAGGTTGCAAGTAAGCGATGGCCAATAATTCATTGGCAGATTGATATTTAAGTGAGGAGCTGCACTGGAAAAGGAGAGACAGAACTTTGAAACTAAAAAAGGTTGCAACATAAGCATATAATCCTTGCATATATGATATGAAGTACCAAAAGAAACAAAAACTATATAGAAAGCAAATGACGATAACTCAGTGAATAACAAAAAGAAATTTATTCAAACAGGATAGAACATTACTCCCATGCAGGCTCAGTGTCCTTGTTCCATATCCCTTGTAAGTTGGAAATCTGAGTACCAGGCCTTGAACAAGAGATAAGTAAATAACGACCATAATGAAATAGAAGTTCTACCATGGAAGGATCCTCATCAATTTTAAAAGATTTCACTCTTTCTGCAGTAGATACTAGAGCATCATCAGTTGCAAGAGAAAAATGATCGGTATTAACTGATTTTAGTCCCTCTGTTTTGTGTTGACCAAGTGCATTCACTTGAATCCTATCATGGCCCAAAGTGGCCCTCTCCTCAGTCGTATTACTGGAACCCTTGGACAGTTGCAAGGAGACACGGTTAAAGAGGCTTTGATAATCATCTAAATGATAAGAAAAGAGCTGAGTGAAAGACATCTTCTTTATCGAATTCAATGTATTCAAAGAAATCTCTGTTGGTTTCTTCGTAGAATCTGATGGCTTTTTAAATGGCCCTTCAAATGAGGAGGCAGCGGCTAGAAGCAAAACAGCCCAGTCTGAACCTTCAACTTTTAACTTTTTACCGTCAACAACTTGTACAACACCAGCATCACCTATTTGCAAATCAAGAACTGCAGAAAACTGAATCCCCTTAGGACTTTCTCCTAAATTCTCTCTCGGAGCCATTCTATCCCCAGGACAACTACCTTCCATGACAATCCGATTAGCACCACTCACACTCAAACCATAATGCAATTTACTGTCCAACCACACAACAAAAGAGAGAGATCCTGATTTGTTTGCAGAAATCTTGGTCACAAGCACTTGGTGTGGATTAGAGGAGAAGTGCTCTCTAGTGAATTCAACATCCCCCACAGTATATTTCACTTTTGCAGTAGCAGTATTCAGCTCAAGTTCTCTTTCATACGAAACATATTCAACATGGGAATCACCAAACTCTAGATTGATATTGCCCAAAGGTTGGTACACCTTCATTAGCATTTATCAAAAGAAACAAAAAAAAATCAATTTTTTTAACATTGCCAGCATCACGATCCCTAGAACAAATCTAAACTATATTCATGCAATTGTTATATAAAAAATGCCCGAAATTCAGCAAATCAATGTTTTTCAAATAATCAACAAAATAAAGCAAAATGCACTTACCTCGGATGGATGACCAGACAAGTCAAAAGCCACTTTTGATGCTTCCGAGTATTTCCCATCATCCACAAGCTTCCTAACTTTAGAGAGCACATCAGGTGATTGAGGGTTCGTATAATCCCCAGGAATGCCAGTCCAGAGAGTATCATCTACAAAGAAACCCCCACAATCCACATTCACAATTCATCCAACGATGATTTCAATTCGAGAAATGGAAAAGATGACAAGATGGAGGAGCTACGATTGAGCATCAAAATCTCGGAAGTGACGCCGCCGAAGACCATAGCGCCGAGACTGCCATTGCCGATGGGCGCGGCGTCGGTCCAGTACTTAGCCGGCCCGGTGAACACGACCTTCAGCGGCCGCGAGGGGTCGGGGTCGGGGTCGGAGCCTCCGCCCCACCAGTCAGCATCCGCCGTCGACGGCGGCCGGACCCAGACCCACTCCTCCTCCTTCTCGCCATCGCCGGCCATTGACTTGGGAACTTGGGAAAGAGATCGACAAAACGCGGCGAGAGAAAGGTCACGCTTTTAATGGCAGCGTCGAGCTTCACGTGAAGCGCTGTAGAAGCTGACAAGCTTTAAATCACGGTGTTTGCTTGTCCACTTCATATTAACCGTAGAAATCGCCTCGAGATACGATCATTATGGATTAACGGTCATGATTCTGTACCAAGGTACAATGCTGTTCCCATCCAAACAGCTAATCTGGCACCATCGTCATTTATCAACGATGATGATTTGCTGTGTTGATTTGAATAGGGTGTGTTTGAAATTGGAGGTTTGATAGATTACACGTGGCGAACTAGCGGATGCTAGTGCTAAGGGAGGGACACGTGGTGATTATATGGTTTAGGTCCGGTAGGTTTGCTGTGAGGAGTATTACAGGGGATCAAGGTACGATCCCGAGGGGATTTGGTTGTGAGTATTCATGTCTGTCGGGAACGTAGGCAGGGGAATCCAACGAATCAACGATGTCTTTTAGACCCAAAAAAGTCACCCCACAGTGTTACTCAGATGAGTGACGCAATTAAAAAATAGCAAACTGTTTTTAGTAAATCAGCTGGCCATTAATTCGAATAAAATTATTTGATCTTTGCTATATATAGATATAGATATAGATATAGATATAGATATATAATTAGTTCTTTATTTTAAAGATTTTAATGAGAAATTATTCTTCAGCGTGTGTCTATATATTGCAAAAAAAAAAAAAAAACTATTATCGTTAAACAAAGGTACTTGAAATAATTAAGTGATATGTTTGTGCCTATCAGTAATGAAAACAAAGTTTGTGTTATCAAACTATACAAAATAGTACAGAAGAAGGAACACTAAAGAAATAATGCAGGTGAAGTTCTTATTTTTGTTCCAGTCAACTCATTGGTGCATCCTTTATATATATATATATATATATATATATAGAGAGAGAGAGAGAGAGAGAGAGAGAGAGATTACAATGGAGAGTGAGGATTCTGAAAGAAAATGAGAATTATGGGCCTAAATCTACTGACAAACATCAAAAAAGAAATGATTGGTCTGAATGTAATCCAAGAAGAGTTAAACTTTCTCACAAAATCAACAGCTTTTGGGCATATAATTAAAATATATAAAAAATGTTAAACTGATCATATAGATTTGGGTATTTGTGTGAAAACATAATAAGAAAAATGAAATTATTAGATATAAAACAAGGCTTATGGCACAAAATTATTCATAAAGACCTAGTATTGGCTATGAAAAAACATACCCCTCTATAATGGATGCAATCATGTTTCGTTATCTAATTAGCCTAGAAATACATGAAAAATCATATGCGTTTAATGGATGTTGTTACAAAATATTGTCAACAATATAAGTTTTTTTTTTTTGTCCCACTTTTTTCCATTTGAGGCATAATTTATTGAAATTTTTTGATTTTCCTTATCATTTTTAGGCTCTCGGTAATCTTCTGGAAGCTTCTTGTCATTCATTTCAATGCTCGTTTTATGAATATTCGTCTTTTCTCTGTAGCAAACTTGATCATTCGTTTCCTTTTTCTTTCAAGGACTTTTATCTTTTGAACATGCTAGTCTTCCACGTTTCAGACACACTTTAGAATCGTTTGGCATAGAGGGAACTTTTGGAATATCAATTCTAATAGGGGTATTCTCTGTGAGTACATGTGATTTTATTATTCTTTTTGGATTAGAGAATACATTTGATAGTTGATTTGTAACTCACGGTAAATGAATTATTCATTGAACTTCTAGTTCACATTGTTTTGTACGAGGATCATAATTTATTCAACTTGAGCATTTAATGTAATTTCTTTTCCAATATTTTCATTTTTTCCATTTTCTCCCCCTAATGTTGGAAAAATTGTCTCATTAAAATGACAATTAGCAAATCAAGCCGTGAAAACACGTCTCTTATCAATGGCTCAAGATATTTAACAATAGAAGGGGATTTATATCCAACAAATATTCCTAATCTCTTTTGAGATCCCATTTTAGTTCTTTGTGGGGAAACAATTAGGATGTATCTTGTGCATCCAAAAACTCTCAAATGAGATATATTTGGTTCTTGCCCAAAACCAATTAAAGAGGAGAATTTTTTATAACTTGTTGGTCTTATACGCACAAGTGTTGAGATATGTAAAATTGCATGTCCTCAAGTATAGACTGGAAGTTTTGTTTTCATCAATAATGGTCTAGCAATCATTTGGAGCCGCTTAATAAACAATTCTGCTAAGCCATTTTGTGTATGGACATGAGCAACATGATGTTCAACCTTTATTCCAATAGACATACAATAACCATCAAATGCTTGAGATGTAAATTATCCGGCATTATCAAGCCGAACTGTTTTAATGGCATTATCTAGAAATTGTGCTCATAATCGAATAATTTGAGCCAATAACCTCGAAAACGTCAGGTTTTTAGTTAACAATAAGCAAACATGTGACCATCTCGTTGATGTGTCTATTAAAACCATAAAATGCTTAAATGGTCCGCATTGTGGATGAATTGGTCCATATATATCACCATGAATTCTTTCTAAAAACATAGGGGCCAATTTTACTTGGTGATGGCCTGATAATCAATTTGCCTTGGGAGCATATTAGACATGAAAATTCATTTGATTGAAAAATCTTCAAGTCCTTTAATTGATGTCAGTATGAGTTTCAATTATATTGCGTATCATTATTGATCCAGGATGACCTAAACGATAATGTCACAAAATAAATGCATTTGAGTCAGTAAACTTCTTGTTTACTATAGCATTTGCTTCAACCGTCCATATATACGTATAATAAAGGAAAGATCATGAGAATGCAGACATTTTCTCCAATAAATGCTTATTACTCGAAGTAACAACAGTTTTGTATAAATATTCATTGTTTCTCACATTCAACATCTCTATATATTTTTATTTTATTTTGTGAAAAAAATGGATAAACCACATTCATTTATTAGAAATAGTAGTGAAATAAAGCAGAGCAGGGTGCCCGTACGGTTACATGTACATATGATTCCTGGATGAAACAAAACAGATGGCGTTGCACCTTGTGGGACCGGAGATATCGGAAAGGACAGAATCCAGCTAGTCTGGTAGTCCTCCGACTCATTCGGGCCCCCAAGTGCCATGTTCCATGAACCTGGCTCCACCTCCTCGAAATCCGTGTCCGAGGTTCTATGTGTTCTTTCCTCCCTGGTGTGGGTGAGGCTTCGCCTAACAATGGAGTGCATTTCCTGGAGTTGGTTTCTCTTGTTAGCGTTGGAAGCATCAAACCATGATAGGTAAAGGAAGTCTATGTGGCGGAGTACATTCGTGTAAACACGGTGTTTATCTTGAAAGCACCGCCTGTTCCTTTCCAGCCAGGTGTATCTGGCTGCCATAACGAGCATGTTACAGCCCTATCGGATGGCTTTTCCCATTTGTTTGGAGAGGGTAGCGCGGCCCCACAGATCTTGTATCTGGTTGGGGAGAGGCACTCTGCCCATAAGGTTGTAGTAGTGGGACTAAATCGCCTTCGAGTATTGGCAATGAATCAGCAGATGTTCAGTGGGTTCCTCCTCCCAGTCGCATTGGTAGCAACGGGTCCTGTCGCCTCTCCATTGTCTCTTCGCGAGGTTCTGAAGCGTGGGAAACTTATCCTCCCAGGCCAGGTAGGCAAATTGCTTGATCTTCTGTGGGCACGTTTGCTTCCAGAAAGATGCAAGGAGAGCACATCTCACCCCCACCATCCATCAACGTCTCTATATGATATATACACATTCTTCTCTATATAACTCTCCATTATATGATATAAAATCAATAGTTATTTAACTTTTAGTCCTTTGAATGGTGCCCAAATTGCCTATAGATAGGTGCCTTGGGGGGGATGTAGGGGTTTAGTGTAATAGTGTTTTGAGTGTGTATGTTTTGGATGGGGAAAAGTGTCAAATAGTGCTAGGGACTAAAAGATAATTTGCCCACTATAATCAATTTGCCTTTAAGAGCATGCTTATTACTCCAAATTTCTTGCTCTTAAATATCAAGTGTGTTGCCGCACTATCAACAAGACATACATCTTCATCTTTGATGTTCAATATAACCATGGACTTGGGAATATTCACATATTCTTCAAAAAATAAATATAAATAAATACGTATGTAAATAAAATTATAACAATGAAGTAATAAAAATACATAAACCATCAGATTAATCAAAGAAAGCTAACAAGTCATGGTATTATTTCAATTGCCACCATTAAGCTCATAACTTTTAAGAAAATCAACAACATCTAGATGTGTCAAAGTATCAATACTCACAAGAGTGTTATTGTCAAAGGCATCCTTTTGGTATATTAAATTTGCCTCAACATTCTTCTCTTTTATTGACAACAAAACTAACAAGTTATGGTATCAATTCAGTTGCCACCCTTAAACTGAGAATTTTCAAGAAAATCAACAACATTTAAATGTGTCAAAGTATCAATATCCCTGACAAATAATTTTTTCCCGTAATGTCAAGGGCCACAAAATCAAGTTTTGTAAGGTTTGACATGACAAAAAAAAATGCTTTATATCCTCAAAACTTGGTTAGAGCCTCGTGCCGACAACGTATTATCAAAATATAGAAAATAGTAGAAAAAAAGAGAGAAGATGAAAGAAATGTAAAAGAAGTTTTTCTTTTTGTTCTATTCAATGGGTACATCCACAAATATAGAAATTATTCCAGACAAATGAAAAGCCAAAAGTCCAGAAGAATTAAGAAATCAAACGTAACCACAGTTTGCAATTTAAGTCGTTTTTTGTCATTGTCAACAATGTCATTTCCTTTTCACTACTTTTGAATTGGCTCTTTAGAATAATTTTATTTAAAAAATGTAGTTTATATTAAAAAAAAATTAATAACAAAGCTTGAGAGAGCTATTTGTACACCAAGTATAGATTTTTTTTTTCTTAATTAAATAGTGCGGAAGTGTAGAGGGTTTTTTTTTTTTTTTTGCATCTCTCATAAGAGTTTGCATGATAATGTTTTGTAATTATTATTTAGAAATTTTCCCTAAAATAAAACCTTAATTTTAAATTGTCCAAATGGGAAGAATCATCCAACAGAGTGGCAAGCCCCACTCACCTTAGAATAAAACCTTAATTATTGTAGAATACAAACAAAACTCTCCATTAATATGTTGCATTTTACTCCATTTTATGACAATTTCAACCAAATTTTAGTTTCCAAATATATATATGCATCAACTCAATTTGATACAAGAACCACTGTCAATACTTAAATTGGAAGCTTTTCAATTCATGATTAGAACAGTAATTAATTAATTAATAGCATATGATCATTCCCACTGTTTTGAATGCAAAATCCATAACTTAAAAGCAAGGTCGTGAAGTGCTTGAATTATTAACCCCATTGAACATATATTCCAATTACATGGTGATCGATCCACTGAGACTTATTTTTTTCTAATTGTATAGTTCTTGAGATATATACCTTCTCAAAAGCCACTTTGAGTTGAGTCCTTCACTGCAAGCAGTGAGATGGGTGTTTTGATCATAGACATAAAAAGTAAGAAGATAAGATGGGTCACTGATGAGCAATGGCATTGTTTGTTGGAATGTCAAACCAAGCATCATGCTTTTTTGGAAGAGAACCATGAAAAGTAAGATCAGAAGTGGAGATGAAAGAGATGTGTGGAATCTCAAGAATGCCAAGAAACAAATTGCATGATTAGAGGTTAATTAAGGTTTGATAGTCTATGGTTAATCTGATCGAGTTTATCTCTAGATTGTGATTAAAGATCATCAAAATATGAGTGATGATATACAGCCCGACAAAATTTCTCAAATTGCTTTCCCGAATCTAACCCCTTTAGCTAGATTACCATATTTAGCTATCGTGGTTAGAAATCCAGCTAGCGGGTTAGATTCAGAAAAGTAATTCAGGAAGTCTTGTCGGGTTGTATATCATTACTCCAAAATATAAGTAGTAAAATGTTTAACCCCCTTTGACACAGTGACTTGATGCGACACAAGCATCGTCTTGCCAACAACAAGCTCCACAATGTGGGCCAAACATGAGAAGATAAGAGATTAACAAACTACTCAAATCCATCCACCACTTGTTTTTCTTCTCCTTGATGAGTCCTAACTTTGTGTACTTTCCTCCATGGATGAAGAACTCAAAGAAGAAGAGCATGGTGATCATGAATCATGGTTGGAGTTGAGCCTTGGGAGTGGTAGCATAAGTGGTACATCTTCAAAGTCTAGTGGAAATCACAAGGTGTTTTCATGCAACTTTTGCATGAGAACTTTCTTCAGCTCACAAGCACTTGGAGGACATCAGAATGCTCACAAGAGGGAGAGAGGAGAAGCAAAGAGGCTTTATCAAGCTCAAAGAATCATCGCTGAATTCACCTTCTTATCGGTATCTCGGAGTTCAAGCTCACTCTATGATTCATAAGATGCATGGTGATCATAGAGGATCAGTAAGTATGGTTGCAAGGTTTGATGATCATAGCAATGGAAATGGAAACAGTAATCCTTTTACAAATGGATATCGTAGATGATGTTAGTGAGTTGAAATGGCAAAGGAGTTACAAGATGAGTTCTCCTCATGGTGATCATCAGCAAGAGATGCAGAAATCCAGATTGAACAGCAAGCTTGATCTTAATCTCAGTCTTTGATATATATATTTCTGATTTGATTTCTTGTGAAAATACAAGACTTATATATAACTTTGTTATTGATTCAATTCAGTTGAAGAAGAAATAAGATGTGGATTTATATGCTGTGCTTGAATTTTTCTGCTGATCTTTGTGGCATGAACATTAATTTTTTAATTCACTGATCATATGAACAAGTAATTATTGCCATTTATTAATAAAAAGAACCAATGATTGAGTATAACTCCAACATGAAGCATACAACAAAGATACAAAAGAAAACAAAAGATCAAATCAATCTTAATTTCTTGTGGTCTTAATTAATTCTCTTTCTAATTGTTTCTTACTGAAAAGACAACTAGTTTTATATATATATATATATATATACACGTGATATTATACCGTCGACCGGAATATTATGCATTCCCGGTCACATTCATTTGGCACCTGAAGCATGTTTGAAGGATTTCCAACAGTATGGATGGGAAGATCATCGGAAAATAAGCTGGCATGTGTATTTTCATACAATTTAGTAATCGTTTGGTCCTCCCACTTAATAATTCTTATTTTATAAAAATTTGAACGGTCTAAAATTTCAACTATTAAGTGAGAGGATTAAACGGTAACTAAATTGTATGAAAATGAACATACTAGCTTATTTTTTGATCATCTTCCCATTTGTATGGTTGTAAATCCTTCAAATATGCTTTTAAGGAGCCGGAAATGAGGTGACAAAATATATAAGATATCCCATTTAACTGTATAATATCACGACTAATATATATATATATATATATATATATATATATATATATATATATATATATATATATTCTCTTTCAAGACATAATTGACGTATTTGAACTTGAAGATATTTCTCTAGCAAAGTTTCAACTGAAAGTAAAAGAAATGCTTGGGCTAGGCTAAGATCAAGCCCAACCCAAATATAAACATTTATATAAACTTGAGATCAAATAATTTTTTTCAATGTCACTTGGATTGAAGTCCAACTATTCATGAAAAATTAAACTAATTTGGTAAAGGGACTTTTAATTCTTTATCGAGTTTTTCTGAGTTCTCTAGCTATTATAAACTCATATATATGTTTATAGTAGCATTTTTTTTATATAAAATGTGGATAAACCATTTTTTATTTAGAGTAATGTAGTCCAAGGCAAACAATACAAACAGTTCCTTGTCGCATAAGATAGTGCATTAATAAAACAGAAACAAGATCATACCGTCCCATGCTTGCTCATGTTTAGAGTAGCATTGATGCAAAAAATTGTATTATTTCTACGAGAGAAAACTAATGTTTCGATTATTAGTAAGTTAAAACCAAGCAAAATGTTATTGATTTATTTCACAATAAAATCTTTTAACCAACAATTAATATTAGTGTACCAATGACCCAAGGGTTTTTTGATATCCGGGTCGCTGACTAAGAGATGAGATTCTCTTGTGGACGAAATTGGGATTGAATCCCCACTCTTGCAAGCTGGGGATCGGGTGTGTCGTAGTTCTCTCGGGGACAAGCCTGCGGGATTGAGTGGCCACCCATGTACACGTCCTTTGAAGTCATTGCGGGTGATGTTTATCACCTTATTAAAAAAACAATTAATATTAGTGCAAAAGATTAATTAGACAATTCTTTCCAAATATAATTGGAAAATAAAAAAGAAAAATGTGGTTTTCATTGTAAACATGGATTTCCATATTTTGTAACATGTGATTCTCATTTGAAAGAAAAGGAATTGGAAATGCTCATAGTTTGCTCTTTCCTCAAGAACATATTGATTCAATGGCCTCATCATCATGCCCTACAAACCCTAATAACAGAAATCCACTTCAACCATAACCAAGGTTTTGCCACTCCCTTTCTTGGAACCCTGATTTTAATGGGCCCAACTCTAAACTTTATGTCACATGCATTAAGAGTTATAATCAAATTCACATCAAATAAAGCACATATATCAATCAACACACAAAAAGAAAGTTATCAAGCACTGATTCTCCAAATGAGAAATATGTCTATATATTAAATTCCGATATATAAGCTTAGGAATTAACATCTAATATAAAATTTGGTATATTTTGAACTATTGACTTTTTTTAATAAAGTAATAAACACCCTCGTATGGACTTCAGAGGAATAGAAGTAGTCGTTTAATCCCGAAAGGGATTCGATCCCAGACTCATCCACAAGAGAATCTTATATCTTAGCAAGTGACCCGAATACTAAACGACCCATATATAAAATATCGGTAAAAATAAACATTGGTATAAAATATACTTTTTAATTAATCCAACATTATAGAGTGCCACTACAATCTATAACAAAAGATAAAATGTTATTTCCGCCGCTAAACATAATGATGGATTTTGCTATTCCCTGCAAGATAGTAGCATAAATAGACTCCGTCAACTGCCATAGAGTCAATTTCTTGTAGTAAATGTTGGATAAGCTGGAAAAAAAATTTAAATATAACCTTCATTTTGTTTGTTGATTTAAAACAAGAGTTTTATAGAAATATTATACTTAAAAACTTTTTTATTTCTTAAAATTTTCATACTAGGTTTTTTTATGATAAGGTGTATATATAAACCATGATTTTATTAATAATATGAAAAGTCTCTTACAATTGACTCACTTAGAGAAAAAGAGATTATATAAAATTCTATAATTAGGTGTTGTTTTCCTAAGTCGGTCAAGTTGTTATTGTGTCGTCATTGAAGGCCTCATTGATCCACAGCGTGCCGTTAGCGAATTCGAAACTTCTCTTCACCAAACATTACGTCACCTCCAGTCTCGATCGTTTCGAGACTTCTCTTCACCAGACATTGTTTTCTTACTGGCTTCTTTTTTCATCTTTTAGTTTTCTCAAGCTCTTATTACCAAAATTGAACATCACAAAAACACTAATTTTATAAAATAAAATAAAATTTATTAATTGAAATTTCTTCCAAAGACTAAAAAACAAACTCAAAACTTTTTTTTTATTATTTGAACTATATATATATATATATAATTTCATGAACTCTTACATTAATTAATATTAAATACGTCGAACCGACCCAACCTAACCCGACCGAATTCAACCCGACAAACAGTCGCACGTGTGTTAAGAGGTAGCAGAGCACTACGTACAAAGATAAGGAAGGAGGGTAACAAGAAGGTCACGAATGTAGGGTCGGTAGGAGCCATGAATGGCCCTCCAATTGACCCACACGGACATGTACATACACCCAAACGTGCACCTATTACATGCATGTTCGTGGATGGTCGTCGTCTCTCATGATTTAAAGTGTTAGCTCATCACGTCAGTGGCGAAGCCAGGATATAAATTCAAGGGGGGCACCATATAAATTTTTATTAAAATTAATAACATAAAATATATTATCAAAATATTAAATTTAATAAAAAAAATAAATGTTTCCACAGCAAGTTTTCATGTTATGAAAACGTTACATAATAATTTCATTATCAATATGATAAAAAAATATCAATGAAAATAACTAAGTTGTCATTCAATCATTGATCCACAATATGATTACGCAGCTTGGTCTTCACAAAATGTATTACAGAAAATATTCTTTCAATAGTGGTTGTAGAACTAGACAAAATTAATGATAATATCAATAATCGATAAAATAAGGGATATACAACTTATAAGTATTTTTATACAACTTATATTTGATTAGTAAGTTAATTCTAGGTATTTTATCAAATACTTAGTAAGCATCTATTTACAATCAAAATTTATATAACTAATTATAAATAAATTTAACAAAAAATTCTAAAATCTATATGTCATAAATAATTATTTTTATTGATAATTATCAAAATATAAATTCAAAATGAAATATCTATTTAAAGTAATGATTTTAACTAAATAAAATAAAATTAAATATATATAAAGATGAATGATTTACTTTTTATTCTATTTGACCCCTAAAAAACTCTATTTTAGATGATTAATTGGTTATGATTATAGAGTATAAGTGAAAAAATTTAAAAAAATTGAGGAAGAATATGGATAAAACCATAAATATCAAGATAATAAAGAGAAAATTAGGGGGAGAGAGAGATTGTGAGGGTGTATTTGTTTTGTTTTTTATAAATATATTATATATTATAAAAAAGTGGGGTCCGCACATATATATAAATATATTTTTTAATTTTTTTTTTAAAATCCAGGGGGGGCACGTGCCCCCCCTAGCCCCTACGTGGCTTCGCCACTGCATCACGTCCACGTCAACAAGACCCTGCATGCATGAGAAACACATGCATGTTTTGTGTTCACGACGTGGGTGGTGCACCAAACTTATAAATTACAACCAGTCAATATTGAGACGTACCCGTGCGCGCTTTGTCCACTCAAAACTCAATCAGCGTTGACCATAATATAACTCGTTGATCAACACCTTCAAAACTAAACCCACTTTAATTTTCTTTCTATTTGATAGAAACAGCTAGTGGCTAATAGTTGTTTGAAAATATATATAGTGTAAGCTTCCCTCGTTCAAATACCATGTATTTGGCCACCCTTTGACTTAAGGTTAAAGGTCTTTTATAAAAATTAAATATTCTGTGAGCTTTTAGCTAGGTAAAGAGAGAGACTGACGTTGGAAGTTTATAATTAAATCCTGGTTTAGTTTCTAAAGAAGATAGTTAAGACGTAATTAGTTACACTTTCTGTTAGCCAGCTCATCAATTTATTTAAACATTTGTATTAGAGAAGAAGAGCCAGTACATATGTAGTACTATTGTAAATGTTTACAATTGATTCCACTACCCCAAGAAGAGAATTGTAGTTTAGAAACAACAATTTCCATCTTTAATTTGTTGCTAATTTAATTAGTTTAGAAATGGATTAGAAACGGAAATTTTCTATTTGTAAAAAGCTCGTTGCTAATTTGTTAGCAACGGAAATAACAATCAGTTTCTAAATTTGGGAACGGATTTATAACGGAATAAAATCTATTTCTAAATTTTGAAAACATAAACGACAAATATTTCGTTTCGAATCCGAATCTAAATTCTGAAACGGACATTTATATGTTTTTTAATTTAGAAACGGATTTCAAACCGAAAATATTTTATTTTAAATTTGTTTTTAGTAATAGAAACTGAAATGATTTTGTTTTAAATATGTTTCTAAATTCAAAATATAATATATATATATATATATATATATATATATATATATATATATATATATATATATTAAAACCGATTAATCTATTTTTAATCTGTTTCTAAATCCCTAAGACCAAAAAAATAAAATAATATTTTTATTTTGACAATTCATAGAAATAACACCTGTTAAAATAAATTTAGAAAACCAATAATGCTGACAACAGATAACTCCATTAATTCACATAGATAATAGATGTTCGTACAAGTTGGTCTAACAAAAAAAATTACTAACAACAACTGGTAAACTACAAGTCATCTAGGTGATCGATACCATGATATAGAATTCTAGATTTTTCATTCATTCTTGATCAATGAAATCGAATCTCTTTTCTTCTCCATTGTTTTGTCTGAAAGCCTCCATGGATTGTAGCTTGATTGTTTGGAGTTCCTCCATAAATTGAAGCCTTGTTACTTGGATTATCTGATTTGTAGAGAGGATACAATCCATGTGAATTGTGTAACATGGTATCAGAGCGACTCATTCATAACCTGTCACTCGCCAAGATATAGTAACGCATTTTGGTCCATAGTAACCAAGAACGAGTAGGACTGTCCAACATGAATATCTAGATCAGTATAGTTTTACTACCAAGTGTATGACCCTTTAGTCTCATCAAGAAGCAAGTTGTGTGACTGGATTCTGAAGTTCAAACTAGTAGACACACCTACATTGTGAACACGAAAGCGATACGTTTTCCTTAGTTGGACATATATTGATAGTCTCTCATAGTCAATACTAATAAGAACAATTGTGGTATTGTATCGATACGGCCCTTTTCCATTCATGGGTACTCTATTTGGCATCTTGAGGTCCTTCCCATTATCAAGGGCTTCCTTAAATCCGAGTGGTTTCTAGTGAACCAATCCCCAATATTGAATAACGTGATATCCCCATCAGGCCGGCCAAACGGAACAGAGATCACAGGCCGGTTGTTGACATTGATGTTGTCATAGCCCCCGACAACACACTGGAAGTTAAGAGAGGGGAAGTAGAAGAAGCTCTCAATTTGATCATTAACCTGGAACTGATAAGTCCAGTTCCATCTGTTAAAACATCTAGACAATGGTACTCTAAACTCTCTGATGCATTGAAAACAAAAAGATATCTGAATTCCAAAAATGATTATTCTTTGTTCTATAAGAAAGAAAATAAATTGATGGCTTTTCTTGAAATTTATGTTGATGATATATTGATGACCGTGAATAATGAGACATAGATGAATTCTTTGATACAATTTATGTTGATGATATATTGATGACCGTGAATAATTAGACATAGATGATACATATAATAAACTTTTTCTATATGAACCTTAAAGTTGTCAATATTTGATAATCAGGTGTTTGGAATTAGTATATTAGGTCTCTCCCTCTATATATCTCCATATACTATATTGCATGTTTGGAGTTGGTATACGCAAAGTTAAAGTTGGTGGATGGTGGTGTTTTTCATGGTTTTAATCAATGAACTTTGTGCAAAGTAAACCTTGAAAGATGGGGTAATTAGTATTAATTATATCAACTTGTTAAGTATCTCGTGCTCACGAGTAACACGTATCTTTAGATTGGAAAAGTTTTTGTTTAATTATATATACATGAAGAGAAATTAAAGTAGAAGGTGGTTGGAATTTTCCATTTTTTATTTTTTGTTTTGTTTTGTTTACTTAGTCAAAAGTTGAGTTGACCAGGTAACTCATTTTAACATATTTTCAGAACTCTATAATTATATCTAAATAATTTCTACATATATTAAGCTGAAATTATTTGAATAGGAGACATGTTAATATAAATCAAATCAAAGTTCTTGTTATAAAAAATTGCACGTCTATCAATGATACTCTCATTTTTCTTTTTAACAAACGCATCTTAAGTTTTTATTACGCACGTGTATATATTAGTCACTCAGTATAAAAAAAGATTCTTCGACATATAGATCGCTTACTTTTGAAAAATAATTATCGAAGGATTTTCTCCTTTTACTTGTAATTAATTAGGAGGATTTTATACATTTTATTTTATATTTGTCGAGATTTTTCAACAAAGCAAACTTTGAAATGATTATAATATCTTATGTAAAGTTATTCTTTAATATGATTTTTTTTCTTGTCTATTTTATTATTCTTTTGAAAAGTTGAGAAGTCCTTTCTAAATGCTCATCTTGCTTTTATATATATGTTTCGTGCACATGCTAAAACTTTCCAATAAAGTTTAATTTTTCAAGTAGCTATAAAGTGTAAGTGATCAAATATAGTGTTAATATACACATGTCACACACATGTTTATCCACATCAATGATCACATGGATTACAATCCATAAAATATCAAAATATAGAAGAAGAAGAAATAGTATATTAAAGTGATAATCATATGAAAGAAGAAGTTCCCCTTAATTAATTTTAGAGAAGTCAATATTACTATAACATGTTAAAAATCAATAGATACACCATATTAAAGAATACATAAATAAATAAATAATTCATTGATTGAGGGTTGAGTGCAAGCTACATATTCCACGAAACATAGATACAATTTGAACAATATATTTGTTATTAGAAGTCATCATACTTGACTAAGATGAGCAAGTTTAATTAAAAGAAAAATAGTTATCCATCTATTCATCACTTATGGTGATCAAATATGAGAGAGACTTAGTAGAATTTGTAATGCTTGACCATTCTAAGCAAATCCAAATGGAAAAAGTTAGCTAGCTATGTTTCATTGAATCTAATGTATAACTTTAGAACACATAGATCTTGCATTGTCCCTCATTCATACAACAAATCAAAAGGAAATTCTTCTTGTCTGATCTCAAATGAAATATTTAATTTATATATTCCTAAGGAATTCATGTTGATATTCATATATATTAAACTAATGCTTTATAGTATATATTATATGACAAGCTTGATCTCAAATTATATATTCTAATTAATAAAATAAAATAATTTAATTTTTTTTTCTTCGATACAAATTAGGGTTTGAATGATAAGGATGATGATGACTAGGGTAATCCGAATTCTCTTAAGTCTAAACTCAAGCCTCGATTATATATTTTTAGTCAATTCTTCATATCATGTCTCCCATCTTTTCCTCTTATGAAGTCAAACTAATCCAACAGCAACACCAACTAAAATACCTTAAAATGATTAATTATTCTAAATTTCATTTTAAAAATCATTTTTCAAAGTTATCAACATCAAAAAAAAGTCTTAAGAATAACACAATTATTCTAAAATTTACTAAAGTTTCAATACTTCAAGTTATCATATGTTTATTTAACATCATCTCCTTCCCCAAAGTCTTCAACCAAACCTTCTTAACATTTATTTATTTTTAATGAATAAATATTCATTCTTCTTATCCATTCATTGATACCTCCAATAATATTTCCCACCGATAATGTTCGACATACATTGAATCCAAACAATAAAAGTGCCAATTTCCATTTACATAGAAATAATCAAATCATATCTAATTTGGGTCCCCATGTTTGCCCTTTTTTCAGAAAAAAATAAATAAGTAATAAATATTTTTTTTATAATTAAAAATTATTCCAATAAAAACGAAAGAAAACCACAAAACGCATACATATTCTCTCACTCACGTCCGACAACCGGTAGCCGTCCACGTCAGCGACAAGCCGTACTTGCCAGCCCCGCGCCGGCGACCTCTCGCTATCCTGGACCAGCGCCACCCTCGCTGAGGTTTCGCCACGTGGACACACTGACGTGTACGGCGACAACGCCAACCTGGCACTGTCCTCGCTGTCCCACCTCCCGCGGGCCCACGTGTCGCCCAAGAACTCGACATTGACTCCCCGTGGGCCCCGTCCTTGTCCACGTCCTTCCCCGACACTCTCTGACGTCCACCATCCCCACGTGCCCACGTCATCCACTCCCTCATCCCGCGTGGGACCCACCCTCTCCCCATCCTCACTATATATACACCCTCTTTCTACTCAACCATCACTCCATCCTTCAATCCATTTCCAGTTTTCCCTTCTCCAACTCTTTCTCTCTCCATCTCTACCACTTTCTCTCTCTAAACCCTTAAACCAGTGAGCAATATGGTTTCCCAAGAATTTAATGTGACAAAACTCGGCCCGGCCGCATGTGAGAAAGATGCCGAGAAGCTGAGATTCATCGAAGAAATGACGACGAATGCCGATGAAGTGCAAGCCAAAGTGTTGGAGGAGATCTTGAGCAGAAATGCAGAGACAGAGTACTTGAAAAGATATGATCTCGGCGGCATGACTGACCGTAAAACATTCAAGTCCAAACTCCCGGTGGTCACTTACGAGAACCTCCAACCGGAGATTCAACGTATCGCTAATGGTGATCGCTCCGCCATCCTCTCCGCTCGTCCCATCTCCGAGTTTCTCACCAGGTAATTTATCTTTATATATCATCGGAAAACTCATCTGTATTACTTGCTTTATACATATAATTAGTTTGTGTATATTGACATATTGCTTTCTACATATATGTAGTTCGGGGACATCTGCCGGAGAAAGGAAACTAATGCCGACGATCAAAGAAGAGTTGGACAGACGGCAACTCCTCTACAGCCTTCTTATGCCAGTGATGAACTTGTAAGTAGATTAGATATTTGAAACCTTTCTTCATTCTCATTCTGATTCTCATACAATAGTAATAATCGAATTTATGAAATATATGTTTAGGTATGTGAAGGGGCTAGACAAAGGGAAGGGGCTCTACTTCTTGTTTGTGAAGTCGGAGACGAAGACGCCGGGGGGATTGACGGCGAGGCCGGTGTTGACGAGCTACTACAAAAGCGATCACTTCAAAACCAGACCATTCGATCCTTACAACGTCTACACCAGCCCGACCGCCGCAATTCTCTGCGCCGACGCGTACCAAAGCATGTACACTCAGATGCTTTGTGGACTCTACCAACGGCACGAAGTTCTTCGTGTCGGAGCTGTCTTTGCTTCGGGTCTTCTCCGTGCAATCCGCTTCCTCCAGCTTCATTGGGCTCAACTTTCACATGATATTGCCACCGGCACTCTCAACAATTCAATCACCGATCCTTCTATCCGTGAATCTGTCTCCGACATCCTTTGTCCAGATCTGGAGCTAGCGGAGTTCATCAAAGGGGAATGTTCCTGTGGTGAATGGGCAAAGATCATACCAAGAATTTGGCCTAACACCAAGTATCTAGATGTTATCGTCACCGGAGCAATGGCGCAATATATCCCGACACTCGAGTACTATAGCGGCGGCTTACCAATGGCGTGCACTATGTACGCATCATCGGAATGCTACTTCGGACTCAACCTCCGGCCAATTTGCCCTCCCTCCGATGTTTCCTACACCATCATGCCAAACATGGCCTACTTCGAGTTCCTCCCCCACAACCCGGACTGCTCCACCGAATCAACCCACCCGAGTCAACTCGTTGATCTCGCCAACGTCGAAGTCGGAAAGGAGTACGAGCTTGTCATCACCACTTACGCCGGGCTCTACCGCTACCGAGTCGGTGACATTCTCCGTGTCACCGGCTTTCACAACTCCGCTCCCCAATTCCGTTTCGTTCGCCGCAAAAATGTCCTCCTCAGTATCGAGTCCGATAAGACCGATGAAGCCGAGCTTCAGTCCGCGGTCTCACAAGCCTCTCAGCTTTTACAACCGTACAACACAAGTATAATCGAGTACACGAGTTACGCTGACACGAAGACGATCCCCGGACATTATGTCATCTACTGGGAGCTTCTAAAGAAAAACCCGACAACCGGGCCGAGTCACCGAGTTTTGGACATGTGTTGTTTAGAGATGGAGGAAGCATTGAACTCAGTTTACAGGCAAAGCAGGGCAGCAGATGGATCCATAGGACCATTGGAGATAAGGGTGGTGAGGCCAGGGACATTTGAGGAGCTTATGGACTATGCCATCTCTAGAGGAGCATCCATTAACCAATACAAAGTTCCAAGGTGTGTCAATTTCCCACCCATTCTTGAGCTACTTGACTCACGAGTTGAGTCAACTCACTTCAGCCCTGCTTGCCCTAAGTGGACCCCTCACAAGGTTGACCACTAGGTGTGATTGGAATTATAATTAGATAATTGGCCTTTTTGTAATGTAATGGGAATTATTTAATGTTTATGTTGTATAATGTATTTTCTCTCCAAGTAATTATTAAGATTTTAGTATATTTGAATTAATTCCTTGGCTTTGAATATAGTATATGTGGGTTCATTGATGTGTGTGACAATGATTAATATTTAATTAATAATAATTTTATTTATTTTTTAAAGAATATATTTTATTAACTAACTAAAAAAGTCTTGAAGAACTAGTGGAACATCACAATCAATCAAAATGTCTAATTAACAAACTAATTAAAAAAAGGGGATTAGATGCTAATCAATGGTTTAAAGAATTGTGATTAAATTGAAGAGATATGGTTCAATTCATTGGGGAAGGTGGCCTATGTACATCCATCTTCTTTACTTGTATTATATGGAATTGGTGATTTGAGAAACAACATAGACATTGACTTCTATGCCAAAATCTATCTTCTTGTTTGCTTAAATTTGATAAACAATGAATGGTCCCTTCAACATTAGGCTTTGTTTTATTTGATGATGAGACCAATTTGTCAAACCATGCCCAACATTTTTAGATTTCTAAAATTCAACTCTTTGTTAGAGTTTTATGTCGGCAAGAAACAATAAGCTAAACCGAGAAGAACTCGAACTACTTTTTTAATTATTTGAAAAAATCCAAAAAAGGTCCGATCATATCTTGAACAATTACTCGACTTATTTGAGATGAAAAGTTTTGAAAAACAATTGAAACGTACACGAAAAAATTCATTGACAAACTTTCGACGTATTCGTATTTACTTATAATTACTTTCGATTATATTAAACCCGTTAAGCCTAACTTGACCAAACCCAACCAAGCAACGTATGATAGGGGTGATAGATAGGGAACCAAGATTATGGTCCAAATTGATGTCCTAATCTTGTCATGGTTGTGTGGAAAGTCAAGGCAGAGGTCAATGCATAAAGGTTTATATGCATGTGAAACTTAATCAAATAGCCGCGGATTATGCACCAAGTGTAGGAGTCAAGCCATAGACCTTAATAAGTGGAGAATACTTGTCTTTGTTCCACTAGGAAACATCCTCTGAGGTGCATGAATTATTTGTAATATTTTTTTTTCTTTTAAAATCTAAATATTTATATATTATTATAACTATTCATTCATAAAAATACAAAAAACTCATTTTACCCAAATCTTACATTTTCAATATGATTTATGTAGTGTTGCAAAAATCAAGTTGTTTGTAAACAACTCAAGATCGACTCGATAAAAGCTCAAGCTTGGCTTAGAATTTTAAGCTTTCAAGCCGAATCAAGCTAGATCGAACTCAGCTCTAAAGCTCGAAATTTAATATTAATATATAATATAAATATTAATAAAATTTTAAATTTTGAACTAAATCAAGCTTTCAAAATTATAATCAAATTCTTAATTTAAAGCTAAATTGAGCCGAGTTGAGCTTTTGAAATTAAAAGCGAGATGAACTTGAGCAAACTTACTCGAGCTAATTTCAAGCTCGAGCTTGAGTTTGAGCTAAGCCTAACCAGATCATGCTGGGCCCGTTTACAACCCTAGATTTATGTCCATATAATAAACATGAAAATTATCAAAACAATCATAAAATTTCCGCTTATGGTTAAAGTTTATATTATCAAACAAAGATTTTAAAGAACAAAGAAATTTAAGAGTTTTTTTTTCTTCATTTGCTTAATCATTATTGTGTTCCTTTAATTAAAGGCATTCAAGCAAACAAGTTTCTTTTTAATTAACTTTTTTTTTTAACCTTTTCTCCGAATCAAATCACACTAATAAAAGTGTGACGACAAAGATCTTCATTTACTCGTTTATCACTTTGAATGGACTACTAATTTCCCTTTCATTCCCGTCTTTAGATCGACAAAGAGCTTTATTTATCTTTTAAGTCAATTACAAAATTTTGGTGGCACAAAGTGATTGACTCACTTAACATCAAGACAATGGACTATTAAATCATAATATTTGAGAAATATTATAATTTTAATTATATCAGCCGAAGATCTTTTCATCCAATCAATTAATGATGTCTTACATTAATTTATTATATTTTTATGTTGAAAACATAGATTGATATTAATCATTGAGAAACAAAAATAAAATTTCTTGACTCGCAAATTGACAATGAGTTCTTGGGCTGGAGTTGAATTTCATGGGCTTGAAAAGGCCTAATACATTAACAATCAGCCCGGGCATCCCATGTTGGTTGAATCGAACCAGTTTTGCACAATCTTTTTAACTCGGTGCTATATATATATATATATATATATATATATATATATATATATATATAGGGTTATGATACACTGGGTCGGCTCCGACCGCCCCCGTTGTATCATAACCCTATCATGATTTATATATATTTATATATATAAAAATTTATCTTAATTATATAAATCTATTAGTATTTATCTATAAATTTTTTATAATACATATATTTATATATATAGTTATTATAGATATATGTTGATATATATATATATATATGATAAAATAATATAATAACTATATATATATATAACTTATAAAAAATTTATAGATAAATATATAGTTAAAATAAAATTTAATATATATATATATATATATATCTAATATTTTGTATATACTATATAGATATATGTTTATTTATGTATATATTTTGTTTTATGTATATATAGGAGGATGTAATTTTTGGCCCCATTGTATCATAACCCTCTATAGTCTATATGCCCTGGCCCCATTGTATCATAACCCTCTCTCTCTCTCTCTCTCTATATATATATATATATATATATATATATATATACATATAAATAGATTATAAAATATATTTATATATTTTATACATATTTACTAGATAAAAGGGGAGGTAATTGTCAAATAGTCTGGCACTATGCTGCATTGTTTCAACTTTACACCCACCCCACCTAAAATCCTATTTATATTAAGTCCCTAAACACCCCTACCTAGGGACTATATGGCAAATACTTCACTATTCAAGGGATGAATAGTGAATTACCTATAAAAAGGGTGAAAACAGTCAAGCGCCCCCAAGTGCGGCCGGCCTGACTGTATCACCCTTCTATATATATATATGTGTGTGTGTGAATTTTATATATCATATAGATGAAATCAGTTATAAATAATTTTGATTTTAAAAATTTTAAACAAAATCTGAAAATTCATACTTTCGATTTTTTTAGAATTTAGAATTTTTTTAATTTTAAAAATCATGTAACTATCTAGTTAGTAAGCTGGAATAAATAGGTTATAGATAATTTTGAGTTTAAAAAAATTAAAAACCAAAAAATTAGAAGGATAATTAATTATAGCTAATAGTGTGTCGGGTAGGGACTTATAAATAATTTGCTCTTGAAAAAAAAATAACATTGAAAATTTAAAAATCCACATATGACAACAACAAAACAATTAAGCCTTTTCTCTTCTTTTTTTTTTACTTTAATTTTTTATAATGAAAAAGACAAAAAAAACCCTTGTTTATTTTTTATATATAACTAAGATAGTAAAGGTAGTTATGACATTTTTATGGTTTTCAGAAACCGCCCAGTTCATTAAAAATCCGGCGGTTCTCACAGGTTCACCGCAATTCAACTACAAGTCCGGTCCAATAATAGAACCGGACCCGCTCGCCACCAACTTGATTCAGGTATAACTATGCACCTTCCCCACGATCCAAATTGTCATTTGGTCCCTGGTGTAGGTGTGTGTTGGAGGTGTAGCAAATAGTGGAAGAGAGAGGGTCCCTGACATCGCTTCAAGGGATCTATAATTCATTTCTCCCCAAAATTAGATTCGTACTTATGAATTTTCTTAAATTTTTGGTTTTTTTTTTTTTTATATTTTACAAAGCATAACAATTACTTGGAACAAGTTTTAAACCAATGGTTGTTGGTTGGTGGTGGTTGTTAATTGATTTAAGTTATCTAAGTGGGGATTAATTACATAAATAGTCCCGTAACTTTCGCTCGTTCCTCAACTTCAAATCATCCCCCAATTTTGCAAATATAACAAAATCGTCCCATCAACCGGTTGCTAGTTGAAAAAAAATTATGTGGCGGGACCAAGATTGAGTCATTCTACTAGCTCACCCCCCCCATTTTGCTGACTCACTATCCCCTTCCTTTCAAGGGAATCCCATTCGATCAATCCCCATTGTACAATCCCGATTGCATAGCCAAACGCCACCGGACTCCCCATCTTCGCCTGGGAGATCAGCAAGCCCTGCAATGTGGTTGCCTCCTCTGCCGTCGAATCAACGCCGAAACCCATGGAGTGGATCGATCTCAGCTCCCGGGGCCTCCAAGATGGTGGCAGGCTCGGGCTCTACACAGAATGTCTAGGGTTCGAGAACCTGGATGAGTGCGTTGGGGACGAGGATCATGGAGTGGAGGAGATCGAGAAGAGCGAGAGGGATGGGAGGGAGATCGATGGCGAGCTCTCAAATGAGAGTAGTAGAGAAAAAAAAATTAAGATTTTAAAATAAAATGTAAAGAAGGAGGAATAGATAATGAGATGTTAATTTATTTCAGATTTGGATGAAATGTCTTATAAAATGAAATCTTAACTTATTTGAGAAGAAAAAGAAAAAAGATTATTTATAAAATTTTAAAATCTTACATCTATGCTTAATTGCTTATCAGGAGGGGGAATAGATTTAAAATTTTTAAAAAATATAAAATTTTAAAATCTTAAAAATCCATGCCTATTGGTTCTTCCCTTGGTTGCTGGCCTCCCTTGGGTGGAAGGATAGGCGGTGAGCTCGTTCTTGAAGGCGCTGAGGACGGACTGTCAGATCTTGCTCACTGAGGTGACAATCGAGTGACCGGAGAATCCTTCTCTTCTCCATGATGAAGAAGTGCCCTAAGAGATTGAGCTTTAATGAAGAGGATTTCATCAATTTGTTGCTTCGTAGCCACTGGAAATGAGATCCACTGTATGGGTTTTGGTGCAGATCCGATGGCGGAGGAGGCGACCACGTTGCGGGGTTTGGTGATCTCACTGGTGAGGCAGGTAGAATTGATCTGAATTTTTTAAGAGGAAAGGAGAGAGCTAAGAAGCACCGACACTTTGAATCAGTTCATGTATCCGTGTCGGACACGTATCCGACACCGACACGCGCCGGACACTAGTGGATACATGTCCGATACAACTAAAAACGTATCCCTTTTTTTTTAATTGCCGTCGACACGTCCGCGACATGTCGGCCGTTAAAGCTAGCATTGATCTGGTCCATGAGTACTAGTAAGTAGTAACAATGGTTTAGGGTTCTTTTGAAGTTAACAGTGGTTCATTTTTTTTGTGTACAAACTGTATTATATATATATATATATATATATAACGTGTCCCAATGTGTCAGTGTCCTACTTTTCTTAAAAATGCCGTGTGTGGGTGTCGCGTGTCCGTGATCCTCAGATCGGTGCTCCATAAGGAGAGAGTGAGTCATCAAAGTGGGAGGGTGAGTCAACAGAGTGACTTAACCTTAATACCGTCACATCAGTTTTTTTTTTTTCAACCGACAACAGATTGGTGGGACAATTTTATTATATTTAGAAAATTGGAGGACTGTTTTGTTATATTTTGAAGTTAATGAATAAAAGTGAAATCTGACAAAAGTTGAGGTACATTAATATGGACTATAGATAATTTTGATTTTAAAAAATAAAAAAAAATCACAAAATTAGATTCACACCTTCGGTTAAAGAAATATGCAAATAAACCCATCATCTCTTTAGTTTTAGTTTGAGTGGGTTCGGGGTTGAAACCTTTTTCCTTTGTTTTTTTTTTTTTTGGTAATAACCTTTTCTTTTGTTTTTCAGAGCTCTATAATCATAGAGTTCGGCTGCCTTAGAGGAGTGAGTTCCCAAATCTCCAGCCGCGGTCACGGCGGCAGCGAAGCGCAAACCCTAATTCAATCTATCTCCAGTGGTTCCTTTGAGGCGCGGTTGCCATGAACGTCTCGATTATTGGTAGGTTTTCTCTTATTTATTTATTTTTTTAATTTTTAGTGATTTCTTTGTGTTTTTGAGGTGAAAGTTTGGGTTTTGAGGTGATTTTTGGGGTAAATATGGGTTTTTGGATGTGGATTTTGATGGGTTTGCTGAAATTTTTGGTTTTCTGTTTTTGGGGATGAAGATCCGCTGCAGGGTGACTTCCCGGAGGTGATCGAGGAGTACTTGCAGCATGGGAACATGAAATGTATCGCTTTTAATCGCCGGGGAACTCTTCTCGCAGGTAAAGTTTTTGATTTTTGAATGAACTTGAAGTGTTATGGTCTTATTTGTATAATGTGGTGTAGTTGCTGTGGTAGTAACATGTTCTTTTGATTAATTTGGTGCTATGTTCTTCTCGTTAATGTTGCAATTTTTGAGAGAATTGTTTTTCACTTGAAAGTTTGGAGGGATTTTGGATGGTGTTAGACCATGGTCAGTGTATTCTTGGAGAAGAGGGGTATTTGATTTAATTTGGGATGGTAGTACATTGAAATTTAGACTGGAGTCTGCTGCATTGGTTAATGTTTTCCTTTGTTGTAATAGTGAAATAATGAAGCAGGATCCATTTGATTGGGTGTAGGGCCTCTTAATGTTGTTCCAAGTAGTGCTTTATCTAATGCTGGCCTTCAAATCATCTAGTAGGAAAATTGTGTGTACATGATATAATGCAGAGCTTAATAATCTGTACATGGCTTGTTTTATTCAAAACCAGTAGAAATTTGGAAGAATCGAAACTCCTGTTAATGAAGTTGGATTTCTCGTATAGTTTTCTTCTATTTTCTGTACAAGACAACAATCTTTGGATTTTTTAGGAAAATCATCACATTTCTCTTATTCATTTGAATTTGTCCGTCAGAGTAGGATGCAGCTAAATGGCATTAGAGTCCATTTTCATATAATACCTTTGTTCTTGCAATTAAACTAGATTGTTTCCATTGATTCATCGTCCCTACTTTATGTCCATTGCTTATCATATCATCTCTTTCTCTTGTGGGTGTCATGTGGTAGATGTGATGCAACACATGTTCCTTAGTTTCTTATTTAGATTAGAATTAGATGTTAATTATTTTCCTAGTTTGTTTTTGTTTCCTATTCCTAGTTTAATTAGGTTTCCTATTCCTAGTTTGTTTCCTATTTTTTTCCCGTTTAATCTTGGATTGTAAACTCTATTTAAAGGCCTATTATGGCTGATTAGAGAAGCAGTAAAAATTTTACTTTCAGAATTTTTCTTTCATCTTGGCATTTAACAACAATTTGTGTTAAGTGCTTTATTTTCGTTTCGATCAACCTTCCGCTGCACCAAGATGGAAGTAGAATAGTAGTACCAGAGATTTTGTTATAAATATCACAATCAGATCATTTATACCTAAGATTTCTCGAAGTCTAAACTAGCAAATTGATAATGTTGCAAGTATATCCTTCTGCAAAATCAATGCCATTAAAATTTAAGCTTATTTAGGTTCATGATGTCTTACTGCTCTCTGTGATACACCATGCATTGTCATCACCTGATACTAGTGAAAAAATAGAACATGCAAACAGATAAAAGCAAACCATTTTGGTCAGATCAGGAAGTTCTAGCATAGAAAATCCCTCTATTCCAAAACTAGAATAGGCCGAGTGAACTGCATGTGTCCTGCCTCCGGGGAATCATGTCTATCGGACCTACAAGTCGGGCCGGGGCTCCGCGGTCCTTCTTTCTGTGTGGGACGATGCGAAGCTGCCTTGGATATGAGGAATTTCAATCATAAATAAGAGAAAAAAAATCAAGTTAAACAGGTTATACATTTTCAGAAGAACAAACTTGCACGTTTAGTTATGGGTCTCCGTGGAGCAACCTTAATGCTTTAACACTTGATGGATGCCAGTTGATTAAGGGTTTAGAAACCACTTTTTATTGGCATATGCGGAAGACCAAACACCTCTTATGTGTCGTATTATATGTTTTCACATATGCTCAAACTTTAGCTACTAACTCACTCTCAAATACACACAACTTAATTGAATATTAAAGTCAAATTAATTGTTCACAATGATTAAAGCTGTTTTTGAGAGGTACTATGTGTGTTTTTGATTGAATATATTTCTCTGGATGTATGTTATTCAATTTTGTGGGTACCTGACAAATCTAGTTATTGTGTGTACTTGTGCATTCCTGTTCCATATAAATATCTGTAAGAATGTGCATGGTGTTTCCATGGATGCTGTTGTGTATGTTGCTTAAGCTTATCAGTTAATTGCATTTACTTTATTCAGCTGGCTGTGTTGATGGAAGCTGTGTCATTTGGGATTTTGAGACTAGAGGAGTTGCTAAGGAACTTAGAGATAAAGACTGTATTGCACCTATAACAAGTGTTTGTTGGTCCAAGTATGGCCACCATATTCTTGCATCCGCCACCGACAAGTCCTTAACACTTTGGAATGTTGTTAGTGGGGAGAAGATAGGCTCGTGTAACTCTTCAGCAAACTACTCTTCTTGCACGCCTACATCCCGGGTCCTGCACTCCATCCGTTTGCTTGGCATGCCCCCTCTCTTTAGCGCCAATTATTGTTGATTTGAACACGGGGAGTTCCACTGTTCTGCCAGTCACAATGTCTGATGCTGGAACTGGCACTGCCCCTCATCCAAGAAATAAATTTTCAGATGGTTCTCCACCTTTCACTCCCACAGCAGCGACTTTCAATAAATCTGGAGATCTTATCTATGTGGGCAACTCTAAAGGGGAAATACTCATAGTGGATTCAAAGAACATTCGGGTGCATGCTATGATTCCTATTTCTGGGGGTTCTGTAATAAAGAACATTGTTTTTAGTAGGAACGGGCAGTATTTGCTCACTAATTCAAATGATCGTGTCATCAGAGTTTATGAGAATCTCCTGCCCCAAAAGGGTGCAGCAAATGAGATCGAAGAAATGAGCAGTGCATCACCCGTTAATGAGTTTCAAGGGATAGAGAAGTTGAAGGCAGTCGGGTCCAAGTGTTTGATCCTTTTCCGGGAGTTTCAAGATGCCGTGACCAAGATACAATGGAAAGCACCTTGTTTCAGTGGTGATGGCGAGTGGGTTGTCGGTGCTTCTGCTAACAAGGGAGAGCATAAGCTCTACATCTGGGACAGGGCTGGACATCTAGTAAAGATCCTGGAAGGTCCTAAGGAAGCTTTGACTGATCTTGCATGGCATCCTGTCCGCCCTTTGGTAGTTTCTGTTTCTGTGGCCGGCCTGGTTTATATATGGGCCAAAGACTACACTGAGAACTGGAGTGCATTCGCCCCCGACTTCAAAGAGCTTGAGGAGAATGAAGAGTACATTGAAAGGGAAGATGAATTTGATTTGGTTCCTGATACAGAGAAGGTGAAACTAAAACTTTTTAGCTTTGAATTTGTATAAAAAATTTGCTCACATGTTTCTGAATTGCTTTTCTTGTAGGTAAAAGAGTCGGAAATCAATGAAGACGAGGAAGTTGATATAATGACAGTAGAGAAGGATTCCGCTTTCAGCGATTCTGAGGCTTCACAAGAAGAACTATGTTTTCTGCCTTCAATTCCCTCTCCAGATGTTCCCGAACAACAAGACAAGTATCCCGCAAGTCTGTCGGGTTGGAGGAGAGCACTCATTCAGGGTCCCCATTTTCGGGTTGAAGCAGGTCAGAATGGACAGGCACATCCTGCTTCAAGTCCATTAGAAGGTAACTTAAGCCCTTCGCTAGCCGATAATAGACAATCAATTACGAGGTCATCATCTCACGCGAATAAGGATTGATCATTTGCAGTGGTGGCAAACTCCGCAGCAGAAGATGCAGTTGGGAACACAAGTGTAAAACGGAAACGCAAGCCATCGGCAAAGGGGCTGGAGTTGGAGGCCGAGAAAGGGCGGAAGCCACCTTTATCGAAGCTCATCAAGTCCATGGGCAAATCTTCAAAGACCAAAGTTAAACTAGAGAATGGTCAGGATACTAATGGCTCTGTACTTGATGATGGTGTTACTGATGAATATCTGTAAACATACTATTCTTAACATCAAATGAAATTCCCTGTATTTTTCCAGGTTGTGCCCCCAATTTGCATGGTTAAATTTACTAGTTATCTTTTTCCTGATGATCTTCAGGTTCTCCTGCTCAACTGTGAGTGCAGTCCATTTACAGTAATCAATATTTTCTTTTTTTTTATTCATTTGATGTAAATGCTCTCCTTAAACATGGAGTAGAGTTATATTAAAAAATTCCAATGTAGCATTATATTTTTTATGTGAATTTCATAACATTGATTCAAGATCAAAATAAAATTCGACATGAGCTCAAAGCACTAGAAAATCATTTTAGTAAAAAAAAATTATAAAATGAAAAAAAATATGAAAAATATTTTCTAGAGTTTGGTTGAATAGAAAAAGTATATATATATAAATTCAATATTTTCCAAATTTAGTTTAATATATAAATAGATAGAGGGACAAAACTGAAATTTATGGGGACTGGAATGTGCTACAATTTTACTTTCTGGGTTTAATTGCAAATTCTACCCGGTTGTATATATATATAAAAATATATTCCCATCATATCGTGGTATGCCCAGTCTCTTTAGAGCGGCATCAGCGGAAATTTTTCGCCAAGTATTCAGAGGTGCCAATTTTGTGCGGTTTTCCTGAAAGTTTTTTCTTAATCTAGGGTTTCAGGTATCCATCGCTGCCTTAAGTCTTGGATTTTTTGTATCTTTACACTTTGTTCTTTGATGTTAGATTTTCAATATCAAAATGTGATTTGTGGTTTAGAGTTTGATTTGAACTTGAACGGAACTGTAATATGCTTGCCATGGTGAACTTTTTCTTAGAAGTTTTGATTTTTTGTTTCCTGATTCATTTAACTCATCATAATTGTTCTCTGTTTAGTTTTGAGTATCTGAGAAGGTGGTAAGTTGATTGAGTTATGATGATTTGCGATTTTTGGGACGCCAATGTTGCAAAATCCAGAATTTAAAAGAAGTTATTTTTCTTATATTTCTATTTCTTTGTTTGATGTGAAGTGTAGAGTTTGATTTGAACTTGAATAGAACTGAAATATGCTTCCAAAGACCAACCTTTTCATAAAAGTTAAAAGTTTAGATTTTTTTTTCTTCTTTTAGTATTGTGATTATTTCAAGAGACAGAGAATTCATATAGCCGACCACATCTAGTATGGGATTAAGGCTTAGTTGTTGTTGTTGATGTTGTTGTAGTATTGTGATTATTTGAACTTCTTATGTTTCTCTGTTTATGCTGTAATTGAGAAGTGGTTAGTTGATTGAGTTTTGAAGATTTGTATTTCGTTTGTTCCTTTCTTTAGAAAATAATGTTACAAAAAAGAACAAATATCTTTCCACCTCGATGTATGATGTTAGGTTTTCAAGATTATTTGAAGTTGGATGGAACTAAAATAAAAATTGAGGATACCTAGTTTATGCACCACTAGTATCATTTATATCTGCTTTTCATAACCATATTCTTGTTTGATCTTCAATACAACAATAGAGAAAAGTAGGGGGTTGTTATCAGTACTTTTACTTTGTTGCTCTTGTCATGGGATTGACTTTGTTAGTTTTTATTGGAGACGCTTTTATGTGACTTGGTTGAAAGTTTGGGTAAAGAATAGCAATAACTAAGACTTGAAGATGGATTATTACACAAGTAATAGTTTATTTGTTGTTTTAGTTTGTTGATATTAATGCAGAGGAGTGTTCACTGATGTAGCTTTCATGCCTTATTCTTGCTTTGGGAATTTCTTTGGAGTGTTCTGTGATATTTACAATAATTAACCTTGATTTTATCTCTACCTACATATGTTTGCCGCCGAAATGTTTAGTGTGATGAACTTTGATTCAAAATTTCTAACCTCAGTTTGCATGAAAACCGCTGCAGTTTTCTGACAGTTTACACCAGGGACAGCAAATGGCCAAGTCTGGAAAAGTTTCTGTGTGCATTGATTCCACAACTGAAATGGCAGCACAACTTGTGAGAGCACTGGATGAACTGGATTCATACGGGGATGTGTCTCAGCAAAGTAAGAAGAGTCCATGGGATGGTATGAAAGAAAATTTGCACGGACTACAGAAATCGTTTGAGAAAATATTTGGCCAACTAGAAGAGAAGGAAAATGCTTTCGAGGAAATGAAATCTGAGATTCAGGAATATCTTGCAGAAAGAGAAACAATTGTTGTTGCTAAAGAACGTGCTCTATTGGACCGTCTCCAAGAGATGAAAGACTCAACTGTTTCTGCTTTAGTGGAGGCTTGCAAGAAACATAAGGTGGCATCTCCTGTGCCATTAAAGAGTGAAGTAGACACTTCCAATCATAGCAATCCCCGTGCATCTATTCCCGATAATAAATCAGACAAACTTGCAGAAGCTAGGGATATTGAAGATATTAAACTCCATGAATTGAAACGATTTTGTAAGCTGATGGATGCAGAAGGTGTGATCAGATTCATGACAAACAAACAGAAACACTTTACCGCTTATCGTGAGGAGCTGTCTATCGCCCTGAAATGTGCACCAGAACCTGCAAGTTTGGTGTTGAATTCCTTGGAGAGGCTACTATTTCCTTCGGTTCCATCAAACTCTCTTTCAAAAAATAAGAAAGCATCCCAGGTGGCCAAGTTCAGATTTTCTCTTGTTTTAATGGAGGCGGTTGTTCCTATACTACAGAAGATTGACCATGATCGTGATCACCGAAACTCTGAAATTAAGTTGCAGGCCATGGCAATTGCATACAAGTGGAGGGCTATACTAGGAGATGTGGACATAAATGCTCCATATGTGAGTAAACTGGAAGTGGAAACATTCATACAACTTCTTGTTACTTTTAGCATCGAAGCAGAGTTCGATGAGATTGATCTTTGCAGGCTTGTACTTGCCATTTCTCATTCCAGACAAGCACCTGTGCTCTGCAAATCTCTTGGATTAACACATAGAGTACCAGGTTGGTAATCTACTAACCCCAAGGAGAGATTTAGATCCATTATATATCGGTCTCAAATGAGATCAAAATCATTGATTGCTAGTAAACTTGGTTTCATGCAGGTGTCGTTGAGGCTCTTGTCGATGGTGATAAGCAAATTGCTGCAATTCATTTCATTCATGCCTTCAATCTTACCAAGAGCTTTCCTCCCGGACCTTTGTTGAAGGATTACTTGAAAGGAGTGAGGAGAAAGGCACAGGCCAAAACTCTGGCAAATGGAGCTACTGGTGTGCAGGTATGTACATCATCTCATTGTTGCAGAATGTGCTTCTTCATGACAATGGGAAAAAATTGTTGATGTCTCTTTTCTTGTAATTTCAAGGTTGTCAACAACGAAGAACTTCATGCCCTGAAGAGAGTTATCCAGTGCATCGAGGAATACAAACTTCAAAGCGAGTTCATCCTGGATACTCTGCAGAAAAGAATAGCGCAGCTAGAGAACACAATGGCAAAAAGCAAAAAGATTGCTATGGATACTGCTAAGAACAAGCTGAAAAGACCACAAGTACATGACAAGCAAATGCATGTGAACAAAAGACATGCTACTGCTGCCAAAAACCCGGATCTTCGCAGCCAATTCCGACAACATTCATATGATGTAAAACCTTCATACGCTGCACGGTTCTATCAAGGAACCCTCTTTTGAGGATTTTATATGAAATTACTAATTCTTTATTCTTGTAAATTCAAATTTTTATTATGATATTCTTGTGTGTGGCTTTGTACACGTGTGTCTCTAACTAACCCAGCCAACCCACCCGACCAAACCCGACTCGTTGACCGCAGTGAAGTCCAAATCCAAACCAAGCCACGTTGGAAACACGGCAACAATCAGTTGGTACCTGTGGGTCCCACTCCAAGTCGTCGACACACGTTTCATGTTCCACTCCAAACAGCTTTATGTAATTCACTCCATCAAGGCGGTCGTCATGCCTCGAGATTCGCTCACATGAACCGTTGCACCGATAAACGCTGTTTGGGAACGAAGAGCGAATCACACCATCATCGACATCGACGCTGGTTGAAATTAGAAGGCAAGTCATCGTCTCGATTCCATCTCGAGCTCCCGCGACGAAGTCTAGCGCCATCGCCATGGCTCGAGCTCTCCGTCGGGCCTTCTGCGCCGCCGTTGTCCTTCTCCTCTCTGTCGGCGTTGCCAACGCCGAGGCGGTTCGGGACCTCAACGCGCGGACGCTTCCCGGTGGCGGTGCGGTGCTCCCGCTCGAGCTCTTTCCTGGAAACTCCACGCGCCTGCCAGTATCGGCCGTCCGCCGCCAGCTCCATGGCCACCCCACTTCCAGCGCCCACATGCGCCTCTACGACGATCTCCTCACCAACGGGTAGAGAATTCATCGTCTCCCCCTCTCGATCTGATCCAATTCGTTGTCTCTATGTCTGAGTGTCTTGGATCTCACTTTAGGTACTATACTACGCGGCTTTGGATCGGGACGCCGCCGCAGGAGTTTGCTCTGATTGTGGATTCTGGGAGCACGGTCACTTATGTGCCGTGCTCTACTTGTGAACAGTGCGGCAATCATCAGGCAAGCCCTTTCTATTGATGCGTTAAGGATCTGGATGTTTGTTTGAGAATTAAATGCTAATTAGTTGCGTTTCTTAAACTTACTGTTTTCTGAAATAAAGCAAGATTCAACATTGATGTTCGTTTCATTGTTATCACAGTAAAGGAATAGGTTTGAATAAAGAAGATACTTAAAGGATTAATTTTTCTTTGAAATACCTAAAATTTAGCTTGAAACATGTCCATGTTTCACAACCCATGCTAGTTTCAAGATGAGTTGCAATAATGAGAGTGGTTTTGTATGTTGCCATGACTTCATTACTAGGGATGTTTGTTACTAGGGATGTTTGGTTCTGGAAGTCCATATCTGCCATTTAATTTTGTATGAATTCATGGATGTTTGATTGCCTGGATTTGATGCTATGGAATGTCCATTTGCCACATCTGAGCAGTTTTGACAATTTCAGTGTTTTCCCCCTGTATAACTGTTCATCAATGATTGCATAAATGGTTGAAGTTGCTTGTTTAATTTCATTGCTATGTTTCCTGAATTGATTTATTATTTGGTTTTGTTTAATTTTTGCCCCTTCTGAGCAGTTTTGACAATTTCAGTGTTTTCTCCCTATATCACTGTTCATCAATGGTTGCATAAATGGTTGAAGTTGCTTGTTTAATTTCATTGCTATTGTTTCCTGAATTGATTTAATATTTGGTTTTGTTTAATTTTGTAACTCACATGGTATTCCTCAAGTGTTATTTTGGATGGCCGTCTTCCAATGGTAGCAGTACCAACAGGATTAATCGATAGTCCATTGCATACACTGCTAAAATGTTTACTTCACTTTGGATTTGTATGGTTCTGGTCTATGAAGCACGGATTCGTCTTTTCCCCTTGCGAATCCGTGTCCCGTACGAATCCCGTACGGATTCGTCCGGATACGGTCGGGATACGTATCCCATACATATCCCGGCCAAAAATAAATAAATAAATAAATAAAAGAAGAGGATACGTGGGGATACTTTGGGGATACGTATGGGATAAATCCGATGTCCGATATAAGTCCGCGTTTTTTTTTTTAATTTTTTGCTCGTCTCTCTCTCTCCACAAAGTCTGTCGTTTCTTTGGCTTGTCGTCGCCTCCCCTCTCTGTCCCCATCCTTTCTCTTCTTTGTTGCCGTCGCCTCTTCACTTTGCGCGATATCAACGTCCTCTTCTCCCTCCCTCTCGTCTTCGCGGAGGCGCGCATCGAGGTATAGATCGGACTCATCCATCTCTTCAGTTTCTTCTTTTTCGATTTGTTCTTGGATTTGGGGTTTTGGATTTGGTGATGGATCACTCCTTGCTGCTCCATTGGCAAACAAGTATGTGAATCATTGAAGTTTGTTTCTTGGGCCAGGGCTATTAGGGCTTATGATTAAATAAAAAAATCATGTTTTTTTTCTTCTCTTTCAGGTAATTTTGGCTTATTTGGATGATATTTGTATGAATTCCCTAATTTATCTAGGACACATTATGTAGTGCTTCTAAATTTGTGAATTGTTGGTTTCGCTTCATGGGACTTGAAATTCATGGGGTTTGCTAGGGTTTGAGATTTAAAACAAATGCTCTTTTGGGGTAATCGTAGACTATTTGGATGGTATTTGGACTTGTAATATGCTCTGCTTCCTATTCTGTAAATAATATGCCTTCTGCACATGACTCCATGAGTTTCACACTTTGCTAAATTAAGGATTAATGTTTCCTAATAGGCAAAATTGCACAAATAATTTAGTATTTAATATTTTTTTTAATGTATCGTATCCTATCGCACCCGTATCCTAGTTTTTGGAAAATAATCGAATCCTCGCACCGGATTCGTATCGCACCGGATTCTCGCACCGAGTCGGTGCTTCGTAGGTTCTGGTTCAGGTTTATCTAGTAAATTATTGTGCTTTCTGTTATGCATCATGTCCTGTTGCTCCTAATATTTAAAGGTCTTAGTGTCCTTATAAACTGGTTTGTAGATTTATCCTCAATTCTTGCAAGCTTTAAAATGGTATTTAGGACCCAAGATTCCAACCCGATGCATCAAGCACCTATCAACCCGTAAAGTGCAATACTGCTTGTACTTGTGATAATGATAAGCAGCAGTGCACTTATGAAAGGCAGTATGCAGAGATGAGCTCAAGTAGTGGAGTGCTTGGTGAGGACATTGTGTCCTTTGGTGATGAAAGTGCACTGAAGCCACAGAAAGCTGTTTTTGGTTGTGAAAATGTTGAAACTGGTGATCTGTTCAGTCAGCATGCTGATGGAATAATGGGCCTTGGACGTGGTCAGCTCAGTATTATGGATCAACTTGTTGAAAAGGGTGTTATAAGTGATTCATTTTCTTTGTGTTATGGTGGGATGGATATTGGGGGAGGTGCAATGGTTCTTGGTGGTATTTCTCCTCCGCCTGACATGGTCTTCTCACGTTCGGACCCTGTCCGCAGGTATGGTAGATCATCACTTTGGGAACAACTAGACTGCAAAATTTCCTTACAAATACATTTGATACATCTCCCACATTTACTCTAGTCTCGGGATCGAAACAGTCCATATTACAACATTGAGCTCAAGGACCTGCGCGTATCTGGAAAATCATTGGGATTGAATCCAAAAGTGTTTGATAGCAAGCATGGAACTGTCTTGGATAGTGGCACCACATATGCCTACCTACCAGAAGAAGCTTTTGTGGCACTTCGGAATGCTGTAAGATTCCATCTTCTAAATTAGAGCATTTTTGCTTCGTTATTATCATATTTGGACAACATGTTCTGCTGCATATCATGTGTATCTAAGTTTAGCGTTGTGTTCCATTTTTTGTGTTTTGTGCTGAGTAAGCTGGATAATTTCCCAAGTTCTTTACTAGTGGCAACTTGTCAAAATAAAATCAAAATACAAAATCAATGTATGGAGTTGAGGCCAGTGTGGTGTACAAAGATAGTTACTGTTCAAACACAGAAAAAGAAGACTAATGGCAGGCTATGCGCATGCACACATTTTGCAGATTATTTAATCGATAGGATGTTCCCTATTAAACCAGATCTTTGAATTAATCTTTTAATTTTGTCTTTGGCAGATAACAAGCAAGTTACATCCTCTCAAACAGATACGTGGACCTGATCCAAACTATAATGACATCTGTTTTTCAGGTGCAGGAAAGTAAGTGTGTTTCTACGAGGCTATTTAGAAAATACTTATAATATAACCCTCTCTTGGGACTTAAGTGACAGTTTTTAATTGTAACATGCTCAGTGATGCCTCCCAACTGTCAAAACATTTTCCAGAGGTTGAGATGGTCTTTGGCAATGGACAGAAGTTACAATTATCTCCTGAAAACTACTTGTTTAGGGTAATGTTAATTGTTTTATCAGTATTAGTGTCATCCAGAGGTAGTGTGTGGTATATTCACACAATTAGAATACTAAATCTGCTATTTCTGTTTTCATATCTTCATGGAAATAAAGCATTCAAAGGTCCATGGTGCCTATTGCCTTGGTATTTTTCAGAATGGAAAAGATCCAACAACACTGCTGGGAGGTATGCTTGCTTGACCATTCATTGACGTTTACTTAGAATATTGATCCTCAAGGGGACTCCAATTAGTCTACCCCAGGAGTTGGAATAAATGTATCTTCTTATATTGTTTCTTGGGTGATATTTTCTTAATATCAATTGAATCCTTCTTTTTTCCCTTCATTTTTATTTAATTTGTGTTCTTTTCATTCTTGGTTGAACCCATTCTACTTTGCATCTAATTCAGATAATATTGGCTCCTGGCAGGAATTATTGTTAGAAATACTCTTGTAACTTATGATCGTCAGAATCAGAAAATTGGGTTTTGGAAAACCAATTGTTCTCAACTATGGGAAGGGCTGAAAGGCCATGACGCTCCTTCACCTGCACCTTCTGTTTCTGATAATCAGACATCAACTGATGGAGTTTCACCAGCAGCATCTCCTAGCGCACTGCTAGATTACACTTTACCAGGTCACCTTTTGCACACCTGCAAACAAATTATAAATCTCATTTTTTAAAGCTTTTATTTGAACTATTTGAGGAACATCCGCTTAACATCCTAACTAAAAGTATCTGCACACTGCAGTTATATTTGTTTCACAGTTACCATTATTTAAAACATTAGACAAATAAATAAATAAATAAATTATCTGAGTGTGTTTTTGTGTGCTTGCATGTGTGCTAGATTTGATATACTTTTTTATTGGAACAGCACAATAACATTTGCCTGTTAGAGATGTCATTTGTTACATTAATTAGATTTTAGTCTTTCTATAAGATCCTCTGATGAAAATATACCGGGTTTCCATAGAATGTTATTGCTGACTGGGCTTATATATATATATATATATATATATATATAGCTATAAGTCACTTTTAGATTACTATAAGCTACTTCATTTTAGTGGTGCATTCCTTGCCGTGTCCATCTAATATTGTGTTTCTCTCTCTATTTTGTGTTCCCAGGTCAATTCCAAGTTGGACTTATAACCTTTGATATGTCATTGAATGTTTCACATTTAGACCTGCTGCCTCACATCAAGGAACTGACAGAACTTATTGGACACGAGCTGGAAGTTGATGCACATCAGGTAAATGTACATCTTCTCATATTTCAAGGTTAGACAGCAAGCAATGCTGCCTTCCTAAAGGAAAGGTCAATCAGGAGTCGAGGATTCTTCATACTGCCATTTCTCCAAACTATTATTCAGGAACTTTTTGTCTGTTTCATAATGATTTCAGTTGTTTCTGCGATGTGTTACAGTTTTCTTTAATGTTTAATGGAGTTTAAAAATTAAAATTTTGCAGGTCCATTTAATGAACTATACAAGCAAGGGAAACAGTACTTTGCTCAAATGGGGTATTTTTCCAGCAGGTCCTGCAGATATCTTCTCTAAAACAACAGCTCTGGTAACTTCATTCTTAACCTGACTGCAGAGATGAGCTCTTTTGCAAACAAATTAGCCTTTAGTATTGAAGACTTAGAACATTGTCTATAAATACAGGGCATAATATCTCGTCTTGAAGGCCGTCTTCGTCTTCCGGAAAATTATGGAAGTTATCAATTAGTTGAGTGGAAAGTGGAGCCTCCTTTGAGAAGGTACTAATTGACCTTTTAGTGTGTGCTAGCTTTTCTTGGAAAATTTAGCTGCTGCTTGCCTGCTTCTATGATAGATTTGTTGTGAAACCCATTAGAAAATTATCACTGAATTTGCTATGACCGGAGGACTGGTTGTTCTAGCTTTTCTGTGGATACCTTTTTTCTATTTCTGTTTTACTTGGCTGTGGACTTAGCATGATCACTGCCTTTTTTCCAACTCTAAATGGGACATGATCACTCCACCTTCCTCACTGCTATTTACCACCATTAAATATGATCAAAACAACAATTGCATTTCCAATGCTTCTAGTTTTTTATGTTTTATATCATCAATAAACATGATTACCCCCTGTTTCAACCATCTCTGCATTGTTCTCCAAATTTACTGCTGCCAACTGGAGTTAGCATACACCAAAGGGATGAACTGTGTATTCTCTTTCACATATCATGGTGCAGTCAAATATGTGAACTGTATCCAATAGAAAGATTAACAAAAGAATGTAAACTTGTAACTTTGTGTGCTTCTGAGTGCATGTGTTTCTCAACCTAATACTACTAGCTTATGTATTATCTGCAGGACATGGTTGCAGCAACATTTATGGGCAGTGATCTTAGGGATTTCTGTGGTTGTATTGCTTGCTTTTGCAACTCTTCTAGTCTGGTACTTCTGGAGACACAAATCTGGCGGCTTGGTGACGTACAGGCCATTGGGTGCTCCTGTTCCGGAACAAGAGCTCCAGCCATTGTAAATTGAGAATATTAACCCGGTAAAGATTTCATCGGTTCATCACGGCAACATTATTGAAAAAAAAAAAAGGCTTGCATGATCCTGATGAAGCATGTTTCTGGTATAAAGATTTCTGTTCGGTATGTTTCATCATACAAAGAACACAAAGGATCATGCACAACAAGGGAAGAAAACATCTTGTTATGAAAGTTGTAAAAGCTTAAAGAGTTGTCCTGCTAACTGTTTTTGCAAACCATTTTGTTCCAAGTTCACTATGTAATATTTAAATTGTAGTACAGAATATCTGATTGTAATGTCATTTGCTGCATTATGTGCAACAATGAACACTCGAACCTCAAATTGTTGTGAAGTTTTGCATCAAAATTACAACAGAGTGATCATATCCATTATTGGAGATTCCTCTCTTTCTATCTCAAAATTATTCTTTTTTGTTTGATTTTAAATAGAGTTGTTAATATTTATCTCCACAAACTGATTTATTTTACTTCTCTATTAGAATGTCTTCTAGTTGTGATTTAATTCATATATATTCTTACATCCAATTAATTTTAAGGGTATATCTGCATAGTTACAGAAACTTGCAGGGACTTTGAAATAAAATATACATTAGCAATTACAGCCATTGAATGAAATTTTAAATTAAAAATAGAAATTCAAACTGGTCATGATAATGTCATTTCCTTTCCATTATTTAAAATTTCATTAATTCTAAAAACCTCTTGTTAATTACTAAAAAACAGATAGATGAAAATATCTTTAATAACTTTATCCCAAATTACAAATAAAAAAAAACAGATGGAAAATAACATTATAAACTCAACCAATGAACTCAAAACATAAGATAAGAACCATTATAACATTTCACCATCCACACATCAGATCATAAGATCAAAAGGACACAACAGAGATAGATCTATGCATACATATACCCTTCAATCATCAGCTAATTAAGGGCACTTGGGCTTCTTCTTATTATCATCAGTGACCTTATCCCTATAACAAGGGCACTCATCCTTGTTTCCATAAGTCCCAGAAGGCACACAGTTACATTCCTTACAACAAATTCCACAGTAGAACACACACCTATCATGAACACTTGCCTTGGAGCACCTCACTTGGCACTTTGTGTCACAAAAAGCTACAAAAACAAACATATATAAACACTTAATTAATACAAAGTTTAAATAAAACCATGCATGCATGAAGCCATTATATATTAAAAGCTTGAAGATCAGAAGAAGTCCTTACGTGAGCCTTCTGCCATTGTTGCTTGGAGGTAGGAGGATGTGAAGAGGAGAAGCATGAGAAGAAAGGTGGCAGAGAAGAGGAGCTTCATGTTTGGAACTGATGAAGATGAAGAACACTTGATCATAAACAGAAGCTGATGAGATGAGAAGTATGGAGATCAGAAAGGTGGTATTTATAGAGAGAAAGAGAAAAAGAGAGTGAGGTTTGGTGTGAGAAGTGAGCTGGCATCAAATTGGAGTAAGTGTAGGACAGGTGGATTGGAACCTAGGGTTTGGTGCATGCATGAGAGTTTCATTACCACCTTGTCTCTCACTCACTCATCTTACTCACTACATGATATGGCAAACTTTGGCTTAGTTTCAAACTGCTATATATACTTGCAATATTAATAATAAAAGATTATAGTTTTAAATGAAGTTCTTGGGGTCAATCTCTATGATCTGTCATCTCAACTTGGAAATATTTATTTAAGATTCTAAAATAAACTATACTTTTTATTGTATATAATATTGTTAGCAAGTTGAGAGGGAGAGTTAGAAGAAAGAGTGAGATGAGTGAGTATTATATTATAGTTTCTCAAACGCGGTTTGTGAATCCAGATAGAGAGGAAAAGGAAGCTTGGTAGGGCTTTCCTCTCCGTGTGCTTTAATTGTTTCTTTATCATATATATATATATATATATATATATATATATATATAAAGGTTGTTCTTCTTTCATGGACTTCTACACTTTTATATATAATATAAGTATATTATCTTTACTTTTTTAAAAAAAAACTCTTGTATTAATTTCTCATTTTTCACATCTTGAACTTTTCATCATATATATATATAAAGATTGTTCTACTTTCATGGACTTCTACACTTTTATAAGTATATTATCTTTACTTTTTTTTTAAAAAAAAAAACTTGTATTAATTTCTCATTTTTCACATCTTGAACTTTCCATCATGTGTATTAGTTTTTAGTTAAAATTAAGGATCATATATTTAAAGCTAAGGTTAATTTATGACCTAATTTAGGTAATGATAATATTTTTAGTATAATTAGGGTGACAATACTTTTCATAAAACTAACTATAAATGCTAAATTTTTTGGGCGTTAGTTTATTCAATATATGATGAATAATTATTTATGAGAATATAATTTTAGTCTCAATTTTTTTATATTTGACCTCCTCTTATCTTTATGAACAGTGCTATTCTTACTTATTAAGTTTTCTGAAAATAGTTCTCAAAATCATTGATGTTGTGTTGGAATCATCAACACACACATCCTGAGACATCATCAATGATTTCAGGAACTGTTTTCAGGAAACTTAGTCGATAAAAATATCTTTTCTTTGTGGTTATATACTCAAAATTTTTACTCCATTGTTAATGTGGATGAGCATTCTCATTTATAACCTCTCTATATATTGAGGATATTGTATATATAATATTTGTTATTAATATAAATTGATTATAAATAATTATATAAAATTTCATTTAACATAATCATAAATTAGTCACACGTATACTGACGTACATGGTAGAATACTCAACTTTTTTTAAAATAAAAAATATTGAAACATGTCCCATATATGTGCTCTCTAAGGATGTGCCTATTTTGGCATGGCAAACTCACATGGCAGCCATGCAATATTCTCAGAGTATGCTTGCTTGCTCTTCTCCTCTCTTGCTTTTTTTTAAGAATGGATTTGATAGCCAAAAAGGAAGAAAAGATATGTACAGCAAAAAGGAGATTGGATTTGGTGATCCTTTTTTCATTTGCATTGATCTCACATGTCATGTTGGAGCTTTTAGGGAGTTGCAAATATCCTTGTATCTGTTTTATTTTCAGTGCTTAAAAAATTTTACTTTATTATTCTATTAAATATCTACTGCTTATTGTCTTCTATTAAGTTTGGTTCTATACCAAATTTACAAATAAGAGTTTACGAAGCACACCAACGACCTCTTGACTTATTGATACTGGATTCCTGTGTATGGTGTGTTCTCTTAAACGAACTGAAGCTGGTGAGGGCTCACGTGTGTTAGAAGTGGTCTCCGCACTTACATGTTCCTCATTTTTTTTGTGGGGGTGTTTGTCATCTTTGTCAAAAAAAAATAATTATGAAACACTTTCTTCTAAATGAAAAATCGATATATACATATATCATCATCATCCAAAACAAAGTAGTTTGTAAATAATTCAAAAAAAATGAAGATTTTTTTACTTCATTTTTTAAATAAGTTTGATTAGATAATGAAGTTGTTTCTTTTCTAATACTTACTTGTCTTATTTATCTCTTTATTTATTTTATATATATATATATATATATATATATATATAGCGTGTGTGTGTGTGTGTGATTTGATAGAAGAGAAAGATTCAGATATATATTAAGTAATGTGATGTCTTTTTATAATTATCAGCCTGCATGCATGCCATCAAACTGCTTCAAAATTAAATCACATTAAAACAAAGATATATTCTTTCATTGCCAACTTGGACTTCATTAATGCTAAGCATAACATGCCCTCTCTCTTCTTTCTTATTTATTTATTTATTTATTTATGTTTAAGGTGTCAAACTAGCAAACAAAGTATATAGGGTTTTTTATTTTTTATTTTTTTAAATATCATGCTCAAATTTTATTTATCAAAATGTTCATGGGAATTTTTAATGAAAAAAAATATAATTTTTGTAATTAACTAACCAAAACATTTTTTTCAAAACCATTTTAGTATAGTAATGTACCTGTTTTAAATATTTGTGGAGCGAATTGACATTTCAAAGACTGTTTTACTTCACATTAATCAGCGTAATCTTAGATCAAAATGGTATTTAAAAAATTATTTTTGTCTCAAAGGGGGTTAATGATAAAAAATATATATGTTTTTTATTAAGACACCTAAAAAATAATAATAATAATTATTATTTTAATCAGTATCTAATCAGTATTTTGGATACTGACTAAGTAATTAAGAACTATTTTAACAAATAAAATGGCTTCAAGACTAAAAAATAATAATAAAAAAATTTTTAAAAAAAGAGAGACTGAAAAATAGCCCATGTATACATGTACATATAACATATGTGAATAGTATGAAATAAGTGGGCCAAACTCAAAGTAAGTCCAAAGTCCCCAAAGAGGCCTGCATTGTTATTCTTTGCCTCCAATTTCCCTCTTTTTTCTCACATATATTAATTAAAATAATTCCGAATGAACATTTCTCGACATTATATAATATTTACATATCAATATACAAGAATAAAAAAGAGCATTTTATTCATATTTTTTATATTTTTTTTATATTTTTATATTAGTGTTATATTCTTATATGGTTGTATTCTAATCCTTTTATAATCTTTGACTAATATATTCACCATCTTTGGCCTTTATATTTACCATTTGCTAATATAATAAATTTATTAGAATAATAAAATTTAATCAAGCTACTTCTTTTGCTTTGGCACTCCCTATTTGCTTTCCCTACATCAAAGCCTGCCACATATATGTTAAACTAGGGTGCACAACATGGTGCACAATATCTCTCATGTGATCAAAAGTACTCGACTTATCAGCCATCTATTTTCATCATTGACGAAATAATAGTTCATCAATGGATTGATAGGTGACGATTTAGAAACTTTAGTGATTTGGAAGAAAATATTAGTTGTATATATGAACGACTCTTAAGATGAACTCCTGGTTCACATGGTCGTCTTCTTCCTCCGAATATTGGACCTAGCTCCAAGAATCTTTCCTCGTCGAAAGAGTAATCTGTAGAGAGAGAAGGACCATGCTCTCATACCTCTGACACTCAAGTCAGAGAAGCTCCAAATAAAAAAGAGAGCAAAGAGAAGAGTGTGAGAAAGTAAGCGAGAGTGGAGAGGATTAATTCAAATAAGAGTGATGCAAGAGTAGATGATTAGTTTCAATAGAATCAGATTAGTATACTGGAATGCAAGATATCATATGAGATATCCTTGTTGTGAGTTGAAATCTTCCTTATACAGTGCCAAAATCATTAACCAATTAGGAGCCAGTTGGATGCCGGCTCAGAGATGCTAGCTTTCAGAATTTTCTGGAGAACTAATCTCCACGGCCATTAGATGACCAGACTGTTAGCTGACAGTTGAGTGTTTATATGGGCTCTTATAATCATGTCACGTGTATTTTAATATTTTTATCCCCATAACAATATATATAAAAAGATCTAATGGGATGCTAAACATTAAAGTAGGAAATCACTGCATTGAATTGAAATGGGGCTCACATTTCATGTTTGGTGAAATGCTGTTCTTATTATATGGTTTTGTGATGATATTTCAGGTTTGTATGCATTGGTTTAGTTTTATGTTATCTCGTACTCTTACACTTGATTCCATCTGGTAATAATAGGTTCATGTTGATGTTTTGTGGATAGAACTTCAGTGCATTCAGTTGAAGATGAGTTGTTAGTTTGTCCTGAATCAACTCTTGATTTCATCTCCAAGTACATTAACTTTAGTTTTCAAATGGAATTTTCAGAGTTCATTGGTGATTGTTCTCTAATTCCATTTGGTTGCATTCCCATCAGGAGACTTCGTCGGCACAGTACATACTGCAGCAATATTCAGCGGCATCAGGGAGACTGAAGCTGCAGAGCTCAATTCGGAATGCGTATGCCATGGGGAGGTCAGGATGTTGGCTTCTGAGTTTGAGACTGCAAACAAGGTCATGAAGACGCGGGGATCGTCTCATTGCTGCCGGGCTGCAATGGCAAGCTTGTTTGGCGTCACACTCCATGGCTCGGCTCTCATGCTGCCAAGGATCCTGTCAGGCCTCTCCGCCGTGCCCTCCAGGTCTTTGATTGATCACTAACAAGACCACACTTCCTTTGATTGACCAAATTTGTTGGTGATCAGTCTCAGACTCTCAATGGAGTCCTATGCAGTGTACCCAAGTTATCGAGTTGTGAACTGAGGTACTTCTTTTATAGTCTCCAGGCAGCTGGCCAATTAAGAGACAATTAGCTGCCAACTCAAAAATAGGATAGCGCCAACCTAGAGGCAGTTAGTTGTCCACTTTCAGAACCTTTTGGGACCTTCTAGAAAGCTATTCTTCATCGTCTAATGACCAGATGGTTAGGCTAACAATTGAATCCTCATCTAGGCGCTTAAGATCATATCACGTGTATTTTATTTTTATTTTTTTCTCCCACGACAATATATATTGATATAAGTAAATTCAGATAGACACGTGGTCGCATCCCAAGCGCCCATCTAGTCGTCACGAACTCTCAGCTTAGACATCCCTTTGGGAAAAAAAATGTTGTTATTAAAGTCAAGGCATGGGAAAAGGTGGCATGGAAGTAAAGTGAAAAGGATAAGGTGTAAGAAATTAAGTACGACAAGCAAGGTACCTCAATGAAGACAGATGAGAGGAAGGAAAATCGAGGCATCATGTATGCAACTTCTTTTAAACGGAAACTCCTTCACCACCATCAAGTTCTCTAACTCTTGATTAGCGGTGCCAAAGTCTCCCCGCAAGGCCTCAAGCTCCCTCAAGATCACAATGCCTTATCAGTGATATTCCAATGTTCGTTGTTCACTTGATATCCCAAAGAAAAATAAAAATATATAAATAAAGATGCACAAATCCCAAATCAATGAAGTGTGCATTAAGGCGGCAAAAGCACACATCTCAAGCAAAGACAGATCATGGGGCGATAATGGACACGTATCTCAAGACATCCAAAACTGCACGAATCTTGAAATGGCGATGGAATACGCATTTCGAGGAGGCTGATAAAATGTAAATTCTAAAATGACACGAATCTCGAGGTGGCAACAAAACATTCAACGAAATACAAATCATGAAATACAAATTCTAAATCATTATTTTCTATAATAAATGAATTCTTGTTCATTGCCTTTACTTGTACTTATGCCCTTAATCGAAGGTTCCCAAGACTCTATTTGGAGTAATTAATAATAGAGGTTTGCCTCAATTAAGAACGGAAGAACCCACAATATTGAGAATATAATAAAATAAAATACTTATTTGTGATTCGATATGTCGCCTGGTGTCTCTTCACAGACACGATGCCAGGCGAATATTTTCGATCCCACAACATGGAGGAAAAAAGATGGAGGCAAATCTCCAACTGCAACAATATATGATTTATGGGATTCTAATCAAAATACTGAAACCTGGACTGGTTGGAAATCAATGTGGCAAATGAACATTACTCCCAGAGTTAAACTATTCCTCTGAAAATTTTTCCACATAAGATTACCAACTAGAAGCATGTTATATGCTAGGAATGTGGGCCCAAATGATCCCTGCCCCATGTGCTCACTAGAAGATGAAACTAGCTTCCACCTATTCCAATGTTGCAAGTGGTCAAGGTTGGTTTGATTGGAAATACAATCAGAAGGATACCTGAAGAACTGGAATGATTTAAATACAAATCTTCAAGAGGGTTCATGGTTGATTGAGGGATCAATGGGGAACCATAACCTTACTAATTTTTAGCAAATTATTGTTTCATATGTTCTATGGCAGGTTTGGATCTCTAGATGTAATAGAATTTTCAGAGGGACCAGATCAGTCCAAAATTGGTGGCCAGAAGATGTTTGATGACGGTTTTATTTTTCGTTTCACCGAAAATGTCTCGTTGCTATGAAATGTGTTCAACCACTTATATGTCCCTTCCACTTTCTCTCATCATGCGATGTGGGACTTTAGTTTGCCCGCCTCTTTTTGAACCCTAATTTTTTGTTTTTGTTCTAGTTTCAAATGGTGTAAATTTGTAGATTTTGTCGTGCAAATAATTTTTAGTTAATCAAACCTAAAGGACATTGGAATTTGAAAAACAAGAATAACTCGGAAAAACTCTAGATTGCAAAGAGCTTCGTGTGTATGTAGTTCCTTGTTACTGCAAAGTGCAAACACTTCTAATTAATGATATATTTCCAAAAAGGAAAATATAAACTTTAAGCTTTTTAGTAATTGTGGTACATAATGATTCAATGGTTAGAGAAAGATATTCATGTTATCTAACTTAAGTTTTATTTTCTAAAGAATATGTATTGCCATTTGCCAGCCTCGTGTATGCATGATCAGGACTTATTTGTAGTTTTGAGATATGTAATTCTAATCTTGTTATCAATAGTATTTAATCGAGTAATGAACCAACACATATTTCCATTTTGATGCCTTATCACCTTGCATGTGTAATTTTTTTTTTTTTTAATTACAAAGGCGACAAACATCGGAGGGACGCAAGGGAGTGGGAGACGCAGCCGCGGTTTTTGAGGAACGCGTCGTAGAGATCATCGGAGGGAGTCGGAGAGGCACTGACGGGGAGGAGGAGGTGGTGGAGGTCGGGGATGGTGAGAGGTTTCCGGATTTGGCGAAGAGAACAAGGACGATGGCGTTGCCGAGCATGAAGACGAAGCGGGGGTTGAGGACAACGGCGGCGGCGGAGCGGAGGAGGTCGCCGGAGAGCCTCGCGGCAGCAAGGAGCTTGGCCGAGGACCATGAGATGATCATGATCGTTGCGTAGGCCTCGAGGTAGCGATATAGCCCTCCGATCGTCTGGATCCAATGGTAGCACAGCATCGCGCTAGCCTTCTCCGCCTTAACTGTGTCCATGATCTCCATGATCGGATGATCGTGAGTTGATATGGAAAAATAATGCCGGATTCGAGGCCTAATAACGATTAAATTTGAAATAAAATAAAAAATGAAATTAGTTTGATGTTATTAGTGTAAATAATGCTTATGTTTAAAGTTAGGGTTAATTTCACAATTAAATCTAAATTAATTAATAAATTAGTGGCTTAATCTCACGCCGTCTCTAGGTGAACGAAGGTTTAATAAAAAAAATTTGAGGTGTTGAATTGATAAAACAACATTGTTCAGCTAGATTAAAAAAAATTTAACCCTATATATAAACAAGGTTCTTATAGGGGAGTGGATAGTGGATACGTGGAAACATGGAAACAGGTATTGCCTTATGTTTTATTTAATAAAAATTAATTAAAAAAAAGCACTGTGAAACCTGGCGGGAAAGAATGCTTCCCGCGCTTTCTTCCTTATAACTCTATTTATTTTTTTTTTCAAATTTGGCATGATAAGGTGTTATGATAAATGCATAACTTATCTATTTTTTAATATAAATTCAGATAAATTGTCTAAAATTTGTGCATGATTTTCTCCTTAAGATATTAATAAACAAACAATTTAGATAAGTTTATCCAATTTTATTTTATTTAAAATATATTATCCATCAATCAAAAGCAATCATAATTTAAAACCATTTTATCCTAATTAAGTTAAAATTTTAAATTGTAAATACCAGTAACATTATAAATAAGTCTTAGATTTGAGTTAGGGCCCTCCAAAAAAAAATATATATCTTGCTTGTTCTATTTGGCACATAATTCTTTCTTGTATAAGGTCAGTCTCTCTCCCCATCATGTTATTTTAATTATTAATTAATTAAAATATATGAGATCTATGGTATTCTAAAGTTTGCATCTATTTTTCTTTGAAAATATTTTCAATTGTTCAATTATTTATGTGTTATAATATGCTATTTTTGTATTTCTTTAGATGTTCATGTTTTTATAAAAATAGCAATAACAATAACAATATGGGTGGTTAAAAATAAAAAAATAAAAAAAAAACTCTCTTGCTGGAAGTTTAGAGGATCGATCATTGTGCGTTTACTATAGATTCATTATATTCATGATCTACACTTGAAGCATGTCCAAGTGTTTTTTTAGGACCACTATCAGTTTGATCTTACATATAGTCCCTACATATTGTTATCAAATTTTCTTCATTTTATTTAAATTCATTTCAGCAATTTTTTTCTTCATTGAACAAATTAAATATCGAGGTTTTTCTTATTAATGTTTTATTTATGATAGTTAGGTTAACTATAATAATAATAACCATTATATATATATGGTCTAAAATTATGAGTATTCTACCATGAATTTTTACATCCCGCAAAAGTGAAAACTATGGCAATCATGTATATTTCATATTTATTTATTTTTATTTTTCTAATTTTTTTGAAGTTTGCAAGGAAATATGACAAAAGGTGACAAAGATCGGAATGACGAGTTTGAAAAGATTAGAAGATATCTTCCACTTAAAGATTATATTCGTTTGGGTTCTATTTACTCATCTTGGTCTGCTGTGGCAAGAAAAAGACATCATTGTCCAAGATTTGGTCTTCCATATTTGATCATTCAAGATCCCAACAAAGAATCAACCATGCTTTACAATTTATCCGGTCGTAAAGTTTATCCTTATCCATTTTCTGATTTATTATATGGACGTTATTGTTGTGGTTCCTCACAAGGTTGGCTTGTTACTATAGACATCAATTTAGAGATGCATTTATTTGATCCTTTCTCAAGATCCCAAATCAAATTACCATCATTGCCATCACCATCATATGAGAAAGGAATAATTTGCCAAATAGCTAAGAAGATGCACAAAACCGAAAAACAAGTGTGGCGCGACTTTAATGTTTACAAAGTCATTTTATCAGCAGATCCTCGCACCACTTCAGACTATATTGTAACAATTGGTTTTAGATGGTTTGACAAGCTAGCATTTTGGAAACCGGGAGCATCTACATGGACTACAATTTACTTTTACTGTGGCAGTATAATTGATATGTTATGGCATAAAGAGGTGCTTTATTTCATTACCGACAGATATTTTTTATTAACTTTTGACATGGATCGATTGATAATTCCAATTCATAAGTTTTCACTTATGGACAAGGAATTAAGATATTTGGTAGAACTCGGAGGAGAGTTGCACATTGTCCTTAGGGATGTGGAATTCCCCTCTATCAGAACAGCTTCTTTTGCGGTTTTGAAATTCAATCTGGAAAATAGACAACTCACTGAATTGAAAAGCATAGGGGATAATGCTTTGTTTTTGGGCGGAAATCATTCTATGGTTATTCCAAGTAATGAGTTCATCGAATGTCTAAGTGACTGTATTTACTTCACAGATGATAATTTTAAATTGCTTAATCTTCATGGGTTTGAAGATCTAGGTAATTTCCATATGAAAGATGGAACTCTTTCACGGTTTCTTAGAAGTGAAGTTTATACACAAGAATTCCCACCTATATGGCTTGAAGCTCATCCATGGTGATCATTTATTTATTTATTTATTTATTTATACATTTTCTTCAATTTCCTCAAGTTTTGTTTGTAGTTAAATCTCTCTCATGAACTCTTTTGGTTTGCAATTAAATTAAGTACTTCTGAATTTTAAATTTGTCTCCAATTCCTATAATACATGAGGAATGAATTATGAATACAACAACAATAATATTTCTCAAATTTAAGACTTCCCTACATTTAAATAAATGTGAGATCGGAACATAAAAATTTCAAAAGAAAATATTTAATCTAAGACGCATATAGCAACAACTTTCAAGAGATCATGAAAATAAATAAATGAATGAATTAATGAATAAATAAACCGGCAATAATTCAAATGAGTCTAACAACACAAAAAAAACATGTCTGGTCAAATATCTTGAATTTATATTGAGTTCATTTATATTTATGAAATTTTTTGAATAAATAAATAAAACTTGAGGTTGTGTTTGGTTGAGAGATATTCCATTTGGCGATAGAAACAACTTTTTTAAAAAATAAATTTTTTTATATAAAAATTTTAAACTTAAAATATTAATAATAAGATAATGATATATATTTTATATATTTTTTATGATTATCCATTATTATATTTTTAAATTTTAATTAAATATTGACAGAGAATTTTTTGAATATTCATACATGTACTATGAATAGTGTGAAAAAGTTAGTCCATAGTCCCCAACTCCCATAGCATCCTGCATTGCTATTCTTTGCCTCCAATTTCCCTCGTTTTTTTTCCTCGCTTATTAATTAAAAATAATTCTGAAGAATATTTCTCGATATTATAATTTTTATATATCAACCTACACAACTAGAAAGGAGCAATTTATTCATAGTTATTTTTTTGTCAAATACTCAATTTAGTCCCTCTATTATCTTGAATCGGCCCTTTTAATCATTCTATTATAATTTGAACCCTTTCGGTCCCTCTAATTTCTCGATTATAAAAATCCAGTCCCTCCTAGAAACAGACGTCCGTTTTTCCGTCAATTATAATAATGATGTGGCATTATTATATATTAAAATATTATTTAAAAAATTCAATTCTTTATACTCCTCCCTCCTCCCTCCTCTCCATCCCGCCTTCCTCCTCCGATGTCCCTCCTCACGCTCACGAGGAGCTCACTTATCGATGTGGTCGCCTCGTGCGCGTTCAGCAGCGCTAAAGCTCCGCCGAGCCTGTGACCCGTCACGGTGAGACTCACATCTTCTCCTCTCTCACGCATGATAATGAATAATAATATTAGTTATTTCATTTAAAATTAAGATGTTTGGTTGGTGTAGTTGTTTAGCGCACTTCTTTTAGATACAGGAGGTCCTTGGTTCAAACCTTTTCTCACACAACTTTAAATAATGTTTTTTTTTTTCCTCTTCATTCATTTATTCATACTCAAAAAATAAAACTATTATTAGTCATTCACTTATTCCAACCAACATAATATACATGAGCACTGCTTGGCTAGGCCATGTTTGGATGAGTTTTTTTTCTTCGTGTTTTTAGAGCAAGTTAAGCATTTATGAGATAAAACAATCTATTTGTGTTGGGTTTTTCAAAAAATCAGAAACTACAAAGAAAAAAAAAATGGAAATTAGGTTTTTTTTCATAACTAGTTATTTGTAGCTTCTTAAAAAAACTATTATATAGAAGCTGTTCTAGAAAGTGTGTAACAAAACACCCGTCTCGAACATTTTCAGAGCTATTTTGAAAAGTGTAGATTTTCTGAACACCCTTTATTATTATTATAATTATTATTTATTATTATTATTATAAAACTATTTATTCTGAGAAGTATTATATAAATGGTAACAAATGTAGTTTTTCATAAGTGAATCCAAATGGGGTCATAATCTTTGTCTATTTAATGAATTTATTTAAGTATCTACTAAATTGATGTTAAATAAGTCATGTTAAACAAGTAATGTTAAGCAACTCTTGTCCCTATTTCACGTGCTTTAATGTTAAGCACTCTTTGTTCTTGCCCCAAAAAAGTAATATTAAACACCCCATTAATTTTAATTTTGGTTCCGCCACTGCATGCTCCCACGGTAGCAATCTGCCAACCTTTTGATTTCCTCCATTACCTGCTCGAAAGCAATGGACTTGTTATACCTTGTGGCCTCACTCTTGGACGTGTAGATACTGAGGAAACCATATTCAACCTTTGCATCATGATCATCTTCACCATCTCCCAATGGCTCTAGTTTTCCCTACATGTCTTCTAACCATTCGGCTGGTGATACGGTGCCACGCCATGCAACGACTATATCACGGGAACCAATCCGGCGAGACTCCTCGTTGTTGCTCACGGCGACGTAGTCCATCCAGTTGGAGTCTTTGCTCCAAGTGTCGGAGTGTAAAGAGCGTTCAACCCAGCGTGCGTGGGAGCTCGACGTTGGACATGGCGTGGATGTACTTGGTAAAGCCGTAGCCGTTTTCGGATAAGCCGAGCTTTTTGAAGAGGCGGCGACAGCTGTAGAGGGAGCTGCCGCAGAACTCGGAGAAAGGGTTGAAGTCTAAGGCGTCGTAGGTGGCTTGAGCGAACTCGCCGTACTTGACGATCTCGCGGCGCAGCCATGGGTGGAGTGGGTCAAGGAGATTGGACCATCGCGCAAAGAGGAGATGTACTCTTTGGGGGAGATGGTGGGTGTCTTCCGGTCGCCGGAGTTGGTGAAGAGCTTTTCCGGGATGGAGGGGCGAGCGGTGCCGATGTGAAGGAGGTTAGAAATGGTGCTGGGGATGTTGATGGCGAAGACGTGCCGACGGTGATTGGGCGGTGCCTCAGTGGTGGTCTGGTGGGTTGACCACGGGAGGAGAGAGCTGCTCCTGGTGGAGTCTGAAGAGATAGGGAGGTGTTCTCTCTTTTTAATAATATTTTAATATATAATAATGCCATATCAGTATCTCCGACGAAAAAACAGACATCCATTTTTAAAAAAGATTGAATTTTTCCAATCAGAAAATTAGAGGGATCGAAAGAGCTCAAATTATAATAGAAGGATTAAAATGACCGATTCAGGATGATAGAAGAATTAAATTGAGTATTTGAACTTATATTTTTATTTTAGTATTCTAACATGCGGTGAGCATCCTCCTTTATAATCTTTAACTAATATATTCATCAACTTTAGGCCTTTATATTTACCATTTGCTAATAAAATAATATATTAGAAAAATAAAATTTAATGAAGCTTCTGCTATTGCTTTGGCACCTCCCTAGTCCCTATTTGCTTCCCCCTACATCAAAGCCTGCCGTAGATATGTTAAAGTTAACTAGAGTGCACAACATGGGGCACACCATCCTCTCTCATGTCATCAAAAGTAACCAACTTATGGACCATCTATTTTCATCATCGAATAAATAATAAATAATAGTTTTACATCAATTAATTTGAATATATATATATATATCACAAAAATTGGTTTTTCTTTGAGATCTAATTCGATCATTGATCAACGGTTAATATTTGTTTAATTATGAGGGACATCATTGGTCACCAGAGAAGACACCAGTTAGCTCTCTTAGTTCGTCAAAATGTCTGCACAAGGAAAAAGAATTGATCGGGGCGGGCTTAGTGCCAGAGTTAGCTTCGATGCTCTAGTCAGTTAGAGAACCTAACAGTGGTGAAGGAGTTTTAGTTTAAAAGAAGTTGCTTACATGATCCTTTGATTTTCCTTCCTCTTATCACTCTTCATTGAGGTCGGCGCATATCCCTTGTTGTACTTATTTTCTTACACCTTATTCTTTTCATTTTACCTCCATGTCACCTTTTCTCATGTCTTGATTTTAATAACCACATTTTTGCCGAAGGGAATGTCCAAACTGAGAGTTTGTGCCGACTAGATGGGCACTCGAGATGTGACCGTGTGTATGCGCAAAATGAGGCCACTTGTTTGCCCGGGTTTACCTATATCAATATATATGTCATGGGAGAAAAAGATTAAAATACACGTGATAACAGACGGTCGACTGTAACACTATGCATTCTAAGTCGCTTCACATTTGGCCCCTTGGAGCATGTTTGAAGGATTTTCAACCGTACGGATGGGAAGATCATTGAAAAATAAGTTAGCATGTTCGGAATTTCAACCGTTAATTGAGAGGACCAAACGGTAACCAAATTGTATGAAAATAGGCATGTTAGTTTATTTTTCGATGATCTACTCATTCGTATAGTTGAAAATCCTTCAAACATGTTCTAGGGGAGCCAAATGGGAGGTGACCAGGAATGTACAATGCATCCTGTCGATCGTCAGTTATCACGACTCATATATATATATATATATATATATATATATATATATAATTGGGTCACATTAAAGACCGAAATCACTGCATTGAATTGAAATGGGGCTCGCAAAATAATCCTGCCGTGTAGGACAAGGTGAGCCAGGATTCCGGACCCAAACTCAATTGAGTTGGTCTCCCCGCGCCCACTTTGTGATTTAACGGTCCTGATCATACGATCTCCGTATAACAACAGCAACACAGCCGTCTGATGGAGATCTTTTTTATTTTGTTTTTATAAGGCCATTAATATTTAATACCGCGTCCTTCGCTCCCGGGTCCCCACCCCAAAGTCCTAAGTTTGCACTAATTACTTTTTTAATCATGCATTAATTAACTAAACCAAAAGAGATGTCACATGACGAGGATGTGCAGCCGTTTTATTTCCGTCACGGTCAAGCTAGTCAATTCACGGCGCCGTTAGTGTTATCCGCGCCGAACATATGCCTGCGCCGCGGGGCCCACCGCTTCCGCTCACTCCCCCCACGTTACGATAAAAAAGGTACGGGTGACGGATCCAACAGAACGGATTCGGAGTCCTGGAATCGCATCCGAACCCGAATTATAGTAGTGTTTTTGTCCGTTATCGGATCTAGAGTACTATCTCGAAAGATCCGACCCGAATCCGACCGTTGGAAAAGACGGTATGAGTACAGGGGGTGAGCACAACGTGGCTTGTCTTGCTCTTTTAACCAGAACGCGCACTTCTCTCTCACAACAGTGTCTGAGTGGAGTGGCCGTGGCATCGTTTTTTTATGTTTTGGTCCCTCGCTATATATTTTATTATTCTTGGGTCCATCACTCTCACTCACGAACAGATAAATTTCTCTTTTAATTTTTCGTCCCTAATTCTTCTTTTTATTTATATTTTAGTCCTTGACTCCTTCGGCAACGCGCAGCGGAGGTTATCTGCTTCTCTCTACGCCGAGGCCCTTGTAAGATTTTTAATTACAATTTGGTACCTGGATGGAGAAGAAGCAGGGGTTCTTCGCGGCGCTGAAGGAGGAGGTTGTGCGGGGGCTCTCGCCGTCGAGGGCGAGGAGGGGGAGCCAGGCTAGGAGCGCGTCGCCCGTGGCGGGGCTGCTGCAGCCGCGGCGGCGCAGGGGAATGCGGCGGCAGCCGTCGCCGGACCCGGGGCTGATGGCGAGATCGGGGAGCTTGAGGCCTTGCGGGGAGACTCTGGCGCCGCTGATGGAGGGGCCGGACCCGGAGAGTGACGGCGCTGGGGTGGGCGCCGCCGGGGAGGGGAGGAGGGAAGGGTGGGGGCAGTGGATGCGGGGCCAGCTGTCTCGGGCGCCGACACTGTCGGGAGGAACTGGGTCTTCTTCTTGCCGGCGGTCGGATCTCCGGTTGCTTCTTGGAGTGATGGGGGCGCCTCTCGCGCCGGTTCACGTCACTGCCGGCGAGCCTTTGCCTCATCTTAGCATTAAAGATACCCCCATTGTGAGCTCCTCTTTTTCTTCTCTCCCTTTCTCTTGTCTCTCTTTTTTTTTCATTTTACTTGAATTATTTGGTGTAATTTCGGAGGAAAGGTGGGATTTTTTTTTTACTGGGATCTTCATGCATTGTGTTAAATTAAGCATAAAAATGTCATTTTTATATGTGATTCTGCGGCCAGTCTGATTTTTTTTTTCTATTCATTTTTATGAGAAAATGTTTGGTGAAATGCTGTTCTTATTATATGGTTTTGGGATGATATTTCATGTTTGTATGCATTGGTTTAGTTTTATATTATCTCGTACTCTTACACTTGATTCCATCTGGTAATAATAGGTTCATGTTGATGTTTTGTGGATAGAACTTCAGTGCATTCAGTTGAAGATGAGTTGTTAGTTTGTCCTGAATCAACTCTTGATTTCATCTCCAAGTACATCAACTTCAGTTTTCAAATGGAATTTTCAGACTTCATTGGTGATAGTTGTTCTCTAATTCCATTTTTCGTTGCATTCCCATCAGGAGACTTCGTCGGCACAGTACATACTGCAGCAATATTCAGCTTCATCCGGGGGACTGAAGCTGCAGAGCTCAATTCGGAATGCGTACGCCATGGGGAAGGTCAGGATGTTGGCTTCTGAGTTTGAGACAGCAAACAAGGTCATGAAGACCCGGGGATCATCTCATGCTGCCGAGTCCGGTGGCTTTGTTCTTTGGCAGATGGCTCCTGACATGTGGTATGTCGAGCTTGCTGTTGGGGGTAGTAAGGTGCATGCGGGCTGCAATGGCAAGCTTGTCTGGCGTCACACCCCATGGCTCGGCTCTCATGCTGCCAAGGGCCCTGTCAGGCCTCTCCGCCGTGCCCTCCAGGTCTTCAATCGATCACTAACAAGACCACACTTCCCTTTGATTGACCAAATTTGTTGGCTGAAATTGTAACTTTGATATGTTTAATGGACAGGGTCTTGATCCATTGACAACGGCAAGCATGTTTGCAAATGCCCGATGCATTGGGGAGAAGAAGGTTAACGGAGAGGACTGCTTCATACTCAAGCTCTGCGCTGATCCTCAGACATTGAAAGCCAGGAGTGAGGGCCCTGCTGAAATCATAAGGCATGTTTTGTTCGGTTACTTCAGTCAGCGAACCGGGCTTCTAGTTCACATGGAGGATTCACATCTGACACGAATTCAATCGAGTTCTGGTGGCGATGCAGTTTACTGGGAGACCACCATTAATTCCTTTCTTGATGACTATCGCCCGGTTGAAGGGATAATGATCGCCCATTCCGGGCGTTCAGTAGTCACATTGTTCAGGTTCGGTGAAATGGCCATGAGCCACACAAAGACCAGGATGGAGGAGGCATGGACCATCGAGGAGGTGGCATTCAATGTCCCTGGCCTTTCCATGGACTGCTTCATCCCTCCAGCTGACATTAGATGCGGATCAATAAGTCAAGCTTCTGAGCTTCCTCAGAGAGACAGGGGAAAGACGACGGTCATGCCCGGGAGTCATCGGGCGAGGGTTGCAGCGCTTGAGAAGCAGCAAAATAACCAAAATAACACAGATAACATACTGTGGAGGGTGGAAGTCTAGTCTTAGTGTTACTTATAAGGTCTCAAACAAATCAAATTGTCTATATAACTGACTGACCATGAAGTTTAGGCAAGCAACAGTTATAACTTCAGAGGGATGCACTTGTTGCCTTTTTGTTTTCTTCAGGGTGCTGCCTTCCATGTTCAAGGGTCTTCTTGTAGCTCAATTGTATCTTTCATTTAGTGGTGTTTGTGATTTAGTAGTTAAGATTAAGGTCTGAAAACTCAATATATCTCATTGTATAACTACATTTGGGTATCTAATTTGGATTTGAAATGGTTTCATCCTTTCATCTGTTCTAATGTAATGTTCTATTGTAATTTATTAAAGAGGAGTGAGAGCATCACTGCATTCTTATTTATATTTGAGCTTCTTTGTTTATAGGAGTGGGAGGTTCCCACATGATTGTGTCCCTCTTTAAGAGTCTCTGTCTCTCTCTCTCAATATATATTTATATATTTGATGGGAATGTGTGACATTGCAGAACCAAGGACTCCATTAATGGAGATGCCATGCCATGCCATGCAAATCCAATGCAAGCATTAACTTGAGTAGGACCAGGATTGGGTCCAAATTGGTGCAATTTGACTAAATTGCACCAATGTCTGTGGACACAAACATCATGATGTGAATAAACTAAAAAGATGCAGCTTAGTGATCAAAGATGTCTCACATTGGAATGGTATTGTCTTTTGAATATCATCATGGTCTTATCCTTCTTTTCCTTAATTGCCTTTTATTTTTCCTCTTTATTCTCAGCATCAACCTTAATATCTTTCATTAATCAATCATTCAAAAACAATGGTTTAGTAAAAAGAAGTAATATTATAATACTTTACATAATACTTGATTTGATAAATCATCAAATTAAAAGAGTGATGTTAAAGAAGCCGATCATCTTCTTGGACACACAAATATGAGTAACAGAATCAAAGCTTTTCTCAAAGTCATATAACCCAAAAATGTAGATGTAATGTCCACAATGAACATTTTCAAAGACTATTATTAGTGCGAACAAATCATCTGCTAGTACAGATAGGTTAGCATAGCTTTATTCTGAAATTAATTTTTTCAAGCTTCAGAAAGAAGACAAGAACCAGAATATTTGACAAAAAATGAGAAGAACCGGTTGAGCATTAGATTGCCAAAGATTAAAGATATCCTGGCAGATAAACAAGGCTGCAAAATATCCTGATTCTGTAGCAAATACAAGACAAAATATCAAGATATTCATGTGCAACCTCAGAACATTGCCCATCCTCTGCTGACAGTGAAGTAATAAGCAGAGATAGACCCACATACAAAAAGCTAGTAATAAGCATGCTTCATTTCGCAAAGTGAGGATTCAGCAGTCCGGATATTTCAAGAAATCCAACACGATCTTTTCCTGCAAATATGTTCTTCAGCTTCTCGTCACATATTATGATCTTTTTGTTATCTGGGTCCTGTAAAAATAATGGCAGTAAAAAATTAGGTGTATGGTGTTGTTAGTTTCCTTAAAAATATTTATAAGCCCGTAAGAATGGCTCACTGGGCAACGTCAAGAACAAAATCAAGATGTGTGAGAGAGAAATGGAACTACTCAGGAAACAAAGTCCTTTTTATGGAGGACCACTGAAAACTGCAAAATAAAGTGAAAACCAGGCATTGGTAACCACAAAATATTAACTTTTCCCAAAACTGTATAATCACGAATGTGCTGTTCCAAATTGTCCCTGGTTGGAGAAGGAAGCAATTCTCAAACCTTTATGTCAAAACAATTGCCAGATATATGTACTCATTTCTCATTATAGAACTTTTATACAACACAACACACCAGTTATGCTGTTATATATTCCAAGAACTATTCTGGATTGCCACATAGCAAAGAACAATGCCACAATCATTTATAGCCACAAAGAAGCTATGCTAAACTTCATCTTTTCTTCAAATAATAAAAACAAGAACTCCTTCATCTTTTCTTCAAATAATAAAAACAAGAACTCCGCATACTTCCAAAGATGAGCGAAGGAAATTAGTATGAGGATTAAGCACATATATGCAAATGACAGAACAGAGGAATTTAAAAACCAATATTTTAATCATCAAGCCTTACACAGACCGCTTCAACACCATAATATCATATAAAGTCAGAAAATAAAAGACCAGAATTTGCTTCGATATAGGCTTTTGAAATACATACAAGTTACTAGTCCTAATGCCAAGCTAAGATTAAAACATGAAATATTATTTCAGCCAAAAAAAACCAAGCATTTCTAACGCTGGAGCTCATATCAATGAAGGAAAAACACATAATAAAACACAGCAATATTATACATTCGGTTTGAAATGCATACAAATAACTAGTTTTAACACCAAGTTAACCTTAAAACTTGAAATATTCGTTCAGCCCAAACATAGTATGCATTACTTGTGCCGGTGTTCATATCTCAAAAAAAGAAGAAAAACACACAGTACAACACAAGCAACCCCAGACACCTACTACGAAAATAAAGGACTGACCAATAGAGAAGACAAACACACACACAAACCAGTAAATAAACTTTTAAACTTGAAAGTATAAACCACGCTCCATAATCCAAGATTGAAAGTACCTTTCTTCAGAAATCATTCAAAGCATATATATGTAATGCACTGAGACTAGGATTGAAGTGCCCGATTTTCATGTTGGGTGAGACACCATATATTAGAAATAGAATTCATAAGAAAAAACCGGACTTTCACCATAAAGTGAACTAAAAATAGGGTTTCCTTAAAAAAAATGGAGACTTTAAGGGAAAACAAAGAACAAAACCAAAGCTTGCTACGATAGCGAAAGAGTGGAACTGAAAATACACAACTATGGAAGCGAACGAGAAAAGAGGAGGACCTGAAGGTTGTTCTCCTTGATGTAGGCCCAGATCTGCTTGAGGGCCTGGGTTCTCGGAATCTCCTTGACACCCAGCAACGCCTGAAGCTCGGGAGAAATGGGGCGAGGCTTCGTGATGCCCCGGGGCTCTCTCTTCTTCTCCGGCGCCGCAGGAGGCTTGGACGCAGCCTTTACAGCTCGCAGAGGGGGCGGGGTCTGAATCCTCCGGGGGAGCGAGATGGTCAGCATAGAGATATGCTTTCGGGCGACTGCCAGGTCCGCGGGAGCGAAGGCGGAGCAGCAGGCGGCTGAGATCGACGCCGCCATTGGAGCAGAAGAGAAAGCGAGGGTTTTGGATTGGGTTTGGGGACTGGGACTGGAGAAGCGCGCAACGCCAAATGATCACTGAAGAGAAGGGGGCTTCGGATGAAGTGGGCCCCTTTGAAGCCCAAGTTTTTAAATTCCAGCCCACCAAGGCCCATGGCTGCATTGCTTATAAATCCAATATAAAAGCCCATTAAATAATCTCAGAATTTTTATTTTTTAAAAAATAAATAAAAATAAATTAGACGTATAAACATACTTTTTTCTGAAAAGATAAATAAATTACATTTATTTAAATACAACATGTGATATGAAAAAGTTATGAAATCTTGGTCAGTTCCGGACTTCCGGAGTTTTACATTATCAGTTTATCACCACACTACCATCATGCAAATCAAGATGGAGCTATCCTAACTGTCATCACTGAAGACGCCAAGGGGGGGCGGTGTCGTCGAAGTTATCTCTTGGAGGCAAGTCTAAATACTCCTGAGTGAAAGTTAGGCTTCTTTCGCTATAAATTTCACTGTGGCCAAGTTTGATTTCTTAGATATGTGTGCTAGATTAAACGATGAAAGCATTAGAAAACAAGCATTTCCAATGATTTTTGTACTAAACCATAATCACATACTTAATAACTATTATTATTTATATAAAATTATTGATTAAATGGACAACTCAATTGGTTTGGGGGAGTGATAGTACACTTTACCAAAATATAATTTGTTGTATTTAGACAATATTACAAATCAAATCAAGCAGTTGATTGTATTAATAATGGTAGGTGGTGTAGGGAAGAGTATCCATCTATTTAAGAATCTGGTGAAGCTAGCTCATGAAAAATGGCAGGTAGGAGCAAAACATGCCAACCCACCAAGCCATGGGTGACATGGATATATGTCTCTCACATCCAATTAAACTTCCTATACATCTATCTATATTATTAAACGGGAGTAAATCCATTATAAATAATTTCAATTTAAAAAAAAAATAGATTCATATTTTCAAATTTTAGATTTTTTTTAGTTGTAACAGCTATTTGGAACAATACGTTTTAAACCAATGGTTATGTTATAAAAGTTTTTAACTGATATAAATTATAATTATTTTATATAATTATTATTTTTAAAAAGTAGCCATTTGCTAGTAACTAACTCATGTTAAAGCTCATTTCCTATAAGAAAATATTTACCAAGCCACATATATGATTTTATAAGCATTTAAAATATTATTTGAAGATTCAGTTAGATTCAGTTGTTTCAATTCAGTTTAAAACTATATTATGATGTTCGGTTTAATTAAAGCTGTAAAACAATGGCCACTAAAACCGGCAAGACATGAGCTAATTGTTCTACAGTTGGTACTAATAATGGAATGCAAAACTAATCTACTTCAATTCACATTCAATTTCTGTATTATTATTTATTGGTCCTCACAGCTCTTGCCGTTAAAAGTGCCAAATCATACATATGTCCACTCATAAATAGTTAAAAAAAATTTACAGGGGTGCGCATGCAAATTTGCACAGAATTTTAAAAATAAGAAAATAAATAAAAAGAAAAACACCGGGCCCCACCAGCACTACCCACCCAACCCCATCGACGCGCCTCAAACCCCAATCTCCAATCTCAACCGTTCATTTCATCACCCAATCCATGTGGGCCCCACTGCCAGCCTGTCCCCCTTCTCTCTCTATAAAACTCCACTCCCTCACTGCACTCACTCTCACTCTCTCTCTCTAAACGATGGCTCACCGTCGCGCCATCGCCGTCTTGTTCCTCTCCCTTGCCATCGCCACCGCCGCCGCTCAATCCCCCGCCGCCGCCCCCACCATAACCCCTCCTTCCAAGCCCACTCCCACCACCCCTTCTCCCACCGCCGCCGCTCCTGCCAAGCCCACTCCCACCACCCCCTCTCCCACCGCCGCCGCTCCTTCCAAGCCCACTCCCACCACCCCCTCTCCCACAGCCGCCGCTCCTTCCAAGCCCACTCCTACCACCCCCTCTCCCACCGCCGCGGCTCCTGTCGTCTCCGTCTCCGCCCCCGCCCCTGCCGCTCCGATCGTCTCCTCCCCCGTCGCAAGCCCTCCAGTTTCGACCAATCCCCCCACCCCTAGCCCTCCCACAAAGAAACCCTCGCCGGCCCCCGCACCCGCCAAGTCGCCGCCGTCTCCCGCCCCCGTCAGCTCCCCGCCCGTTCCACCCCCCACATTGTCTCCCCCTTCTCCCGTCCCCGTCGCATCTCCTCCGGCGGCAACCACCCCAGCCCCCGCCGTCGCCCCGCCTCTCCCCGCCGAGGTCCCCGCCCCCGCTCCCAGCAAGAAGAAGAAACCCTTGAAGAAGAAGAAGAAGGGCATGGCCTCCTCCCCGTCTCCGGCCGTCAGCCCCTCAATGTCATCAGCCGGTGCCCCCGCCGGCAGCGACTCCTCCTCCCCCGGCCCCTCCGTTTCCGCCGACGCCAGCGACTCAACGGCATGTTCTCTTTCCCTCTTTTTTCTCCTCTTTTTTTTTAAAAAAAAAAAATTAAAAATATTTATAGTAAAATAAATTAACAATTTTCTTATTATTTTCTACTCCAATTATTTAAAAAAAATCATTTTTTTGGACATGCAGAGTGGAGCAGAGAGTGTGAGAAGGATGGGAGGAGTGCTGATCTCGGTGCTAGCAGCGATGATCCTGGCCGTTGGCATGCTGGCCTAAGACCTTCGAGAAGGGTGATTGATGGTGTATAATAATAATAAGAGTTTGTATTTGAGATTTAATTGATGTTGTTTTTATTTTTACTATGGTCATTGTAGCTTTATTTTTATAACACACATTGATGATCCCTTTGTGATTCTTTGTTTCTTCTTCTTCTTGTTGTATTGGAGATATGCATTTCTCTTTATTTATTTCCCCTTCATCTTGTATATTCATTTTTTTTTATTCTTTTCATTATTTCATTTCTCCAATTAAATTTCATGTTAAAAACACATAACTAATATATTTATTTTAATTAAATGACATTCGATTTATTTTCTTTACAACAAATTTAATTGCTTAAAAAATAAATAAATGTAAGCATAAGTTGAAATATAAGATTTATTAGTAATTCTCGAGACAAACTTTGTACCACATCGTCAAAAATGATAAGGTTTTTGAAGACAATAATCCAAAAATAATGATATATATCATGACTAGATTTTCTGAAATCATCTCAACTATCTATGTCATCTTGAGATCATCAATACCACCATCTCGAAATAACATGGATGGTTAAGATCATTTCATGAAATCAATTCGGAAAATCTAATCATGATATGTATCATTATTCATAACCCAAAGGTTAAAAGGACACAACTAGAGGATCTCGATTTTGTTGTTTTTCTCTTTATCTTTTCATGTAACTTGATTGTTCTAATAAAAATAAATATAATTTATCTATAATATAAAAAAAAAGATTTATTAGTAATTTGCCAGCTGAACAGAGTTAATGTACAAATCTATATACATATGGCCGACAAGATGGGTACTGTGGTGGAACACAACAAAAGCACTAAAATTTATAAGGATACCGAACTTGTCGGTGCCATACTTCAAATTTTCTCTTCTAGATGAAGAATGATGGAAAGAATGAAAAATTTCACCTTTGTCTAAGCAGTAAGCATCAAGAATCCAATGGACTGATAACAACATATATGTGGTCCTGAATTTTACGTGAACCTAAATCACTCACCTAAAAACACACAACAAGAATCACTGGACAAGAGACAAGATCTCTGGAATAAGATAATAAACATTGAATGAGAGAAAGGACTACCACCTGGATCCACTCCACCCACAGAACTATTTACCAAAAGAAAGATAGATAATATGACAGACTTCTTTAGTGACCAACTTGGCCACCTTTCTAACTAAAACAGTGGATCTACATGGTTTTCTCTTCATTTCTGTCAGATTCCCTGATTAAAAGAATCCTTGAATGTACTCAATATCAACCTTAAGTGTTAGAATAAGTAGATAAATGCATGGATGGAGGAAACAAACCATGTGGATGGTTTTAATAATTTTGCTGGAACCTACCCTCTATCATCAACCTGCTTGGTATATATCTTCCCAGCATTTTCTGAACACAGTTACTGCTATCCAGTTCATCTCTTTTAACCAGATGGATCAGGACAGGGAGATCGATTAGTAGTTATATTAATTGCTATTTGGACTTTTCTAAATGTAGGACTTCTAGAATCTAAAGATTGATCACTGACCTGTAGTAGTGTCACAAGACACCTCAAGTGTATGACAGATGTATAATGTCCTGTAGGAAGCTGTCAGCAGCAAACACATATATTCAGGGATAACGAATGAAGAAGCCCTGCAGAGTTAAATGAGACATGAGTAAGTGTATATACTTACTATTTCCTGCTGCATTTCCTGATTTCTCATTCAATGTCTTCAACAATTTCTTTTTAAAGTGGCGATAGTACCTTTACAACAAGCCTTGACATTTGGTGCTATTATCAGTTTCTGTGTCTCCATGCATGAATGCTTTGGTGTAATCCACATGTGATCTCCAACTGCAAGTCATGTCAATTCAAAGAGGCTCCCAGATAAATGCAAAAGATGTCAAGCAAAGTCTAAATAAAATGTGGTTTATCCAATTTTTTTTAAACAAAAAAAAAAAATTTACATGAAAGGCAGAATTCTAGAAGTTAAAACAGTTTCCTCACCATCTCTCTCTCTCTCTTAACTCTTAATTGACTACCAGTAAAGAAGATAACTTGCATGTAGATTAATTTCAAAGATGCTAATCCTTTGACATCTGCAAAACAGAGAACATTTTTACTGTTACCAAGCATGATGCAACACTTCACATATGAGAACATATTTCTAGAATGGGATGTTCTTTGAAAAAAAACAAGCTCTAAGAAGAAAACCATTTAAAGAAACTGAACAACATCAGATAAACAAACTAATTCCGGCAGATCAACAGACTAATATGTGTTAATAGATCTAATAGTCATAAAACCATAGTTCAGCTTGGGCTTCAGAACAATAAAGTGTATCCCCTGTTTCAATATTGTCAATAAATTAACCATAGTTCAATCATGGCCTGTGGAGGTGACAAGGCCTCCACATCTGCACAAACTGAAAAGCTTGTTCAAAATGTGACACAAACAAAACATTATTGACAGTTGCTTGGTCCACATTTGAACTTTCTCATTTGTAGCAAAACACACACACCCCAAAAATATGTACCAAAATTTCCAACTAAAATCTCAACACAGTAATATAAATATATATGTATAGATTTGAATTGAAGTCAGTCGAATGGTCCATTAAACTCCTCATTTGTGGTGAAGCAAACATATACAAGACCACAAAAATTTCCAGCTCTAATCTCAACACAATATATGTTGAGGAAGAGAACATGTACAGGAATCAAGGCACTAGCCAGTCTAGCCTAACCTGCTTTGTTGGTAATTATTTAGATTTACATAAGCATTCAGAGAGTCTTAGGCTGGTAAAGTTCAAAGAGTTCAGCAGGGAAACCTATTTAGTTAGAAAAACAATAATCTTCCTATACCAAGTAATTAGAAAAATTTAATAGTAAAGGCCAATAAAACTTGAACATGTTACGTCACACTACCATGTCTTTACATATTATCCATGCCAGAGCAAAATTTTGAACCGAAGATGATGCATTATTATAGATGCAGCTTATGTGAAGAAATAAAAGCATATAACAGCATGTTATGTAAATTTTACTCCAGTTATATGGTTGAGTAAGCTGTAACTGCAATCATGAAAACATAAGAACAAATCATGTGGGCTGGGGAAAGAACATATAACCCTTTGAAAAATGAAAGCCTGCCCTTGGTGCAGCTTTCAATTCATATAAAAAGTTGACATCATCAGTCAGTAAAACCACTTCATTTCACTCCCCCCCCTTTCCTCATAATATGCATCCACTGAGTTGGATGTCAGCCCACCTTTGTGTCAAACTCGGACAAGACAAATAAGTAGCTTTTGCTAATCCCTCAGACGATCTATTATATTCAACCTTAGAAAAGCCAAAAGTGAGCTACCAAATGTTGTGAATTAATGCCTCAGCTTCACCTTGTTGTCTTAGTTTACAAAATTTATCCACAATGGTGCTGGTTATGCTTTCTCTTTGGCTTGCAGCCATGTTTGATCAGGTAGCCAACTACAAAAATGGCTTCCATAAAAATGCCATGGGTTGCATAACTAACAATGAAGACATTATAGCTACAATATTTAGAGAAACTCTAGAGGATTTGAGGGCCCGCTGCAAGACATTTTTAAGGTTCTTTACACAAGCAGAACATTTGCATCAATGGGGAACAAGCAAAATATGGCTGTATAGAGAGCTATTGTTGCATAATGGTGAACAAAAGTCAGGAAAAAAACAGTAATATGAGTTTTTTATATGCCACCGCCTACTTTCAAAAACAGGGAAATCATTTGTCACTCCCTCATTTTTCAATAATATCCTATAACCCTTGTTTTATTTTTATTTTAATTGCTACCCCTGAACCAAACTCTCGTGTTTCAATATGAGTTAGATACAAAAACTTTTGTTACAATATACATAAAATGACCATTTTGGCCTTTTTATATAAGTTAATCCCTTCTTTCACTTTTTTATTTTTTAATACATGTCATTAAAAATTAATAAAAAGTTACTTTTATATTTTTATTTATTTATAAATTATCATAATTTATAGCCCTCTTAATAAAATTATAATTCACTTATAAACACTTTCAAAATATTCTTAATTGTTTATTAGTTATAAATAAATATCAACCATGAAAAAAGAACAAAGGAAAAAGGTGGCAGATCTGACCCTAGACCTTCCAGGGGCCACCTAGGGTGCTAGAGAGGGGGAGGATCTCAGCGAGCAGGTTTTCGATGATGCGAGTGACACTAACGATGAGTCCCACGTCCAGTTACTTTTCGCCGGGGACGATGGAGTCCTCGTCCATCTTTTTCTGCAAATCATCTTTTTCTGCAAATCATCAGAAACAAAGAACATCAAGATACCAAGGGAATGAGATGATCGGAGGAGTACCTTGGCAGCGCTGATGGCGCCGGCCCACCACCAGCTCAGGGCAGTGGTGGAGTGACCGGGGAGCTTCGAGTTACAATAGGTTATTTTTCGCATATATCCTTCTAAAATCCTGAAATTACATGTATATACTTTTATGTATTTATATACATTATTTTTTATATTAAGAAAGAGATGGCAATCCTTTGTAACAAGATGCATGCATTAACCTCTAAAACACCATGAACACCACTAAATCTGCGAGCAAGAATCAACAAGAATTTAACATAAATTATTTTACAAAAGTGTTGACGTATATAATACTAACAATAGTTACTCATATATATTTATTTACATATTAACCCAATTTTAAAATATGACCTGCTATTGATGTGGGTATTTCTGTTTCCAAAGTAAGATCCATAGCTCATAATTGAAGTCATGAAACAAGTGCCTTAAAATCAATATTGGAACTACGTGGACTTTAGTTGCTCTCTGACATCAATTTGAATACAACTCTGATATGTTCAATGTTCAAGTATGAGTTTACAGTGTGATCACATTCTCTGCGCCAATTATTGTTTTTGTTTCTGTATTCCTGATTTATCCACTAGGTGATCACTGTCATGTAATCCATGTTAATTCCAGATCCGTTATTTTTCCTAGCAGCCTATCAGACACAATGACCATTCAAGTAATATAATCACATACGCACATTCATGCATGATTCAGAATTCAAATCACTTGCCTGGTCCAAATCTGATGTCATTCATAGGCTTGTAGCAAAGGACACAAACACAAAAGTAGATCTGAAATTATCAATCTATCTATCTATATAAAATGATTCAAATTTAAGTTAGCAAGATGCATTTAAACTATATCTTATTTGTGGCAAAGCAAACATTTCCAAAAACAAAGATTTGCAGCTACAATCTCAACACATTAAAAACATGTAGTGCAAGCCTGTCTTTACATGTTATCCATATCACATCAAAATTTAACTGAAGATGCACTATTATAACTGGAGAAATAGAAACATAGAACAGCAAGTATGTAATATAAATTTTACTCCAGTTAAATGCTTGAGCAAGCTGCAATTGCAATAAATGAAAACATGAGAAAAATATATATGGGTTGAGGGCAAGAATATGCAAGCCTGTGCTCTGTGCAGCTTTAGCACCAATTGATAATAAGATATCTCAAGTATACAAATTCACATATATATTTTTTCTTTATCCAGAACACAAAGAAAAGTTTATAAATGGACAGGATATTATATGAATGATGACAAGTAAAGAATACAGAAACCAAATTTTAATTATTACTGCAAGCATCTGATAACTGCAGACTAAATACCTGAAAACAAAAGAACTGGCTATTGTACAATTAAAGGATACCTAAACATTCACAGTTTCTCAACAGGATTGCAAACGCTATCACTCAGCACATAGATACAGGCAAATATGAAATAACCTAGGAAGGATGAACTTATTCCAAGATATGCTATGAATTACATTTGAAGATATGCCAGCCATGGCAACAGCAATGACAAATGTTTGTTCATAACAAAATGAATTGCATCTTTGGACACAACCACCAGAAAATAATCATCAAAAGTAAAGATCATCCTTTTGCGAGGATGAGACAAATACTAGCTCTAAGGACTTAAGTGGTACTTGAATGTCACCTAGTGAAATCTGAAAAACAAGACTTCCCTAGAAAGATAAACACCACAATCAAATCTTAGTCAAATGGTACAACCACTTAGATACATCTTCTTTATCTATTTCTAGCATGTGTTGCCCAGCATAATCTAAACATACGAAGTGATGGAGGACTTCATAACCATGGAACATAATACATAATCAGCATTAAAGATCAAAAGGGAGAGAACAAAGATAAACATAGAAGGCAAGTCTGGCAAGATACCTAATGTTGAAAACAATAAATTAACTTGACTAGATTGTTTTTAGTTAAAGACAGGGCCTAGTTAGAGCCAGACAACTCATTTTGTTGACCCACTTCCAATGAAGATTAAAAAGGTTTATCATCCGAAGCTCCAATACTAATCCCTGAGGTAAAAGTTCAACTTGGAATAAGAAAAACTGGAGCTCAACAATATCTCATTAAAAAAAAATGAGAATGAAAACTAAATTATAACAAAAGGAATAACCAGACAGATCAACACCATCAACATTATGTCTATAGAATATGGGCAACATTCTTTATTTATCAATCCAAACTCACAAGACTCACAACCAAGACTAAGGTCTCAAGAATACAAGAACAACAAACACTAGACATGAAATCAAACTTCAGAGAATCGAAAAAATGATTTTAAGGGACAATTTTATACGCCTTCATTTTATCAATCCAAGAATTGAAGGAAGCTACCGTGTTTCGAAAGCCAAGGAAGCCATGTTCCTTGCTCTTGTTCATGCTATCCAAATGCTCTATCTCCACTCCAAGCACTACATCGGCAAACCACCATGCAGCAACTTCATCAAGCTTTGTGGGCACAAGATCATACTTTGCCACAATCTCCTCCCACACCCCTTCCTTTCCCTTCATCACATCCTCCAACTTGACCCGATTCTCCTCGCCTTCATACCCAGCATAGTCCACTCCAAACTGCTCTGCAAGTATCTGCCAAAGTTGCTTCCATTTGAACACATCACCATTGCTACAATTAAAAGCCTCGTTCTTTGCATAAGGATCGACCGATGCCCATATCTGGTGCTCAGCGATAAGATCAGCATCAGAGATATCACTGAAACCCTCCCAAGTGATCCGGCTTCCGGGCCACCTCAACAAGCTTCCCTCGTGTTTGCAAATAGCAGCGTAAACACAGAGAGTCCCAATAATATTCATAAGACTGTAAGGTGAGAACCCAAAGATAGTTGTGGGGCGGTGGACAGACCAAGACACGGCTCCATCTCTCTTAGACAATTCGTCAAACAGGATGTCTTCAAGATCGTAATAGAAGTTCGGCGAGTTAAGGCGGGCCATATCTTCAGTGAAGGGCGGCTCAGGGATCTCTTTGCCGAGGAACTCGAAGGCACCGAAGTAGTGCTTCCGCCCGGTCTGGAGGCACACGTGCTGGAGATTTGGCGCGTTTGGGAGCACGACGGAGAGCACGTTGCGGAGCATGGCAGAGTTCACCGCGCAGTTCTCCGCCTCCGTGGGGCGTGCGGCCCAGGAGACGTAGAAGATGTGGGTGACGTCGGTGAGGGGGGCGAGCTTCTCAAGAGTATCATCGGGGTCGGAGATGTCGCACTGGATGTGCTCGAAGGCCGGGACAGGGGACGGCGACCAGGAGCAGAGAGGGCGGCGGGAGACACCGTAGACCTTCCATGGGCCACCGGGGGTGTCGTGGAGGGGGAGGATCTCAGCGAGGCTGTTTCCGACTATGCCAGTGACACCGACGACGAGTCCCACGCTCTCGTACTTTCCGGAGGGGACGCCGGAGTCCTCGTCGATCTTTTTCTGCGAATCATCAGAAGCTAAGAACATCAAGATACCAAATCAAACGAGAAAGGAGGGGATTGAGATGATCTGAGGAGTACCTTGGCAGCGCCAATGGCTCCCGCCCACCACCAGCTCATTGCGGCGGTCGATGATCGGAGACTGAGGTTGAGGAGGAGGAGAGATCGGGGAGCTTCGAGGGAATGGCTCGGTCTACACGATTCTCCGAAACGAATGGTTGGTAAAATATAATGACGAGCTTCTTGTCTTTTTTAGCGCTCTTATTTATTTATTTATTTGGTGGAAAAAAAATAAAGATGCCAGCATATTATTTTTTCATATCTCGAGGCAATTCTATAGTGGATATAGTGCAGGGCAATCACTATTTAAAAAAAATAAAAAATAAAAACTCATATCTCTTTTACTCGGACAATCATTATTCATTAAAAAAATATATTCTTTTATATTTTTTTTGTTGATTTGGATTTATCGAGTGTCATTAAAATAACTTTTAAATAACTTTTTTAATTTTTAAAAATAATTTTAATATTTTACCGATTTTCCATGAGTCATGGTTAGAAACCGAAATTCATATTTTTAATTAGCCACTCGATTTTGTATATACAACACCTTTAGCTGCGAATTAAATGAAAGGGAATGGAAAAAATGTAATAATGAAATCACTATGGCGATAACTATGTTCTATGAAGACAATCAACGACAATATGCGAGGTCTAAGTTCATGGCTTACCATAAACACAGACAGAAAGATGGCATGTCCGAGGTAAGAATCTCTTAGAAGATTATTTTATCACAAGTCTAGTATATTTAAAAAATGATTTTCGTAACTGATTTATAATGTCCCGAAACTTGTTCTAAACAATTGTGCATGATGTTTACTGGCTGAGCAAAAAATGACTGCAACATTGTGCATGCTTGCTTATAGCACATCTGTCGACCAACTAGATGAGTACGTTAGGATGGGAAAAACAACCGTCCTTGAGTATATAGAAAGGTTTTGTACTACAATCCAACAATCATACACGGGAGTGTACCTCTGGATCCCAACCACTATGAACTACTACATACGTAAAAAAAAGGTGAGGATTGTGGTTTCCTATGAATGATTGGAAGCATTGATTGCATGCATTGGACTTAGTATAATTGCCCAAGCGGTTGACAAAGAACATATGGGAATAAAAAAGGGAACAAGACTATCATTTTGGATGTCGTAGCTTCTTATGACACATGGGTGACACACATTCTTTGGTGTCCCTGGCGCTCAAAATGATATTAACATTCTTACTCAATCTTTTGTGTTCAATGAACAGTTAAGAGGGGAAAAAAAAAATCAAATCACATACACAATCAGTGACATAGTGTACTAGAGTTCATACTACCTTACAGACGGAATCTACTCTAGGTGAGACATTTTTGCCAAAACCATCAAAAATCCCACAACAAAGCCACAAAAACATTTTTCCTCCGAGCAAGAAGATTTTCAGAAAGAAGGTTTTCTGAAAGACGTTGAAAGATGTTTTGGTATCCTTTAAGCTCATTGGTTAATAATTCGGGTGAGAGGCTCGTCTATTTGATGAAGATGTGTTGAGTAGCATCATGATGATATGCATCATCTTTCACAATATGATTGTGGAGGATGAGTATGATTATGATGCACCATAGGAGTACGAGTCTGACCCAATAAATATGAGAGCAACCCATATTTATGTGCCACCGCTAACAAGCAAAGGAGTTCCTCTTATTCACAATCTCGTGGAAAGAGCATATGTTTATACTGATAGGATTGTTGAATGTTACATTGCTATGCAAGATCTTTATATTCATTACAAAAGTCAAAAGGACTTTATCAAGCACAATTGGACGTTGAGAAACAATTTGGTGAAATGTTAATTTTTATTTGCAATAGACTTATGTTTCATTTGTATTAAAATAAAAAGTGTGGGAAACAATGTCGGTTGATGTGAATGTGTGGGTAACTATAAAATAATGTTGGATATTTATAGATTTTTTTTTGAATTTTTTCATATTTTTTCTTCTTATTTTTATAAAATTTTAATTAAATAAAATAATTTAAATAAATTCAAAAAAATCTGAGCGGTTGATCAATTAGCCAACAGCTTAGATTCGTGCCACGCATGTGCTGGTGAAAGAGCCATTACGAAAGAATCGTTGCAAGAATGACACCAAAAGGCTCATAGCCTAGCGGTATAAGTGAGTATAACCTTGGGTCCCGTGCGTTAGGTAATTCTCCTTGGGCAAGTCCCGGGATCGAGTCCCCACCCCAGTGAATTGGGGGAGCAAGTTCGAGTCGAGTTTATTCCTCGAGTATTGTACGCGCATGGTGAGGGGTCAGGGGCGATCGAGTGAGTTTACTCCTCGTAGCGCATTGGCCACGCTTCTAATCGACTCAGATGCGCCTTTACTACATGTCAATAAAATAAATAAATAAATAAATAAAGGCCTTGTGCTGGGCTTGGTGGGCCATATGCTTGGCCGGGCTCTTAAAAGCTAGGCTGTAAAAATTGTTTTCGATTTGGGCCACCCCAATGGGCTGGGTGTAAGTGCTCTAACGAGGTTCTTGTCTTTTATTTTTTTGGGCGTTTTCTTATTTATTTATTTTGTGGAAAAATAAATGAAAGTGGATAGGTTATTATTAATTCATATCTTGAGGCAATTCCACGGTAGATATAGTCACGCGCATGTACTTTCGCGAGCAGCCAAATTTCCCGTGGGGAGCAATGAAATCCCTAATCTCCGAACTCCCATGTCTTGCTTTTTCTCTCAATTCAAAACCCTAGATCCTTCATTTGGCTTCGGAGAAATTGTTTTCTGAATTCTTCCTCCATAACCAGGAGGATGGTGCTCACAAACTTCACTGGCAGTGGTGTTGGTTTCGGTATTGCTTCTTCTCCATGGTTTACGTCTGTTTTAGTGGGTGTCCGTGTTTATGCTCTTGCTCTTTGATTGCAGGGTTCGGCATTGGCTGTGGTTTTGGAGTCGGATGGGGCTTTGGAGGTTTGTTTTGTTTCAATTTTGATCCATCTTTGCTAAGTTTAATCCACGCGATTGAGAATTCGACATTCATTTGAAGAGTTCTTTATGTGACAATAGTGATTGTTTTTTCATAATATGGAAATATGGATTAAATTTGTAGCATGGAAAACATTGTATGCGCATCACTTCACAAATCAATCTTTATTAGTAGAGAAGTATATACAATGTGGTGAGTATCCTATTGTATGAGAGGCATATAGTTTGATTTTGAAAACTGCTACGTTGGAAGAATTGATGCTCTTGAAAGCGTGTATCTTGTTCTCATTTTCATTAGTATATCCTTCACTCATTGATTCTCATTGATGTTTTATGTCAATGAATTTGACGAGATATAAATCTAGAGGTTCCATCTTTCAATCTAATTGGCTGGAAACAATGTTACATTTTTTTTTTAAAAAAAAACAGAGTTTGCAACTCTTTATCCCTCGGTTGTATGTCCCTTTCCCTACTTCACAACATTCACAAACCTTGAGAAAAGAAATGATCCTTAAAATAGATATTTTTAGAGTTATTTCTTGTTCAAGGCTTATATTCTTTAATCTTTTGTTTTATTTTCATCTTTTCCACATTCATAGGTTAGATAAAGGATGGTGATCACCTTTTTTTTCAATATATTATGCATTCCAAAGATTTCCAAGTTTTGATGGTTTTGAGTGTATGGAGAATGAGATTGGAATTTTAGGTACTTAAACCTTAGTTTGTAAAAATTATGGGTTTTGTTTAAATTCTCAATCAAGTGGGAATGAAGAAGAAGAGAATAATTTGCAACTGGAACCGGAAGAGGTTGGTCACTGACTAGCTAATGATTCCTTTGTGTGCTACGGGGAATAGTGTTTTTATAAGGGCAAGAGTTTCTTGGTCTATTTTTATTTATCTTTGGCCAGTTATTAACCAGCTTGGCAGGATTATTTAACAAGTTCTTCTTTATTAGTTTCTTCATTTGAGGTGGAATATGAACCATGTTAAGTCATAGGTAGGTTTCACTTGTAGCTCATTTAATAGTTAATATTTTGGTTTGGGTTCCAATTCTCAACTCTTACCATTATCATCTAGGGAGGTAGTGTGAGTATATTCTGGAAACCTTGTCATACAATATTAGATTAGGTGCATCATTTTTTTCTAATATTGTTGTTTCCTATATAGAGTAGACCTATTTAGTTTCATGTTCAATTACATCCTATACAATGCAAAATTTTAACATATTCATTACCATCACGACCATTTTATATGCTTTTCTTTGGTTTCTCTATGAATTATATCTTTCCAGTCTTAGATTATATCATACTCATATGTTAGGTTGTTAGAAATATTTGCATGATTTAAGATATTATCTACATACTTTGGTATTGTTGGTCAATTTGGTATTCCTTATAGTATGGATTGAAAGTGATTGAATGCAAACATCTGGCAACCACATTTTGCATTCTATCACTTTCAATCCATACCATAAGGAATACCAAATTGCCCAACAATGCCAAGATATGTAGATAATATCTTAAATTATGCAGACATTTGTGAGAACCTAACATACAGTATGATATAAATCAAGACCGGAAAGATATAATCCATTGAGAACCCAAAGAAAAACATGTAAAATGGTTTGTGACGGGATAAATATGTTAAATTTTGTATCAGTATAGGGTGTAATTGAACAAGAAACTAAATAGGTCTACTCTATACTGGAAACAATAATATTAGAAAAAAATGATGCATCCAATCTGATATTATATGGCAAGATTTCCAGAATATACTTATACCACCTCCCTAGATGATAGTGGTGAGAGTTGAGAGTTGGAACCCAAACCAAAATATTGACTATTGAATGGGTTCCAAGTGAAACCTACCTATCACTTAACATGGTTCACATTCCACCTCAACTGGTGAAACAAATAAAGAAGAACTTGTTACATAATCCTGCCAAGCTAGTTAATGATTGACTGAAGATAAATGAAAATAGACCAAGAAACTCTTCTCCTTATAAATACATTACTCCCCATAACACAGGAAGGAATCATAAGCTAGTTAGTGACCAACCTCTTCCAGTTCCAGTTGCAAATTATTCCCTTCTTCTTCATTCCCACTTGATTGACAAAAAACCTATAATTCTTGCTCAAAAAAGGTTTAAGTATCTAAAATTCCAATCTCATTCTTCATACGCTCAAAACCATCAAAACTTGGAAATCTTAGGAATGTACAATATATTGAAAAAATAAGGTGATCACCCCACCCATACCCCCACTGCCTGAGTGGGATTAGCCTCTTAAGTCTTTTTCTTCTCACTGAGATGTAGATGTGGAAGCTAATGGATAAAGTTAGGATCTTGCCCCTAGGATTGGATCTTTATTCAAACCTTATACTTATTAAAAGATTTGAACCACTAAAAAATACTAACTTCTTAGTTCAAGTTCCATTTCCTCAGAATGCAAGTTCCTTCTCCCGGAAGCCCAGATAAGCAAAGGAAGAAAGAACATGATCAATTCAATAAAGCAAAGTCAAGCTTGATCACCGAATCAAAGTGGAATGGAAGTTCATCCGCAGATCCTGGCATGGATGTGAACGTTGATCTAAGACCAATTCCCATTGATCGAGTGATGCAAAATCTTGGATTTGGATTGGTTGGGACTATTAAGTGGATCACCGATTCCTGTTGATGTTCCGGACTCCGGAATACTTCCCGTCGCTATTTCTTTTTTGAATCGCTTAACCTTTGTGGAAGCTGTCCTATCTAATATATATAATAACATTCTGTAGCTACAAGTTTTGATGGTTTTGAGCATATGAAGAATGAGATTGGAATTTTAGATACTTAAACCTTATTTTGTAAGAATTATAGGTTTTTTGTCAATCAAGTGAGAATGAAGAAGAAGGGAATAATTTGCAACCTGAACCGGAAGAGATCGGTCACTAACTAGCTTATGATTCCTTCCTGTGTTATGGGGAGTAGTGTTTTTATAAGCATAAGAGTTTCTTGGTCTATTTTCATTTATCTTTGATCAGTCATTAACTAGCTTTAAGTGTGATTATGTAACAAGTTTTTCTTCATTAGTTTTACTAATTTGAGATGGAATGTGAACCATGTTAAGTGATAGGTAGGTTTCACTTGTAACCCATTCAATAGTCAATATTTTGGTTTGGATTCCAACTCTCAACTCTCACCATTATCATCTAGGGAGGTGGTCTGGAAATCTAGTTTTATAATATCAGGTTGGGTGCATCATTTTTTCTAATATTGTTGTTTCGTGTGTAGAGTAGACCTATTTAGTTCCCTATTCAATTGCACCCTATACCATGCAAAATTTTAACGTATTTATTATTGTTACAGACCATTTTACATATTTTTCTTTGGGTTCTCTATGGATTATATCTTTCAAGTCTTCGATTATATCATACTCGTATGTTAGATTGTCAGAAATGTTTGTGTAATTTAAGATATTATCTACATGCTCTGGTGTTGTTGGTCAATTTGGTATTCCTTATAGTATGGATTGAAAGTGATAGAATGCAAAATGTGGTTGCCAGATGTTTAGTTGAGTAAAAGGAAAGCGTCCATGTTTTGACTACACATGCCTTTCTGTTTAGAAAATACATGGAAACTGAACTTCTCTAGGAAAGTGTACTAATTTTGGTTTCTCACTGACTTTATCTGTTTGATTAAACCACTTTAGTAGTGATGTACAAGATGGAAAATGAAACTTCGCTCATCTTTTTTCTCTGTTTAACCTCTAACTCTATATGCAATATAATGTTAGGATTATTGAAATTTTTTCCTTCCTGAACTGTTGATAGTCTCTTAGTCTTTTTAATTTATTTGATCTTTATCTTCTCCAGGGATGCCTTTGCATACATTTGGTCTTGGCATAGGTATGTATTCCATCTATCCATATTTTCATTACTATTTCTTTTAACACATGAATCTCAGTAGATCCTTCTCTTCATTGTATTTTGAAGGGGGAGGCTGTGGAGTAGGCCTTGGCCTTGGTTGGGGCTTCGGCAGTGCCTTTGGTAGTCAATACCGGAATTCCAAAGTCAGGTTTCATGGCATTGAATTTGATAACAAAGTCGCCAATAATAAAATGGGTGAGCCAGAGCCCTTTAAGTCCAATCAAGATGTAAGTTCTTCCCAGTAATACCTTCATTTTTTAAATTTGACAATATGACGAATATCATCATACCCTCTATCTGCTTAAACAGTCATCTTTCTTCAAATTTTACTATGAAAAATTTCCATCTTTCTTGGCCTTTGTTGCTGCGATCATTTTTATACAGCAAATTTGTTCAAATTTTCTCTATTCTTTCTATACCAAACTGCATTGTTCTTTCTATACCAAACTCCATCACTATTTTCTAGGGCATCTGTTCTTATCAATGAAAAAGGGTTGACAATGCATACATTTCTTTTATTGTTCCAATTATTATCTAAATTCTTGTTGTTTAGTCAGGTGAGGTTAAGTTGGGTCTCATTGTTTGAATTTATTTTAAAGTAAAGCAATGTTTGATTTAATTAATACTAATCAAAATAAATTGTTCTGTTAAATTTATGTTTTTTCTATAGTATGTATTGTTTGACTTATAAATTTGTCCTACAATTACGATTTAATATGTAAAATCCTTTTACCTAAATAACATTTTGTGTGCGTTTTTTTTATTTAAATACTCTTCCTTTTTGACATATTATTTAAATAAATTTTAAAAACCTGGGGATGCTCATGATAAAAAAAAGGCACACAAAATAGTAACTAAAATATAATTTTGACTTTTAACCACATGAAATATATATATATATATATATATATATATATATATATATATATATATATATATATGATACAAGTACTAATGGGATCGTATTTATCTGCATGCATTCATCATTCATTTCAAATTGGAAGACGTGTTTCAAGTGATTTTTAATCAGACGAATGGGAAGATCATCAAAAATAATTTCAAGACGCCTACATTTTGATTTCTGATTTAGAAGCTGTTTGGTTGAATTCTGAATCATTAAGATTTTTATAAAATAAGAACCGTTAAGTGGGAGAATCAAACGGTAACCAAATTATATAAAAATAGATTTGTTAGTTTATTTTTTGATGATCTTTATATTCGTACGGTTGAAAATCCTTTGAATATACTCCATGGCTCATGGTTATTTTTTCTAAGAACTCTCACATAAAAATTAAAGTTGACTTGCTGGCCTTCCTCCCCCTTCTCTCTCTCTCTCTCTCTCTCTCTTTCCACATGACCTTCATGAACCCAAATCAATAGCAACACCTTTGTAATGTAACCCCTTATAACCTTCACCTCCTCTTTTTATTTATTTATTTTCTTCCACCTCTTATTAATGTTGGTATGAACCTCATGACCATTATTCTCTAATTTAAATTATATTATTATTGTTTTAACACTTTGTCCAAATACAATCTTGTTACAATTTATATTTTAATTTATGGGTCATTTGCTAATATATATATATATATATATATATATATATATATATATATAAGTTTTATTTTATTTTTTAGTTTCAAAGCCATTTTGTTTGTCAAATTGGCTTTGGAGCTATCTAGTTGGCATCTATGGTGTTGATTAGGATAAAAAATATAATTAATTTTTTTTGTGGGCTTTAATGAAAAAAACTATTTTTTTATGGCTTAAATGAAAAAACCAATTTTTTCTGAGGGGATTTAAATGTTTAAAAAAACATTTCAACTCTCATCTATGTAGTTAAATGGTTTGAAAAATTATTTCGCTCACCATTGAGCTCCATAAAACAAGATAACACACCCTCTAGAGTTCTTGGAGGCGAGCTAAACGGTATTTGAAAAGCCATTTAATTCTAGAGATTTCATGTTTGGAACTAAAATGTTTGTGAAAGATCATTTGGGTTTAGAGAACAACTCAAAACACTCTCTAGTTATTTAGCTCTATAGTGCTTCAAAAAAAATGTTAATTGTAAAATGTTATATTTTATTCATTAATATTCCCAAAATTATTTAAATATTATTATTAATTTTAATTGATGGGGGTTATATATATATATATATTTATCGGCAAATGGCCTATATTTATTGTAAGATGGAGTCACACTTGTGATTTGTTAGTTGTTAAGACTTTAAAAATCTCTCTCTCTCTCTCTCTCTCTCTCTCTATATATATATATATATATATATATGGCTTAAATAAAAAAAACCAATATTTTCAAGGGGGACTTAAATGCAGTGGCGGAGCCAGAAATTGTTGATAAGGGGGGCAAAAATTAACTCAAATGCAACACAAGATCAAAAGAAAAATTAGAGAGGTGCAAAAAAAAAATCGAACCATGAGAACCCTAAAATCTAGATAATAAAAAAAAAACCCTAATTGGAGGTGAGAGAGATGGCCTACCAATTAAATATCCAAACTAAATCCATGCAAGATTATTAGGAGTTATAATCTAAATCTTTTTCTATATCAATTCTTTCGATTCAAATTGAATATCCAAACTAAATTTATACAAATAAAACCCCTTTTGAATTTAAAAGAAAAAATCAAATCAAGCAACAAACCGTAGAAAAAATAGTTGAGGTATTAAAAAACAAAACAATTAAAAATAGAAGATAAAAATATCGACCTTGCATTTCGCTAATGGAATTTCAGAGTGAAAAAAAATAAGAAGTTTGTGACTTGTGAGAGCGTACTTAAAAAAAAATCCTCCATAAATCACACACAAGTGGAATCTAAGCAAGAGTGGGGCGAGTTACAAACGTATTAAATTAATGTACAAGATTCCAAAGTCAGAGAAGTTTTTAACAAAATTTAACTGAGCATGAGTTAATATCAAGGATAGAAAAGTTAATTAAAATATTAGTTTATTGTAAGTTTTGTTTTCTATTTGGTATTTGATTAATTTATTTATAATTTAATAGAAATAAGATAAAGTCTACATGGCATCAAGTTAAAAGAGATAAGTTGATAAGGGGGGCAATTCAACTATTTAAAAATATTATATAATAAAAAAATAAATATTTTATAATATAATATATGAAAATCTCAAATGAGAAGGGGGGCAATTGCCCCCCTTCTTCTCCATGTAGCTCCGCCCCTGCTTAAATGTTTAAAAAAAAAAAAAACCTTTTAACTCTCATCTCCGTAACTAAACATATTTCAAAAGTTATTTAGTTCATCATTTAGCTCCAGAAAACAAGATAGCACACTCTTTAAAGTTTTTGGAGCTAAATGGTATTTGAAAAACTATTTAGTTCAAGAGATTTCATTTTTGAAGTTAAAACATTTATGAAAGTTCAAGTTTTAGAGAGTCACTCAAAGCACTTTTTAGAGCTAATGGATGGTTATATAAACGTCTTGATGAAACTTTACAAAGAAGTTTCCTGAAATGATCCCAGCTATATATATGTCATCTCTGAATAGTGTTGTTGATCATCCCGAGATGAAATGGACAGCTCAGATGATTTCGGGGAACTTAATCGGGAAGTCACGTCACTGCCCTTATTGTATGGTGCTTCAAAAAACAGAAAAAGTTAATTGTAAAATATTATAATTTTTCATTAATATCCCAAATTATTTAAATAATATTTTTAATTTTAGCCAAGGAGGCTTTTAATATATATATATATATATATATATATAGGCAAATTGCCTATATTTATTGTAAGATGGAGCCCCCACCACAAGCACACTCACTTCCGGGGTCACGTTGCACGTTCTCTCAACTTGCACTTTGTCTAATGTTTCTCTCTTTTTCCAACACATCTTCTGGCTATACTAGATTGAATCCATTCCTTAAATTCCATGCAAGATGAATTAGTCGTCTCTCACATGTATACTTGTTTACAATTTGACCAGAAGTCTCTTTCTCCCCCCCATGCATGTATGATGTATCTATAAGTACTGTCACCTTGCTCTAACTAAGAAGACCATCTCCAACCCCAAATTAAGCCATGGACACTCTCCATTACACCAGCTTCTTCTTCATCACCATCCTCCTCCTCCTCTCTCGTCTCCTCCTCCGGCACCGCCGTTTCAACCCCAAAACCCTCCCCCCATCTCCCTCCCTCCCCTTCATCGGCCACCTCCACCTCCCTCAAAACCCCTCGCAACTTCTCCATCAACTCCATCTCCAAACTCTACGGCCCTGTCGTCTCACTCTATCTCGGCTCTCGCCACGCCCTCATCCTCTCCTCCCTGGCCGCCGCCGCCGAGGCCCCTCATCAAGAACGACACCCTCTTTTCCAAATCCACCCTAACTTCAAAGTCGGCCAACCCCTCGGCTACAACAACACCACCATGTTCTTCACCCCCTTCGGCCCTCATTGGCGCAATCTCCGCCGACTCACCGCCGTTGAACTCTTCTCCACTCGACGACTCAACCTCCTCTCCGACATCCGCTCCAATGAGTTTCTCTCCCTCGTCCGCCGCATGATTGACTCCTCTGGCGAGATCGAGCTCAAAGCAAGGCTCTTCGAAATGACCTACAATTCAATGTCCAAGATGGTGGTCGGAAAAAGGTTTTATGGCGAGAACTTGGAGGTTGACATCGAGGTTGCCAACCGGTTTAGGGAGGTGATCATTCAAGAAGGCCTTGCTCTTGTGTTCTCCTTCAATCCGAGAGATTTTTTCCCTGTTTTGGGGTGGTTGGACTTGCTTGGCGTTGAGAGGAGGATGGAGAGGCTCCGTCCAAGGGTCGACAAATTCCTCTCCGAGCTCGTTGAGAAGCAACGGAGACAGAGGAGGAATGACCAGGCCAACGGTGACGTCGATGACGGAGGAGAAGCTGCCAAGGAGGAGAAAGAGAAGAAGAGAACTCTCGTCGACGTGATGCTATCCATGCAAGAAACCGATCCCGAGACATACACTGATGACCTCATCAAGGGCCAGATCTTGGTAATTAATTATCATTCTTACAGAAAACTCCTTGAAATTTCTTAATTTTACGCGCAAGTCCTCGCTGACAGTGGTTTCTTGCTCACTCCTCACAGACAGTGCTCACCGGAGGGACTGAGTCGACGGCGGAGACTGTAAGGGTGATGATGCTGTTAATGCTGAGCCACCCAGAGATAATGAAGAAGGCGAGGACGGAGATTGACCGGAATATCGAATCGGGCCGCATTCTCCAAGAGTCGGACCTCCCTAAGCTCCCCTACCTCCAAAACATCCTCAAAGAAACTCTCCGGCTAGTTCCCCCAATGCAAGGCATGCCCCCCCGGGAGTCCTCCGGCGACCGCACCATCCAAGGCTACCACGTCCCCGCCGGTACAATGCTCTTCGTCAACGTTTGGGGGATTCAGCGAGACCCGAAGCTCTGGGACGATCCCTTAAGCTTCAAGCCTGAGAGGTTCGCCGAAGAGAAAGAAGAAGAAGAAGAAGATGGTTTCACTAACTTTAAGTATATACCATTCGGTGCCGGTAGGAGGAGGTGCCCGGGGGAGAAATTAGGGTTGCGAATGGTGATGACGGTGGTCGGTATCTTTGTGCAGTGCTTTGATTGGGAGCCGATGAGTGAAGAGGAGGTGGATATGAAAGCACTGCTGGGTCTCACTGTGCCTAAGATCAAGCCTGTTATGGCGAAGTATAAAGTACGTGAATGCATGGTTGGTGCTCTTTCTAGGGTTTGAGGGAGATTAGTTATTTTGTATGTTGTTGTTTTGGAATTTGGTATTAAGTTTTAATTATATGTTGTGGTTGATTGTTTTGGGCTTGATATATAATAAGTTGTGAGAAAAATTATTGATAAGAATGGTAGTTGAAGTCATATATATATATGGTGAATGTTAGATGCAACTTCCATATGATCTCACCTAGATAAAAGGTGCAAAACTTGTGGATAAATATTGATGGATGGTCACTAAGGTGGCAAATTAAGTACTTGTGGGATTTAATTAATACATGGCTGCTCCAAGAGTCTTCACTCTCCATCAGCTCGCAGAGCACAGCTCTAAGTCTAAGCATGCTTGTTATTCGTGGAATGGTCCTCTCTCTCTCTCTCTCTCTCTCTCTCTCTTTTTTATTTAAATCTTCCTTTACATTATGAAGAATAACCAAATGATTGCTAGCTTGTTATACATTTAGTAGAACTTTTGGAAAAAGGGTTTATCAGAATAGTTAAATATATATTATGTGTTTGAATATGTTAATAATTAGAAGTACTTTTATAATTTGAAAGTTTTAGTAATTATAGGATCATAAGGATGTTTTGATAATTATATAATCCTAAAACAGCTCCACTAATTTTTTCAGAAAAACCGTATTTTAGTTTTTTTTTTTTTGTACAGTTTCTACTTCTTCTAAAAAACCTTATATTATAAATAGTTTTTTATTCTGAGAAGTGCTTAACTATAAAACCTCTTTCTAATATCTCCAGAGACAGGAGGAGAAAATGTTTATATGACTCTCAACAAGATGATGAGAAACTTTTCGTATTTCTGAATGTCTAAAACTCCACAGATTAAGTTGAATGGATCATATTAAGTGAAATTATTGAATTAATTCATCTCTTTCTCTATGTCTAACATGGTTGGAGTTCATATATATATATATATATATATATATATATATATATATATATATACAGGTGGTGGACGTGACCAAGTTCCTGGAAGATCATCCAGGAGGTGAGCAAGTGCTCTTAGAGTTGGCAGGGAAGGACGCCACTAAAGAGTTTGAAGCCATTGGACACAGCAAGGTGGCAGAAGAGATAGTGCATCAAAACCAGGTAGGACTCTTACAAGGCTTCTCCCAACCCCATCCTCAATATCATCATCATCATCTCAAGGAAGCAGCCGACACTAAAGAAGTTGGAAAACAGATCATGACTGGCTTTGTCATCAAGGATGATGATGAAGGACAAGCTTTGTTGACTGCCAAACCGCTTGGTCAACTCGTTGACCTTGTTGTACCTCTGGTCATTATTGTTTTTGCTCTTCTTTGGTATCGTTCTTAATTCCTCCCTGAAAGCTTTCAAAGATGATGAACTAATTATTAATCTTTTAAATAAGTGAGAGAGTTTATCTTTTTAAGAAATTTTAGTTGAATTTGATATAGTGCTTTATAAATATTGATGATTTGTGAAAGCATGGTATATATAACAATTAAACACTTGCTACAAGAGTATATATGGTTGTAAATTTGTAATTTTGAAGGCTTGGAAGGACCTGTAAGGGTATATGCTCAAAGTAATATATGCAAAAAAGACCCCACAAGTTTTTTCAGGCATCTGTACAAACATCCATAAAAAGTCCCAACTATCAATAACCCATTTTTTCTGCAACATTAACAAATACAATATCATAAAAAAAAAGTCTATGAGATTAACAACAACAACAAAAAAAAAAAAATGACAGCTTTGATCTATCAAAATACTCTGGGAAATTCACTTATGTACAACAGATTTCCAGAGTTTTATTCAAACTTATCCTCTGCACCTTCACTTCCATGTTAGGCCAGTAGTAATCGTGAGCTATAACTCTATGACTATGCTGTATTTCGGAACTTGAATTCACAAAGCAGGCAGTCAGTCAGTCTAAAATGAAGTGATTTAGATCGGCGTTCAAAGCACAGGGAGTCGAGGACCTTCCGGTTCATCAGCATCAAGAGAGTAAACATCCACAGGTGCATTGGTGCAGTCCATTGCACTGTTCCTGAATCTGGATCCACCACCGCGACGGTGATCTAGATAGATCACTATGACAGTGATATCGTCATGGACATGCCGTCTTATTCCCTTTTCGATCCTTTTTATATCATTGTATCTCATTTCCCTTTTCTTCGCGGCCTCATTTAGAGCAGCTCTCACCAACCGCTTTGCTATTCCCTGCGAATTGGCTTCTTAGAGAAACATGAAGAAAATACCGGAGGCTTGATGAGGACAGAGGAGGATGAGGGGCTTACCGCGCGCGGGTTTTTGAAAACTATCTCCACTGCATCTTCATCGGTTAGTTGCTCCCAGAGGCCATCTGACGCGAATATCAAGAATAAGTCATTGGCCCTGAGCTTACGGACTTCAATTGATGGCTCAGCAGTCATGACAGGGCGCTTCAACGGGATTGGTGAGACGACCCGTTGGAATAACGGGTCCCGACTGAACTCAGGTTTCTTCAGGTAGACGTCACCAATAGATCTTGATACCTAAAAGGACAAAGGTGAGATCAGCATAGCTAATCTTTTTTGCCGACCCAAATGCATGCCCGAAACATTAGAAGAAGAAACCTAGCAAATACTAACCAATTAGTCATCAGTTGTTCATCCAAATGCTTACAAGCATGCAATGTAGTATGTCAATTGTGGTCATGAATTAAAAAAGGCATCATTTAAGTGAAAGTTTTGCACATCATCTTTGTTAATTCTGAGTAGATGCATGCAACTCTGAAAAGTTTAGAATTATAATTGCCTTAAGGTTGAAGCATGCCCATCAACAAACACTTATCTTTAAAAGAGGAACTCCAAGGAGGTCTTAAGTTACATCAAGCAGCACTTTCAACAAAATGTAGTTATCAAGGAGGAAAATGGGGCTATAAGAAATAGTAATGATTCAAAAAAATGAGGAAGAATTTGTAAATGCAGAAAGGCATAGATAAAACGATTATTCATGATATATAGGTTGAAACAATCATATAATGACAAACCAATAGACACAAACAAGCAATTCCACAACTTGCACTATTTTTATACCGTAATGCTTTTAAAAAAAAATCCTGCGTGCAAAACCGCGACATCAAACGGATAAGTGTAGATAGATTGAAGTACAATACTGGTAATCTAAAGTTGAGAATAAATTGCACCTGTAGAATATTGCTTTAAATTATTGAAAAAAGCTAAAGCATATTTGTGCATCATGTTGCTTTCGATAATGACTAAAGCGGGAGCACATTAATCCACGGGGCACAGGAATACTGCCACTAAGAAGAACATGATGAGATTGCTCAAGCCAAGCAACATTATCATTATAGTCTAAACTCTAAAGTTCTAAACTAGTCATCCACACAATGCCGCAGATGATTGAATAATCATAATTTTGGAATTGAACACAGATATTATAAACTGAGACTACTTGTAAAGTGGAAGAAATTAAACTGAGATTATAATGAAGGTTAAACACCAAACAAGACCAATAATTTAAAGTAATGATGTTCACATTTCAAGGATCTATTGGATGCTTGCAAAAGGGAAGGTGTCATTCACTAGTAGGCAACAAATATATGTGTAATCACGGCGATATTTATCAAAATAAAATAGCCTGTAACTTTAAATAATGCAATTGTTTAGTTTCAAAGAATCTGATGCCTAACTTCCTTTCTACCAATGTAAAAGTAGGGCAAACTTTACTGAACAACAAATGGTAGGATTGTATCAGCAAATTTTCAGTTAGGATTTTATAAAACTGAAATCCAAATTGAGCTATTAACATATACAAGAAGATCGATAAAATTAGGACGAGAGGGACTACCAATGAAAGAGAAGGGAATCTAGCAACAAAAGTTTTATGATAGTCGAGGTAAACCATATGAAGTTCAGCTACTGAAACTCTGATATTAATTAATCCATCCAATTCTCCACAAAAATCTGCATTCAAGATTATTTCTTAATACTGCATAACTAGCATCAACGAATTCAATAGGAATTGAGACCAGAGCTTCCTTGTCAGTCTCTTCACCTTGTATCTGATCTAGCTTTGAATTACAAATACCCCTAATATGTCACCACTTCATGATAGAAATATTTTGAGAAAGCCAATTGCATGTTTCAAACACTAAAAACAAGAATCAGCAAACTAGAACAAGAGCTAAAACAGGAAGAGTGGAAAGAATGATATTATTTCACCATTTGAAAAGGAGGCGTATCTTTTCCTAAAAGACATTTATCAGGCATCTCTCAAAAAATGTCTACTTAGCCATGTATTGAATAGTCATGGGTTGAATTGATAGAACCAAGACCAGAAAAACAATTGCTAGGAATTCCTCACCTGAATGATCCCTTTAATCCGCCAAACCCCCCTGGTGTAAACGACGATGTGGGAATCATCTGGATGAAGTTCTGCCAGCTCCTTCCTGACCTCCTCCACAGCAACATTGTGATCGCTTGACAGTCGCTCTGCCACCACTGCCCTCCCATCCACTCCTCGTCTGCCAAGCACCGCCCTAGAGTCTCCCAAGTTTGCCACATAGAGCACATCATCCACAATTGCCCCAACAAGGCAGCATGAACCCACTGAAGCAATCTGAGGCCTTGAAAGCCATGACTGCTTCACCAAATGCAGGAACTCCTCCTCCGTTGCATCAAATGCCATCCTTATTACCTCCGGCGATAAGCCCCCTTGCTCTGACGCAAATTCTATCCAATTGAATACAGAAAAAAAAAAGTTTAAGAAACGCATACAAGCAGTATTTCTATACCAATCTGAAGAAACATCAAACCAGATAAATTAAGAGCTCCAAAAAGGAATCTTATGACCCTCTTGCCTCCAAACTGAACTGTATTTCATTCTATAACAGTAATGCATGGCATCATATTGAGCAAACAAATGAAAGAAGAATTCAAGTGATCTTTTTCTGCTTCAAAGCACTCTCTAACCAATCAAACACACATCAAAGAATCTTAAATCTGAAATTGATAAAGCTGAAAACAAATATGGTAACATCTATTAAAAGCATCAAAAACGAAACTTGGCCTCCCTAACCCTCCAAACCAAACTCTATCCAGTATCCAATCCAAACCCACTAAATGGAAACAATCCACCAAATCCATCACAGAAACAAAAACAAGAGGAAAAAAATCAAATAAAGATAAAGGAAGCCCTTACTGTGAAGATGGGGGAAAAGGCGGCTGTTAACGAATCGAGATGCCTCCGGCCCTCCATGGCCGTCATAAACACCAATAAGCGTCGCCGACGGCGACGTCAACACCTGGCCTTGGTCCTCCAGCGCCGTGTTCGCCTGCGCCACCGCGATGGAGAAGTCCCCCGAAACGTGCGGCTTCAGCTCCATATGCCACAACAATCCATCGCCGCCACCGCCGCCCCCGCCACCATCTCCTCTCCACCCCACACACCTGTAACACGATTTCAACATCTTCTCCTTTCGATCCAACTCTCAAAAATCCCACCTTTTCCTCCTTTTCTCTACCTTTCTTCTGCTTAAGAACGGAGGAAAAGGAAGAGAACGGAGATGGAAACAGAGTACGCGTTGTTTTCCAGCTTTTTCTCTATGGACTTTGAAACTGGTGGGGTTTTTATATATTTGTATTTACATTTTAATTCTTCAAAATTCCCTTTTTTTTCTGTCTGTTTTATGGGCATGATAAATAATATAGATTGCAATTAATTTATAAAAAACTAAAAATTTAGATGAGGATGCACTCACTTTGTCATTTTTATTTTTTATTTTTAGAATTTCCTTTTCCTGGCATTTAAATTTTAATTTGTTAGTTGGATATTAGTTTCTAATGTGTTGACTTGGTCAAGGTTGAAGAATTAAAACAGATATTGTGGATTAAAACTAATCTTGAAAAGAAAAATCAAACTTGAGCTTTTTGAAAATTATTTTTAATATTGATAATAAATAATAATAAAAATTTTGGAAGCAGTCCATGGTGGCAACATCACTAATGGGTTTGCCATTTAGAGCTCACTCTTTTTTATTGGTTTGATGGCACCACAAGCATTGGGTCACATCACATTGACAACCAAAGTGGATTTCCAAATGGATCACAAAAACCTTTAGCCAATTCACATTGTCAATTGCCACAAAGCTTTGTCTCAGACACAACTATATTAGTCTCTGTGAAGAAGATATACAACAAATCTAATGCCTCTCAGCTAAAGAAACACTAGTTTTTACAGTTTCCACAATTCGGCAATCTCCACAGCTTTGCAACCATGGCTCCAAGCAAATGTAATGAAACCGATGCCCACAGTACAACCGAAGCAATGCATCCCCCTCATGAAACTTATCGAGACATATACTACATTCAAAGAGTTCCACAGTTTCATCACATTCAGCTTCTTTGAAAGTTTTGCAATCTAAACTGCAGATTTCTTCCAAGGTAAGCCCGGAAGGCTTATTCCTTGGATTCTGAAAAGGAAAGTCTCGATTTGCTTGTCCGCCGATGTCAATTAATTGTATGGCTGATTCAAACCTTTCAATTAGATTTTCAGGTTCCCAAATTCCAGAATCAACAATCGTTAAATCATCATCTGCTTCAAATTCATCCCAGGAGACGCTCGGAACTCCCGTCTCCTGTCTATCAACAAAAAAAAGGAGCAAAAAGTTGGTCATATATCTTAATGTAATTGTGAAGCTTATTTGATATCATTTAGCAGTGAATATTTGTCATGAATACCAAGAAAGAGTAGGTCTACCTGCTTCTTACAAGGGATACACCTCTTAATCTCTCTGCAAGCCTTGCCCGTGCAAGTAATACAGTACTAGGAAGTCGGTCACTACTATTTAAGCAAAACATGCTCACTCTACTACTTGGAGCAGCTGCAGTTCTGCTATTACTGGTCCTGTATTTGCCAGTGGCAGCATGATCTGGCCGGATTAATTCATGTTCCTGAAAATGCACACAAGTTTCACCACGCCTTCTCCACAAGATGCTAAAATTACTTAGCCTAGCCATAGAACAGACATGTTATATATCCCTCCCACTAAAACAAACATAAACTTATCCTCAAAACTAAAATGTGCTAATTTGACTAAATAAGCTAGATGACACTATAGAACATGGAAAAATAGTGGAATGCTGGAGTTGGCATTTTATAAATCACTAGAGAGAGAAATTTGTCAAGTAAATCTCTTCTTATACTGTTGCACTTAAATCAGCCAGTTGCCTTGCCAAACAATCAAGCAATTAGATCAGCTGCTAATCCAACAAAATGTCATCTGATGAAAAGCTCCTCTCTAGCATATAAGGTTGCAGCTGCATCAGTCATTGAAAATGCAGACTTGAATTCAGAACAATTTATGGAACAAATTGCTTGTTTGGAAGGGGTATGTATGAAAGAAATTTGGTAGGTTTGTTTCTGTCGGAGAGTAATAGGTGTGAGATATGACAGTTTTTTGGTGACTGATTTCATGTGCAAGATCCAAGCAGATTGGATATCAAAATAGAAAAATACTTTAGTCTTGAAAGCCAATTTAACACAAGTGATCTGTTGTCTACAGGGAGGATTCGACTGAAAGAATTAGGGATGCAGCTACTATATCTCAAGGACCAAATTTAGAGTTCCAAAACAAAACGCATCTTCTGTGGAAATTGTGTAGAACCTGAAGACTTAAAAGGTCAGCACAGGTGTCCTATATTCAAGAAATTACCCTTGCATTAAACCATACCATGTGAAAGGAATATGCACTTTCTAACTAGGGGAGACAGGTTGTCTCAGTGCAAGATCTCCGACCACAAGACCTCACAGTGGAGGGATGCTTCTAAACACAGAAAATAATTCCACATAAAACATGAGCACTAATGCTCGAACACAGCATCTCAGATTCTCATGTATGGAGTGGTACAACTTAGCCACAACAAAACATTACTTAGAAAAACATTAAAAGTCACCAAGATACATTGCTATTCCGTGGATGATAAGGGGCAATGGAACTGGTAGGCCAAAAAGCTCCACTGATAAGTAATAAAGCAACCAAAAAAGAGGATCCACTGACAGATGGTTTATATACACTTTCAATGCCATAACAAAGTATGTGGAATAGAGTTTCCAAAGCAGAGAATTTAGGTGGGTTAATTCATCAGTACTTCTAGCATAGAAATCCAATAAAGCTCTCTGACTTTACTAACAGTTTCAAGGAAAATAGCACAAATGATCATGCTTTCTAAATTGCAGTAAGTTTCATTGAATCACAAACACAGTCCAAATTCTAACTAGTTCGCTAAATCATCAGGACCTCCACCCAATTCAGTGCTACGAGTTCTATAAAGCTCTCAACTTTCATAACAGTTTAAATTGAATCCATTGAGACATAGTTAAAAAACCCTAATTAGTTAGCTAAATAATCAAGAAATCCTTCCATCCAACTTTACGACGACAAACACTGCAAGTGAAAACTGAAACAATCTCGGAATAGTTACCGCCGAGGAGCCACCAAGCGAGGGGACGGGACGGGACCGGCGAAAGGGATTGCAATCCTCATGGGAGTTGTGGTCGAATCCACGGCGGCGGCGATGGCGGAGATCGGAGGGTAGGGGAGCGGGAGACGGGTCAGCAAAGTGGTTCCGGCCTCCAATGCGAGACCTCCGGGATTGGAAGAGCTCGGAGGCGCTCGTCATGCAAGAGATTGGGATTTGGTGGAGATTCGGAGATGATGAAGGATCCGAGAAGGAGAGGGCTTAAAATCGAGGGAAGAGAGCGCGATATTTCGAGGCGGGTGGGGTGGGGTTGCGCGTCTGAAAGCGATACAAATAAGAAAATTTTCAGGGGGTTATATGCAAATATTACATTTCTAATTCTAACAATAACTCCAAAAACTTTCATTATCCGTGTGCTTATACCTGTGGATTTGGTGGATTTTCTTAAAAACAATTTGAATTTTTTTCATTTATACCCCTCAAAATTATATAATTACATATGCACCCTTCTAAAACTAAGATTTTGTATAACTTTCTCCCAAGATTTTTTACATTTAAATTTGCATATATACCCTCGGAGGTTTTTTAGATAATTATCAATAGCAATTGATAGAGGTTTTTTACATGTATACCCCTGCAATTACAAAATTTAAAAGGGTAAAGAAGTCACTAAAACATATGGAAATGTCCCAAAGACTTGTACACAAGAGTTGAACACCTCTATGTAATTGCTCAACATCTTATTTGGCATTTTACTGAAGAATATGTTCAACAACTTCTCTTTGACTAGGACTGAAAGAAATCTTCTCATCTTTTCTTAAAAAACAACTTCATTGCAAATCAAAATACAGAACATGTGTTTTGATTTCTATTTGCAATGCTGTGAGAAGACACAACATGAATCCAACTTAACACGTAAGAAACACAACATAATTTAGCTGGATATGAAACTGAAACACTGCTGTTTTCTTGTATGTTCAATTAAGTAGATCATCCCATTTGCAGTATTGACCGCCCGCTAATGCACGGTAGTAACGGTCTCTGCAGTAAAATTATATTATATAAAACAGATACACGGACCACGGTCCATATACATGTAAATATAAAGTTAATAACAACATATACAACACTAGTAAACAGTTCTCGAGAAATGAAAAAGATGGCCTATTTGTACTTTTTGAAGAACAAGAATTGTCCTTCCCGCCCATCAGAGGGAGAGCTGACGGCAACGCAACCTCAGACTTATCCAGCCAGCGATGTCGGTTCTTTGACAAAAGAGGTTCGGCGATGGGCCCAGGAGGTGTTCGGGGCTGGAATTCACCCCCAAAATCTACTAACATCGATGTGCCAGAATGGGCTATAAACCTTCAACTTTTAGAGAGAGAAAAAAAAAAAAAACAAAAACAAAAACAAAATGCAGAATTTTTTGGTAAACTATAAACCTAATTTTTTGGTTTCCTCCAATAACTCAGAGAAATTATTAGACTTGCCCTAATCATTTTTATCCTTTGAAACTTTAAATTTTTTTGAGAGAAAAATGAAAATGAGATATTTGTTTATATCATTTAATTCATGTGTTAACTGTGATTGAAAAATGTGATTCTTATTTAAGATCTACATGTATTTTTTGTGTGAAGTTTTTTAATTTAAAATATTTATTTTTTAAATTAAATAATATTTATTTATATTCTTTAGCATCATGGTTTCTAGAAGAGGATTGTTATTTTAAAATTCACATGCCATTTTTATAAATTAATTATTTATTTATTATAATTTTTTAGATGGTGGATAAACCACGGTTTAATAATGGTACAGATATATTGGTAATAACAATAATTGCCTTTTTTTTGTAATTGGGAGCATTTCTGCTATTAATAATATTAGTTGCCTTTATGGTATACATAAGTTTAATACACAAAAACTAAGGAGAGTTTCTGCAATGATCACCATGTTAGTCTACCCTTGTCGGCTTTCACTTTTCTAGGATTGTGCTTAATTTAGGGTTTCATCATCTTCAAGTCCTCCCTACATGACATGTTGTTGCTCTTCTTCTCGCTTCTCTCAATTTGAAATTGTAAGTGTGATCAAACCAAAAAAAATATGAGGAAATCTAACACATATTAGTTTCTTACAAATAAGATATATTTATCTTAGAATCATGTTCTAATCCCGCCTTAGCGCCCTCCATTTGTTTGGAGTGGGTTTTGCCACCCTAGAGGTCCTCATTTGCTTTTGGTATATCCTAGAGGCCAAATAACAGCAAAAATGCTCCTAGATTTGGATTGTGTATGGTCATTATTTCATTAGCGTGTGTATTGTTGTTTCATCCTTCTTATCGCATATGTAGCATTTAGTTCTTCCCCTTCAAGTTTCTTTTGTTAGGTTTTGTAGTGTTAGGATCTTTTCATCCCATGCTAGCCAAAACAAAGTATTTGATATTGTTGGGCATAGGGTCTTCCAAAATTTGGCACCCAAGTAAGCACCCGTAGAGCACTCCATCCACTTAGAAGGTGTATAATGATTTGACTATGAAGCCTCCTATCTTCCATTAGATTCCAAAGCCTCAGATAACTCTATTATTCATCCCGCCCTCATAATATGTAAGTTGGGTGTATTTAAGTGGTGTGCTCCTTCTAGTGTGAACGGGCTGTGTTTAAGGAGTGGTATTCCTTCATTTGTTGTAATTTCGGGAATTTCTTGTTCGATTCTTGACCCTCCACCCAATTCCTCTCTCGAAAATGCTTGAGATGCAGCCCTTTCCCACCTCACTTGTGTGTTTATATAGTTTAATGAATTTGTTGGGTACATTATTATTTATTTATTTTTTGTAATTATAAATAATAGAGTAGAGCATTTATAGGCACCTAGGGCAAAGGCTGGAAAAGGGATAACCCCAAGTGGAGTAGAAATAACATGTTTTTTAATGCACGGTGTCTCCCGTCAAAAATTCTAATGGTGATTTAGAGATGTAATACTGAGACACCAACCAATAAATGAAAGACACAAAGTGACATTGTCAATAATGTTTTTGGTTTAATGTTTTCCTCCAAAATAATTCAAAACTTTTCAAATTTAGCCCTAACACCAACTGGAATATCTCTCAACCAAACACCACTAAAGAGTTCAGTAACTGACAGACCTCAGAGTGTAGGCAAGGTGAAGCTTGTAGGAACGCATATGGTGAATTAGAATTCGGATTGCATCTTCATGTATAATAAGGAGCTACCTATTCCGAATAGTCTCTTTGATTGTGGAGGGTGATTTTACAAGTTTGAACAGGGTATTCTGTTCTATATGCATAGTCACCTTGATCCTACAAGAGAGAGGTTCAGGATTCATGCCATCTTTGATACACAGGTATATAGGGCAAAAATTTTGACGGGTTACCGAATTATGACCTTTTTTTCAGTTTAGTTATCGAATTTCACTCAGATCTTTTTGCACTGCATACATCCATTTCTTTTCATCTGGAAGGGTACTCCATGGGATTCCGTACCAATTTAATCCAACATGGCCACCGGAATCTCCACGCTTGGATTCTCGACATGGCAAAAAATTCAAAAAATTATAAAAATTCAAAAAATATAAAAAATATCCAAAAAATATTCATAAAAAATCCAAAACAATTTAAAAATTTATATTATTTTAACCCGTCAAAACATATCAATATCATTTTAAAAATTCTTTTAATTAATATATTTCTGTAATTTTTAAAAAAAAATATCTTGCACTAAAAACATAATCGAACCTTTCTATATCATTCTAAATTTTTCTTTTAAAATTGTAAATATTTAAATTTTTAATTCATTGGAACTAATGTTTAAAAATCATTAATCATTTTAAAAAATTTGTTAAAAAAATCAAATCTTATATTATTTTCTTCCATAATTTAATTTAAAATATATAATTTTTTTTATAATATTTGAATTACTAAATATGTGAAAATCTATCTATATTACTAAACAAAAATGTGAGCAGTTACCATTTTTTATGTTTTTTTAAAAAAGAGAAAAATAGTTTGGGGCATTTGAAATTACTCATAATTTTAAAATTTTTAAGTTTAATATTTTCAAATATCTATCGTGCGCTTGAGGTTTTTATGCTTTAGGATCAAAGCACTTCTGTGACGGCTGGTGTTGTTTATGCCACAAAGAGTCAAAAGAAAAGAGCATTTAGATTTGGGTCTCTATTTTTGATTTAGGCTTCTATTTTTTTAGATAATGAACTTTTTGGTCCCTCAATAAAGGCCCAAATTATTTATAGGTCCTTGGGGGATGTAGGGATGTAAAGTAAATAGTATTTTGGGTGTGTTTTTGTTGGGTGGAAAATAATGCTCAATAGTGCAAATAACTAATAAATAATTTCCTCTTTTTTTTTATTGCCAATCTTCAATCTTGGGAATAGAAGGATTTTGTATGGATGTTTCATATGTTACTTCGTATTCCTTTTCCTCATAAAAATTCATCTAAAAATTGATTTTTTTATTAGTTTATTTTATTGTTTTAAAAGTAACTCTAAAATTTATTTTAATTATTTCTACCGTCAAAAATCTTTAGGTATCTACAACTAACACCAACAAAAGGTTTTCTCTAAAATCTTATAGCCTGCTACATTTATCCCTTAAAATCTATAATTTTTTTTCCCATTGGGCTTTTAGATGCTGAAAACTTTCAACCTTTGAAAAAAAAGATAATATTTTAAATAAAAAAATTTAATCATAAAATATAATTTATTTTATGCTTAAAATTTAATATATTTAATCATATATTTAATCATTTTAGATTAAGCGTAAATAAGAAAAATTAAATTTTATATAATAATCAATAGGTAAATAACTATTCATCCCTGAATAGTAAACTTATTCCCTATAGGTCCCTGATACTATTCACTTCATCCCCTAAGGTCCTTAGGTAGGGGCTTAGTGTGAATAGGGTTTTGGGTGAGTGGGTTCAAAAGATAAATAGTGCATAAATAGTGTAAGGACCTATAAATTATATCAAACAAAATATAAATTTCTACTATTTTAAACCCCAAACTATATCAATATTCTTTTAAAAATAATTAAAAAAGATATAATTTAATAAATATAACTTTTGATTTATATTTTAAGCATTTTGAAAATATCAAGCGGGTCAAAAAAAAAATCTGAACATTTCATTTTAAATTATTTTTTTAATTTAATTTTTTTAATACTTTAACATTTTAAAGAAATAAATTTTTACTTCCTAAAATGTAATATTTAAAATCATTAATCTTTTTAGAAAATTTGTTTAAAAAATCAAAACTTAAAATATTTTATTTTAAAATTTACTTTAAGAAAAATATAATTTTCATCTTATTAAAATTATTAAATACATAATTTAAAAAATTGAAAAATTTGCATAAAACAACCCGTGAGGGCCATTTGCTAGTAGGGGGACTAAACGGATGTGATTCTGAATAATAAAGATACTAATTTGATATTTTAAACATTTTCTTTAACACTTGAGAAGACGGGTGCCTCTATAATACTCCCTCTAAGGGCTTTTTGTCTTTCCCCTACTTTGCACCCAAAAACATGTAAGCCCAAACCCTACTTTAGAATTCAATACCATTTCTTTGGTTTGCACCCTAAGACAAGTTACCTTGGGCTAGATACCAAGGAATGGTAGAATTTACTTGAGAAGAATCAAGGATTTTAACCCAATTAAACTTTATTGATTGAAAAGAGAAATGACCACAAATTCTCGAAATGATGAATGTTGCAAAGTCGCTTGCAACAAATTCCCTCAAGCTAGTGAATATGATTCTCAGTGGCCGCCAAATTTTAGTTCACCATCAATAGACCACCAAATTCTATCTGTAAGCTTCAAAGAAAAGAGCAAAGGTATTCCTTCTAAACCATGAAGTAGCATCTACACAAAATTGATGCCAAATCAAACACATCTAAAATGTAGCCTTCCCAATCTAGTATATCTTTCGAGCATGTCTTCTAAAATTTTAACGGTCGGTATCTACATTGTTGTTACAAAATTGAAAAGGGATGTCATATTAAGTAGCGCCGCCACAAAAAATGGGGAGCTGCTGAGGATGCTGATAAGAGGAAAAATTTGTTGTTGTCCATCATATGAAGAAGGAGCTGCTGAAAATTGCTGAAAAAACTGATGCAGAAATGGTCACCGCAGGTGTTAGTAAAGATCCATTTTCAAACCTTGATAACTCCTCGCTCGAGAACTCCGATGGAGATGAAATTCTACGACGCTTGGAAATTAGATATTTGGATCTTTTCCAGTTATGTATAGCGCAGCCCTTTTGATGGTCCGATTGGCGCAGATTTTGATAAATAAAAGCTGCCGATTCCAAAGAATTCCGCCACCAAAGAAATTCTCGCCAATCTGATCACCCATTTTCAAAAAATTGATAACTCATTCCAGAAAACTCCAATGGAGGTGAAATCTGGTGGCGCTGGAAACTGGGATATTCAGATCTTCAATAGTCATATACAGCATGTACCCTTTCGGCAACCTACCAATGCATATTTTGGTGGAGAAAAACTAGTCCTGCAGCCTGGCCAGCTCGACTCACCCTTTACTCAAACGGCAAAGAACCTTTGCTAGAGAACTCCAATCGAGGTGAAATCTGCTATGCACCGAAACTAGACTTCAGATCTTTCCAACCATGTGTGGTGCATCCCCTATCAGTGGCCCAAATTGAGAGCAGTTCTTGATGGAAAGGGAGTCAATCTTTTGTAGCCCCGCCACCACCACTTTAGGAAATTGATAACTTTTGCTAGAAAACTTCGACGAGATGAAATTCATGCATCTAAAAAATAGACTTCCTGATCTTTCCAACTATGTATGATAATGACTTCTATCGGTGCCCCAGGCTTGGGAGCAATCCTTGATGGAAATGAAGGCTAATTGGCCCAAATGATACTCAGTGACTCTAGTTACAAAACCCTTCCAAAATCTCAAGGCAATGATATAATAGTGCAAGGCTTAATCGGATTGTTCCAAATGGCGGGGCAATAGATTCCGAGGGCTGTGTCATAAATAAACAAACAAATAAATAAATATATATATATATCGATATGTGAATCTAATCATATTATATTGCAATAAAATAAATTATTATTTTTTTCCATTTTCTCTACTTGTACTTTTGCCCTTAATCTGGAGGTTCCTACGACATTGTTCTAATTAATAATAGGGCTCCTCTATTAGGAATAAAAAGATCCCACAAACAAACAAAAATGATATTTGTGCTCGATATATCGCTTCATTGGCGTCACACAACGCTACGCCATGTAGGGATGGCAATTATACCCAAACCCGACCTCGACCCGACCCGACCACCCGAAGTTTGATCGGGAAAACCCGGTTTGACCGGTTTGGTCGGGTTCGTAAAACCCGAATATTATAAAGCGGGTGCGGTATGGGAAACTTGATACCCGACTCCGGAATCTCAACCCAACCCGAATTCAAATGTAAAATTATTATTCTCAATGAAAATAATGATGGTGATGAAGGGGGTTCTAAAGGGCTATGTTCTTTGATTAAACTTTTCAATTTTTATTTTAGTATCATTTTGTATAAGTTTGAATGTGCACTTTATTATTTTGGTTTGATCTCTTTGAAGATGATGATGAATGGTGGTCATTTTATCTAAAAACATTAAGATTTTGGATCAAGTTTTCAATTTATACTTTTATTATTGTTTTATGAGATTTTAAATGTGCATTTTTTTACTTAGGATTGAAATTTTAAATTTTTATTGTTAATGTTATGTGGGTTGGGCCTAGAGCTCGGACGTATGGGGATAATTCGCTGGCACCATTCCCCGGGTTCGAGCATGGGGCGGTTTTAAAACCCGCGTGGTATCGGGGCGGGTCGGGCGGGGAGTCGGGTCGGGCGGGGTAGCAAAACCCGCCTCGACCACCTGCCATCCCTAGTCATGCCAGATTTTCATGCCACAGTGGCATGATGACCACTTACAACAGCCATCCTAGGGACCTCGAAACACACAACCCACTACTTCACCTGCTATATGAAGTATGAAGGAGACACATTAACAAAACAAACTTTGACTTGTTCAAATTAAGGATAGCTGAAAATAAAAACAAGAAAGTATGTAGAACTCACTGCAATTAAATTATAAAAATATATATGGTGGTGAGTTGGCACTTATTAATGATCAAATTTGCTGAGATCATGCAACCATTTCTCTTTTTTTATGTAAATTTATAAACCACAATTCTATTTATTAATTAACTTAAAAAGCAGCTTCGCTATATTACCTAATCCAAATTGCAGAAAAAGAAATTAAAAGATTTTAAAGACACTGCTGTTGTCTGAGATGTAGCCTTCCACGTATCATGCAACCATTTCATCTCCTCTCAGTACTCCACAGTAAGCCTTGAGAGGACAAGCAGAGCCTTTAGCTGCATCCGAGAAGCGGAACTGGACATAGGCATCGTAGTGGTAAGGCTTGTACAGCAACGGGTGGTCTTCGGTAACCAGGTCTTCGGGAGCATGGATCTTGCATTCATCCTTGAACGCCGAACCAAATCCAATTGAACGCCTTGTCTCATTATTACTCCCCATCTTCACCCGGTGCGGTGTTGCCTTCAGCCTCCCATTGCTCCACGCCTACAAATTTAAATACATATTATTGTAGTTAAAAAGATGTGATGTGCTTAATTAAATGCATTGGAAAGCAGATTAAAAAAAAAAGATTTGTATATATATATGTATATAATTAGTACATGCTTTACTGCTCATATATATTTAGTTTAAGAGGAAAGTAATGAATAATCTCTGTAAATTTCTGAAATCCCTATATAATTAATCCTCATAACATTGAGTATCCCCCAAATAGTCACATCTTTTTCAAGGACTTATTTTTCAGTCCATATATCACCAAATGGTGTTATTTTCTCATATACAGCTGCAACTAAAAGAGAAAAAAACATTCACGTGATTTTGGACGGGTATGGGAAGGATATTTTGGGGTTTCCTAAAAAAAAATATAAAAATAAAAAATAACAGGTAAAATAACATCAGGAACTAAAAAATAAATAATTCAAAAAAGTTGGACTGAATAATATATTTTTTATTAGAGGACTAAAAAGTAAAAAAGGAAGAATATTCTAAGCAATCAAGAGGCGGATGCTAGCTGCAAAATAAAGGAGAGAAGAAGAGATGAAGAAGGAGATCACCTCAAAAGATTCACCGATCATGATGGAGAAGGAGTTGGGAGTGAGCGGAACCAACGGCCTGCTTTGTCTTGCAGCTCAAGACCGTCGGAATGGTGCTGGTAGATGAAGGTCATGACATTCATGTCCTGGTGAGATCCCATGGCCATCATCTTCTCTTGGTCCGACGGTGCCCCATAGTCAAACATCCTCACTGACTGCACCCGTTGACTTCACCCATAGACTCATCAAAGTGCTTCTCCACGCCCAGCTCCCTCCACCACCATCCTCCTCACCATCATCTCCAGCTCCAAAGCTTCTCTTGCGAAACTCCACATCATCCCACTGCATATATATATCAACAGCATATCAATAATATAAACCATATTGAGAAAAAACAAACAAATCGAAAGAGATCAAGAAATAAACACAAATTAACCGGAAGGTGGGGTTGCCGTGAGGCCACATGAGAGAAACGAAACGTTGAATGGAATCGAGGGGAGAGGCATCAACCATGTCAATGTTGAGGCTCTCAAAGTTGCTGCCGGGCCGCTTGGGAATGTAGCCCTGGTAGAACTTGTCAGAGGTGGTGAGCATTTTGGTTTCGAGGGGTAGGGAGAAGAGATCGTCAGCTAAGGGTCCGAAGAGGGCGTCCAGTGTCTCGTCCGGGACTTTGTTGAACACGGCCGAGAAGAAGCCGTGCGTCTCCAGAGCTTTCATCACTTGGCCACGCGCCAGTAGCCACTCCTCCGTGCCGACCTTGCTCAGATCCAGCCCGGAGAAGTTCACCTGGGGGATATCCAAGCTGCTCATTTCTCCACACCTCTCCATCTCTTTTTTTTTTCGATATGAAACTTCCTACATTGTCTGTCTCTGTTATATTATTGTATGTCATAATGTATAAGAAAACGGTAGTCGGTGCTGCGTGGGTGGTTAAAATTTTAAGTTTCTGAACTTTCCCAATATTATATTTATGTATGTACTGTAGGTTTTATTAAAGTGCAATTTTCCCGATGATACTGTTTGCGAACATGGCCTTGGTATATTCTATTATTTTTATCAAATTACGTGTTAAAATCAATGTTATTATAACCGGACCTCACATTGAACCATTCAAAGTCTTGTATCACTAGTTCACATGTTCAACCCCGGGTCAATTGGCTCGATGTCGGATCAATGTAAATATTAATAATAAAAAAACTATATTAAATAATTTATAAAAAATGTTCTAAAAATTATTATAAAAAAAACTATTACAAAAAATATTTTAAATAAAAAATAATAAACAATACTATTTTAAATAATTTAATATTTGAAAATTAAAAAATAAAAAAGTTGACCGGTTCACCTTCTGGCTCAACCAGTTCTACTGTGGTTCATCCCTCGCTCAATTGCTTATCTAGGTTAACTACGTAACTGCACTGGCCCATGGTCGGTTCACCGGCCTGCATCTCCAAGATGGTCCTGCTTTTGATAACACCGTTAAAATCGTCCGGAGACGCTTCTAGTCAAGACTCACAATCGCTTATCGTGATACAAAAAAGTTATAAAATATTGTTCTGGGTCTAAAATAAAAATAACACTAATTTTAAGGAGTAAAATTTAAAAGGACCCTAGAAAAAAAAACCCTATCTTTCTCGAGATCGGCCCCATTGAAGGGTAAAATGTTGGTGGGTGCACCAAACTACGTGCATTTGTCTCACTTTGGTTACCGACCAATTTTAATTTGTTCCTTTTAATAATACCAACATCGATTTTGTTTCACCTGAGATTACGCTAGTGGTTTCCTCGGCTTAAATTAATCCTACATGGTCCGCCAAATTCCACGCCTTGATGTCATGTCACATCTTTATTTAATTAATTTCCTATTTATTATAATTATTTAAATAATTAAACCCTAATTTTAACCTATAACCCCATTCTTCACCTACAAGGGCCTCCTCCCCCCACAAGGTTTGACTCCCCCAATCTCCAGATAGTGACGCCGGCTACCAACCATCGCCCAATGGCATCTTCCTCTCCATAGCCATTATTGCATGCTACCCCCACATAGCCATTAATTACTCCAATGGCATCTTCCTCTTCATAGCCATCATCAGATCCCTAGCTGGCCCAATGGCATCTTTTCTCCATAGCCATCTTTGCATGCCCACGCAGCCTCATCTTGCCCGTTTCGTTTTTCCTGTTTTCCGATTTGTCGCTAATGCGATGAAAAGAAAACCATTGGTTGGGGTGGTGTTTTTTTTTTTTTTTTTTAAGTTTTTGGGTATGGGTAGGTTTTGGTTTTTTTTTTTTTTTGGGGTGGTGGGCACCACCCATCACACAAAAAGTCAACAAATCCAGCCAATCTGTGTTGCCACTTGTCTCAACTGTGGACTTGCCCGGTTCGAACTGTGCAGCAAGTCGCAGTCCCTGCCACCCCCCCTACCCCCACATAGCCATTAATTACTCCAATGGTATCTTCTCTCCATAGCCATCATTGCAGAGCGCTCTTCTAGCGCCAATGGCATCTTCTCCCATAGCCATCTCTTTGCATACGCCCACAGCTCATCTTGCCCGGGTTTGGGGTTTCTGCTTTTCCTCGGGATTTGGCTACGCCACGTGGTAGCAAACCATTACGGGGTGGTGTTTTTTTTTTTAGTTTTTTGGGTGGTGGGGTAGGTTTTTGGGTTTTTATTTTTATTTTTTTGGGGGGGGGTGGGCACCACCACCACACAAAAGTCAACAAACTAGCCAATCTTGTGGTGCCACTTGTCTCAAATCAGACTCCGGACTTGCCCGGTTCGGAACCGTGCAAGTCGAAGTCCCATGCCCACCCCCACCCCCACCCCCCACATAGCCATTAATTACTCCAATGGCATCTTCTCTTTCCATAGCCATCATTCTCCAATGGCATCTTCTCTCTCCATAGCTATCATTGCATGCCGTGTAGTAATGGCTATGGAGAGAGAAGACGCCATTAGAGCGTATTGAGTGTCGGCGCCGGTATGCCAGAGATCCAGGGAGGAATCAAACCCGGCGGCGGGGGAGAAGGCCGTGTGAGTGAAGAAGGGCTAGGTTAAAGTTAGGGTTTAATTATTTAAATAATTATGTTATGTTATGTTAAATAAATAATCAATTAATTAAAAATGATTTTAATTGTAATTAAATATGTGACGTGGCATCCTATGTTTAACGCCAACGTAATATATGCTTACACTTCTCTCGTAAGTATATGGGGTCGCATCGAGTAGTAAAGTACCTAAAGCTTAGGCAAGTCAATCCCCAGGGAATGCTAATAGCATTATATAGCAGTGTTGGTACTTGTAATATATACTTCCAGGGTCATTATTCACATTTTATTCACATTTGTTCAACAAGAAAATATGTTTTTTTATTATTTAATTTGGTCTTTTCAGATATTATCGAAGGGTATTTGTGTAAATTATCACACACACATAATAATATTAATATTTATTATTATATACACTATAGCTTACAAATATAACTGCCGCTCATAAAGTTGTTGTGTTAACAACCTATAAGACATGAAGTTTACGCTGATATATCTACCTCTATAGGTCATGCCAATAGCGCAAAGGCCTATAAATCTAAGGATATATACGCAGCTATAGGTCGCCCCAATACTACAAAAGTCCATAGGCGTATATATCCGCCAAGTATAAGGTCCGCTTCGCTATATCCTTTAGTAGTCAAGCTATACACACAACCCTCAGTAATTTTATATAGGGTATATAATGCTCTGAGGATTTAATCTAAAAAATCCGCTATATATATATAACGGCGGAAAAATACCCCTATAGCGGCAGATATAGGGTATATTTCCTGTAGTGTCCCTTTGAACCATTGGTTATTAATATTATATCACTTTGACATTATTCCCTTGGCAAAAAAAAAAAAAAAAAAAAAGGAGAAAAAAATTATTGAACTCTACCTCCAAATGGATGTTCTTCTCGATCACTATCCATTAATAACATTCACCATATATATATATATATATATGGCTTCAACAACCATTCTTATTTCTCACAACTTAAAATTACACAACTTGTCATCAATCCCCGAACTGTAAACCATAACTTATAAAACTTAATACTAAATTACGCACCAAACAACAGATAGCATACAGAATAATTAATTATCTCCCTCAACTCAAAGCCTAGAAAGAGCATCAACCATGCATTCACGCACGTTATACTTGGCCATCACATGCTTGCCCTTGGGCACAGTAAGGCTCTGCAATCCTTTGATATCGACCTCCTCTTCACTCATCGGCTCCCAATCAAAGCACTGCACCAAGACGCCGACCACCGTCGTCACCATGCGAAACCCTAATTGCTCAGCCGGGCACCTCCTCCTCCCGGCGCCAAATGGTATATACTTAAAGTTAGTGAAACCCTCTCCCTCTCCTTCTTCTTTCTCTCCGGTGAACCTCTCAGGCTTGAAGCCTGGGCGGGATCGTCCCAGAGCTCCGGGTCTAGCTGCATCCCCAAGCGTTGACGAAGAGCATTGTACCGGCGGGGACGTGGTAGCCTTGATGGTGCAGTCGGCGGACGACGCCCGGGGCGGCAAGCCCTGCATTGGGAGAACTAGCCGGAGAGTTTCTTTGAGGATGTTGTGGAGGTAGGGGAGCTTAGGGAGGTCCGACTCTTGGAGTATGCGGCCGGGTTCAATATTCCGGCCAATCTCCGTCCTCGCCTTCTTCATTATCTCTGGGTGGCTCAGCAATAACAGCATCACTGCCTCTATCGTATCCGCCACCGTATCACTCCCTCCGGTGAGCACTCGTCTCAGAGGGGATCGGAGTGAAAAATCTTTTTGCTCTTGTACATAAAATTAAGAAATTTGAAGGGAGATTTCAGTAAGAATGCCACCACTAATTAATTAATTAATGCCAAGCGATCTGGCACCTTTGATGACCACAGTCAGTGTATGTCTCCCCGGATCGGTTTCCTGCAATGGATAGCATCACGTCGAGCAGAGTTCTTGGTCTTCTCCTTCTCCTTCCTTGGCAGCTTCTCCTTCTTCGTTGTCATCGTCTCGATCGCTGGCCTGCTTGTATCATTCCTCCCTTCTGTAATCCGTTGCTCCTCAACGAGAGCCGAGAGGAATCCGTCGATCTTGACGGAGCCTCCCACTCCTCTCTCAAGTCCAAGCAAAATCGAACCACCCCAATAGAGGGAAAAAATCCTCTCGGATTGAAGGAGAACACGAGATCAAGTCCTTCTTCTCTGGATATTGTGACTCCCCCTAAAACCCTCGTTGGCAACGCTTCGATGTCAACCTTCCAAGTGTTCTCAAGCCGTAAAACCTTTTTCCGACGGGCCATCTTTGACAATGTACGCATTGTAGGTCATCCTCAAAGAGCCTTAATTTGAGCCTCGGACCCTCGCCGGAGGAGGGGAGTTTGGACCATGCGTGGCGGACGAGGGAGAGGGAGCTCGTTGGAGCGGATGCTGGAGAGGAGGCTGAGGCGTCAGAAAGTGAGCAAAGTAAGAGAGTTCGGGAGGGGGCGGTGAGTCGGCGGAGGATTGCGTGCCACAATAAGGGCCGTATTTGTGGGGAGAAGTGAACATGCAAGTGGAGTTGTTGTAGCCGAGGACTCTGGGCCGGCTTTGAAGATGGGTGGCTGCAAAAAGATTGGGCTGTCGTTCTTGATGTGAGAGGGGCCCTCCCAAGGTGATGGCAAGGGCCGGGGAGGAGACGATGAGAGGCGGGGCGAGAGCCGGAGACGGGAGTGAGACTCACCGGGCCGTAGCGTTCGGAGAGGGAGTGGATGGAGAGGTTCCGAGAGGGGTTTGAGGAGATGGAGGTGGCACAAATGTCAAGGGAGGGAGGGGAGAGATGGAGGGAGGTTCTTGGGGGCTGTGGCGGTGCCGGGAGGAGGAGGAGGATGATGCAGGATGGATGATGATGATGATGATGGGAGAAGATGGTACTTGTAATGGAGAGTAGTAGTGTCCATGGCTTCTGGACATGAGTTGGAGATGGTCCAATTCTTATGACGGTAAAAGCCATTCTATTTTAGAGTTAAGATGGTCCAATTCTTATGACGGTGCCACTCTTATTTAGATAAGATGCATGTGGAAAAGTGATACAGCAGAGAGTCTGCATGTGGTAGACACTTTTATCTGCCAGGATTCGATCCTGGGCCACCCCAGGGATCCCTGGGTCTTATTATTAATCAGCTGGTCTAACCAGTGACTCGTTCTGTCCAAAAAACATGACGCAAGAGAGTAGTCTGCATGTTGGACTGTAAAGTGTGCAAACAAGCATGTGAGAGAACATCGTCGTGAATAGGCCAAAAAGATATGTATATGAAAAGACAGGATTCTGTTTGAGAAAGTAAATTGGGTGGAGCCTGAAGCCTGATCCACCTGCTAACTATTGATGGCCGTCTCTCTCCCATAAAGCCACGTATGCTTTTAACTTTTAGAATAAGTTCATAAATATATTTTGCTACAAAATAATATTATTTAAATAAATTTCTTTCTAGAAAAATAAAAACTGTAAAAAAAACTGAAAAATAAGTTAATAATTCTATAGCTTCTTTTGAAAAACTATTCTGTAAAATCTGTTTTAAAAAAATATCAATTACTAAAAATACCCTTTCTCTCAAACTTTTTTTAAAACTACGCCAATTACCAAAAACACCCTCATTATTATTATAATTATTTATTTTATTTATTATTTATTATTATAAAACTATCATACCTCAAGCAAGTAACATATCCAAACACAAAAATAAATATAAGCTCATTAACTTCATTCCCTCGGTATAGCTAGCTTTTACGTAAGTTTCTATTAAACTTAAAAAACATTTTTTTAAAAGTCCCAATCCAAAATGCCCCTTCGAATGGCGTTTACATGGCTTCTTTGAGAGTTGGAGATGGTCTTCTTTAGGGATTACGTGAGAGGGTGAAAGAGTCTCTCTCGTTTGTTTTTTTGGTTTTTCTTTTTTTTAATAAAGACAATAAACGTTAATGTGTTGAACAAACATGCCCTCACCATCCGGTTGGGGTGTTAAACTCCAATCTCTTCCCTGTATTAACAATATCCTATATGGACTCTATACAATGAACCAAGTTACTAATGGTCCAAAAAAGCCAAGCCACCTAGATTCATACCTACAAGGGGGTTAGGAAAAGGAAAAGTATGTCCATCGAAGGAAGCAATTATAAGGGAATTTGAAGCAGTCCCATTAATTGACCAAGAACGGGTGCATGGTTCGACAAGTTTGGCAGTGATGTACCAAGAGAGCTTTGATTTTCACAGAAGTCAGTGCAGAGGACTAGAATTGGAAAGTGAGTCTTCTGTCCACAAGTGTGAAATATAGACAAGCATGTGAGGAATCATGCAGGGAATACACAATAATAATAATAGGAAAAAGGACGTGAGAGAGTGAGGGAGAGAAGCCTTCCATTAACGAGGGCTCAGGATCAGTTATTCTCAGCTCTCTATTAATGAGCGCTTAATGGCCATGGCAACTGTGGTCACTGTGGACACCAAATCCATTCACATGTTAAGTGTGGGTTATATATATATATTTTTAATGGATGGGTCCCATTTTTAATTTTTTAAAATTAAAATATATAATATTTATTATTTATTATTTTTATATATTTTATATATATTTTAATTTATTATTATATAATTTGATATGTATGTAATTTTTAATTAATTTTTTATTATTTAATGAAATAATAATAAATAATATATATAGCAGGTAAAAATATAGACAAGCCATGTGAGGACTTCATGCAGGGAATACACAATAATAATAATAATGTATACAAAGACGTGAGAGAGTGAGGGAGTAGCTTCATTAACGAGGGCTCATAATCTATTCTGTAGCTCTTACTAATGAGCGCTTAATGGCCAAGTAACTGTGGTCACTGGGGACGCCAACTATCTGGCATGTGAAGTTGGTTTTATATATATATATTTTTTAATGGGATGTGTCCTATTTTTAATTTTTAAAATTTAAATATAATATTTTATTATTTATTATTTTTGTATATTTTTAATATATTTTAATTTATTGTTATATATAATTTGATATGTATGTAATTTTTAATTAATTTTTTATTATTTATGAAATATTTTAAATAACCATTCACATGTGAAGTGGGTTTTATATATATATTTTTAAATGTGGATGGGTCCCATTTTTAATTTTTTAAAATTAAAATATACATTTATTGTTTATTATTTTTATATATTTAATATATTTTAATTTATTGTTATATAATTTGATATATGTATGTAATTTTTAATTAATTTTTTATTATTTGCGAAACATTTTACATTTCTTTAAAATACGGTTTTTGTATATTAATTAATTATTTTAGTTCAATAATAAAATATTTTGCCAGATAAAATATATTTATAGCCAATATATTTATTATAAAAATCAAATACTGAACGTATATTTACGGAAATCTCCATATTATAAAGTATATATATATTAAGGGGAATATTACATTTTATACGAAATGAATGTGAGTTGGATGGGGGTGGCATGGTGGAATTCCAAAAACACTTGGATAGTATACCATTAAAGATATTCTAAAGGCATCTCTGTGCTGAGTTATCCTTGATTCTAGACTTTGACTAAGTTTCTCAAAGTCTTCGCTACTACAAGATCTGAAACGCTTAGGACGACACGTGATTTCAAAGCGACCACGCCGCACATCCTACAATTGCTACTGGCATAGTCAAAGTCCATGCGGTCATCTCAGCTAATTTGTTTTAACTAGGGACTCCCTAATTCTGGAATCAAGCGATATGATTCCATCTTTAACGCCCTCTAAGAAGGCGCTAAATGCTAAATCGTGTTTATCAAGAGCGGTTGGTGGCTATTGAGTGCTCCACAACTACTCAACCGCTTTTAAAAAGTGGGACTGACCTACTTTTAAAAAAAATATTAATTATTATTATTTTAAATCTGAAATATTTTAATAAATATAAAATTTCCTTTTCTTTGATGGTGACTAATATGGCCACGAACGCCACTAAGTACATATGGTATAACTATTAAGGGAAGGGATAATCTGATGGATAAGAGTTTATTGGGTTGATGAGCTGACATAGAGGATCAAAATGATGGAGTCAAAAAATATGTAAGGTAAAAGAGGAGAAATATTAGATAAAAATAAAAATAAAAAATAAAATCTTATTTTATTATAAATATAGATAAAACTTATACATACAGTAGAAGAATGAGCAACGGAAACAGTTCCTAAAGAGGTTTAGAAGTTTTCTTAGCAAAATTTCCTAAAGAGGTCTTTTTTTTTACATGAGTCCCTCTATATCATAAAAGTCTTGTACTCTTCTTCATTGATTTTTCGGTCCTTTGTGCATATATAAGTTATAGAGTTGAACTTGTCCTTATTTGTCTTCAAGGTAAGATATGGGTTTCTTCAAGAAACTTGGAATTATTGGAATAGAGGGAATAGCTTGTTAGCGGATATCTTGTTTTTATTTTTTGACCAAATGAATAGCTGGCTAGGCCAGCGGCTATTAAGAATCAAAGAGATGGGGCTACTGGGTTCGAATCCCGCCACAACAGACGAGGGCACAAGAACGCCACAGAAACACAACCCCCATGATGCACTCGAACCCGCGTGGGGTGGGAGGCATGAGAACCCATTACCATCAGGCCAAGTGATATCTTGTTGCCAATGGGTGTACTGGTCATCATCTTGTTGCCAACAGAAATAATGACTATGGGTTAGACATGCCCATGGGTCGGGCCGGGTCGGGTTTGGGCAGGATCAAAATTTAATAATAATAGTAGGCATGTTTGCCCAAATTCGTCCCGGTCCGGTTTGCGGGCCTATATTTTTGTCTAATACTCACCTATATTTTTAAACACATGACAAGCCGGCCCGTTCAAATCCACTCATATTTAACTTTTAAAATAAAATTTATAAAAAAATAGAGTTTACATTTTAAAATAAAAATAATTTAATAATTAATCAAATCTAAGTGAGTTTTGATATAAAAATTAAATTATACTAGAATTTTACACCTTTAAATTAAGGCATACAAATAAGTTTGTTCAA